>CM069906.1:57391816-57703186 GCA_036172215.1 Camellia granthamiana | reverse complement strand
CTAAGATCACCAATAGCAATGCATAACACAGCTTACTTAAGCAGTTGCCAGCTCAAACAAAGTTGTCCATCTATCCCAAAACGAAAGGCTTTGCAAAACTCAATTTGTTATTTTCCGTTCTAAACACTCTCAAGTAGATAGAATATGTTAATTGGATCACCCCTGAAACATGACAAGTAGGATTAATATCATTTTCCACAAAAAGCTTCCATGAACAGCCACCATATTCACTTTTGAATATTTTGATAAATTATGGACATTGTCCACCACTATAGAGAACAAAAGGGCACACCTTCTCACTTCAGTATGCGAATGAAACCTGACCAGCAGCTAAGCCTCAATTTAGGTGACGTAGGATAATTGAAAATTCAGCATTAGAACTAGTATTTATGGTGGTTTCCCAAACGCAGAAGGGATTGGGTGTTTATTACAGATTGGTAGAAGAGAATTTTGAAATAATATCAATATCTATAAAGAACGAAAGAATGGGTTGCAAAAGACCACTTCTTCCACCAAAAAGGGGGGCAACCTATATACACTCATGGTATAGAATGTCAAGACAAGAAACTATCAACAAAAGAAAGTTCTCCTATATAATCTGCAAAAAGTTAAGGAAAGTATGAATTAAAGACTCATTTAGCCTACATAATGCCATAATCTATATCGTCAGAAGTATGCCATTTGTTTATCTCCGTATGCAACATATCAAGCACAAGAGAGCCACCACCATCCAAGCTTTTGGTATCCTCTTCACACAGCACCCCCTAACCAACACTCATATAGTTGGACTTGATGCCTGAACTCGGCAATGACCCATTATACACCAAAATAGAAAAAGATAACCACCTCACACTGAAAGCAATAAAGAATCCACCTAGTCTTTTGCCTTCCTACACATGATACAACACCAATTGGGAAATAAAATGCCCCTTTCCCAAATTACCATTTGTAACGATAGAGTCCGACAGATCAAGTAAAAACCTGCACGAGCCCTTCCTTCTGCCTCCCTACAAATAATACTATTTTTTTTATAGCCTTCCCCTGTCCTTTTACTTCAAACTCGCTATGCCCATTAATATAGAAACTGCCCAGAAAATCCTACTCTTCAGCTTTGAAAGTTCACCCAAGATGAAAGCAAAACTGGCATATCACACTGAAAGGCAAAAAAGTAGTTTGGACAGAAACAATTGTGTTCAATTCACTATTGAACACAATCAGGTTGTTACCCTTACCATTGCCCGATTCCATGAATTATCTGCACTAAACTGAGCAAGAACAATGTCACCCTTCTTAGGATTAAAGGCACCGATAACGGGAGCATCTTGAACGCTTAGAGAAGCTAACTGCTGCTGAATAGAGGTTACTTTCTGATCTCCTACAACCTGGACATAAAATTTGCCACCACCCAAGACTTCGGTAACAGTTACCTGAAAGTAATTATTATTGAGATAAAGATAGCTAAAAATCAATTATCAAGAAGGGCATTCTAAAACATAAACATATTATAAGCACCTTCAGCTCTTCTTTCTGCTTTCTCTCAGCAGTGGAACTATTGGAAACTTCCTCTCCTTCAATAAAGTTCTCCCATATCTGCCAAAAGATATTCATAAGCATCAATGCAATCATTAATAGATTGGAGAACATTTGGAATTTGAAATATTTCTGCTTCTTACTTTTAACTTCTGCCTTTTAGCAGACTGCTCAGCCTGTGCAAGAAGGTGAGCATCCGGGATCCTATCAGTGCCAAAGGAAGTTTGAAGCTTTGCCAGGCCAGCTTCCAGAAGTGTCGCAGCCATATTAGTCTTTGACTCCCACAAAGATCCCAAGAAAGTTCCAGTTCTATCAACATTTTCCACTTCAATCTGAGCCCAAAAGAATAAACATGAAAGAATGGAACAGAAAACAATTAACTGAGTGTTAGGTTGAAAGAGGAATAGCAGTACCTCAACATCCCTCTGCATTATCTTTCGTCTCATAAGTGCAATTGCTTCATCAGAAAAAGGCTCATCACGACCAGGGCACCTGACACCAGAGAAGGAGAAAGCAACGCTGCACGTCTCCTTGGGAATTAGAAGTTTAAACCGATGACCACTGAGAACATATTCCACAACAGCTGGCAGCCTTTTCCGTTGCAGAAATGGCAAGAAATCTTTTGTTTTCTTTGCTGAAGCCTAAAGGGACATTTCAATACAAGTAGTGAATTTTATGAACTGGATATTACAGCAGGAAAAAGTTAGTATCAATAATTAGTTTCTAACCGTCATCAGGTCTGCTACATGCGTTACTGGAGAATCCTTGGAAGAATGAATCCCCTTCTTCCCAGCAATGGCTCGAGATTCAGCAGAGAGAAGGACATCATAATAGTTTGATCTTTCCTCAAAATCTCGATGCCTAATAACAGTCCCAAAGCCTCGGGCAACAACCAGCTCAGCAACATTTACACCAGCCTGCTGGCTGCCCCCAGTAGGCGGAGCAGGTGTAGAGGCATCATCACCTTCAACCTTAACTGGAGATACAAGGAAGACTGATCCAAAATCCATCACCCTTGAATCTGCTGAACCAACTGTAGCACTGAGTCCATCTGCCATGCTGACTTTCCTGGAATATTCCATCGAAACATTCACCTGAAAGAATGTATAATCAAATCAAATTAGAATTACTTACATGTTAACAGAAACCAAAAAATGGGGAAAAAAATTGATGCAAAGAAACGGTCTCCATACCTGACGGCCAATGAGACGTTGTCGAAGAAATTCCTTTGCTTCACGGGCATAGGGAGCAGGTTTTTCATCTCTACGAGGGTTTCCCATTTTTGGACACCTGATACTGGAGAGATTGACTCGTCGCTCAGCCAATGGACTGCCATATGGGACAGAATCATCAGCTACAATGACGCAATCCCCGCTTACAACTTCAACGACCTGGAGAAAGCCAACTTAGACAATAGCTAACTATAAGAGAATTCATAAATTTCAGATATAAATATCACAAGAACAAGTAACCAACCTTTCCTGCGAAATTCTGGTCATGAATTGCCTTGGAATTTG
Organism: Camellia granthamiana; assembly: GCA_036172215.1. NCBI lineage: Eukaryota > Viridiplantae > Streptophyta > Magnoliopsida > Ericales > Theaceae > Camellia > Camellia granthamiana. Next base: position 57,700,139 of record CM069906.1, on the reverse strand, counting down.
TAGCAGGAGGAATATAGTTTGTCCAAATCCTCAACCGGGTCTTCTTTGCTTGAAGTTCTGCAGACTTCAGCTTCCGCTTCGCATCCTCCTCCATCAAGCTTGCACTCCACTCAACATATTTAGCTAAACCCTACATAAAAGGAAAGATACTATTAAGTATAGGACTCGGAAACATTTAACATAACAGGCTAAGGAATATAGCACAGAAATTCCATTTGAATTTGGAGATAGGGGTTCAAGTACCTAACAATTGACAAAGGAACAATGGAAGAAGAAAAGCACCACATGGTGCAGGCAATGAAGGTAACAGTTTGGACATATTCATTGGAGATTTCTTTAAACTGACAAAACCCGTATTTTTACCATCATTTAAAAGATCAATTTTCCCTATTTTCTCCATACAAGATAGCAATTTTATTTTACCTAGAAATGATATGTAAAACAGGACCATTCAATTGCCATAAAACATTAAAACAGGCCTTAAATGAATGTCTTTGAAATGTAAGGAGTTTGGAGGATACAATTGAAATAAATGTAGAAGAAACGATGTATCAGAAGAAAAACATCCCAAAAGGAAAAATAATGAACAGATAGCAACTCCTCACTTTCTAAACTGTTCCATTCAAAGAGAAGGGTCAATTGATGTGAACTGCAACCTACCTGTCTATGTTGGTGTTTGGGAAGTGGGTTTTTTTGTAGGTTTTTTTAGTTGGAGGATATTATTGGAGAAAAAAAAATTTGTGTTTGGAAAGATAGTTGGGTTTTTTTGTGGTTGGATGCGATGTTTGTGAGAGAAAAAGTGAAATGATTATGGGGTTTGATGTGATATTTTGTTTGGATTTGTTTTTTTCGGTTTTGTAACCAATTTGTCTTTTAGTGAAAAAAAACCAAAAAATTTCCTTCCCAAACACCCCCATAAATATATGATATGAGAACTGTAAACCACAAGAAACAGAACAATACAGAATTTAACAAAGCATATCAAATCTCATCTTTGGTACTACCTGCTGCTTCTAGAATAAATCAAATACCCACCTTTCAAAAACTAAGAAAAAAACTCTTCAAATGTTAACAAAATTTAAGATCTAAAGTAGCCATCTTTTCAAGTTACTCAACAAACATGTTAAGTAGACAAGAATAGAGCAAGCATTCTCCAATGCCTGACTGGAAATGAAGGTACGTGTTTTCCCATTTGCCATGCTGATATTGACAAACTGTATTAAATTGATTGAGTGGGGAACAAAGAGAATGATATCTCATATCTGCAGTGAAGGGGCCAAAAAGACGAGGGAGGCCTAAAAGAAAGTCGGTCGAGGATAAGAAGGGAATAAAACATTGATTTCCAGATAAAGCTTGGAAACAAAGGATTAGATAGCCCACACAAGTTAAAAGAAGCAAGGGTCTGCCAAGTAGAATTAAGAATCTCATAATACCAGCATCATAGTGCAAAAATACCCAAAAGCTAGAAGAACAAACACAGAATAAAAATATCAAGAGATGCTCCACATCTTTTGGTTGAGTCGTGCAAATGCCACCAGAGATTTCTTGGATTCTTTAAATGGTTACAATACATGGGTAAGGAAATGCAGAACAAATATATATATATATACATAGTACAATAAAGTGAAGGATTTCAATCAATGATAAATCCTTATCAAGATCAAAATAATCAATTCTTACATATAGTTACAATAAAAATCAGTATGCTTCTAGGGTCTCCTATTTTCAGATCACCATAAATATTATGACTTACATTTTCAACGAGCTCCAATGCTAGGTCCTTTGCTGATTCACCATCAGGATAATATATTGAACCAATCAAATTGCTGAATTTGTCAACGCCCTCGAGGACAATGCGGACCTGTAAGGTAGATTGGAACTTAAGTTCACCTAAAGATCATGCAATGCCCAAGGGAACAGCCAGACAGAGAACAAATATTCACTCACATCTCTATGTAATGCACGAATCACCGTAAAATGCTTGGCTTCCCTTGCAAATGGATCTGGGGCAACTTCATTGGAGGATGCTGATGATGCTGCAAGTCTTTGTGCTGATGTTAAGGAGACATGAGGTTCAGCAGAAGCTCCCACATTTAATTCATTAGAGTTCACTTCAGTTCCAACAACTGTTTCGGATGCAGCCCTTCTTCCCATTGATGGTGCCTGGTTTAGATATGAAAGAATAATAAAAAGATGGGACCAGACAGGTACTAGTGAATAAGAGTAACAACACATACCTGCAAAATTTATTAGAAACATTTTGGAAAGGGAATATGAACTTTGGATTCTCTACCTGGATTCCAGCAACGAACACTTGGACAAACTGAAATTCTGGAAGTAAGTAAACACGAAGAGTGCTTCCATCACGAACCTGCTCCACAATAGCTTGCATGGGCTTACCCTTGTTTGAAGCTAGGAGGCCCATTGCATCCAAGTTACCAGGATCACCACCCATGGCGGATGGAGGTAAGTTCCTGATGGATGCCTCAGAAGCACCTGGTGTCTGCAACCAGCAGTTAAATAGCAAAAGGCATCAGCATGTTATTTCTTTTATGCATGTTCACGACAGTTCGTCTCAAAGACATGAATAATTGACAAGTATCTTAAAGGTGCAAGGAAGAAGAAGAAGAACTATCTTCCACACTCCTTTCCCTTTTCCCAGAAGTTCACATCTCTTACGTTTACTCTTAAACAAAAAGAAATAAACAACAAGGTCCTGGGCCCTACTTATAAGGTGCTTTCTTGCTGGCAAGGAAGTTCATTATTGTCCATCACCAGTGAGCTTTCTTGTTTGACCGGTAAATTACTTAAACCATAGTTCTTCTCTATATCATATGAACACTGCCTCAATACTAATGATGAGATAAAACATAAGAGACAAAAAGAGTCAGCAGCAGCCATCCCAACATAGATGAATCAGACAATTCAGGAACCACAGAGGAAAGAGGAGAAGAGAACTTATGGCATATGTGGTGCCATTTCCAAATACACTTTTTTCCAGTTTTTAGTCCCTTAAAAAAGAAAAAAAAAAAAAAGTAGTTTAAAAATCCATTTTGCTTAGTGTTGCTCAAGCAATTGTTTCACAGACTTAAAATAATAATAATAATAATAATAATAATAATAATAATTAAACAACAGCCAATGAAAGGGAGAAGCATACACTCCTCCCAACAAAATAAAAGGGGGAAGGTAGTATTAAAATCATTGATAATCTCTTTCCAATAATATATGATGCTCCCTCTCAACCAATTACTGTCAGTTTTCTATTGAAAATGTTCCTCATTTAATCTCTTCATCACTGGTAAAGCATTTATTAAAATTTGAAAACAGGACACCTAAAGCAAATGACTTGCAATCTGTGGCCAGGTGTGGTCTTTTCAAAGCAAAAGGACCAAAGTTTAACTCCTCATGGATTACTATAATAATGCAGTTTTCTTATTTACTTTCAAAGTATATGGTTTCCCCAACATTTGCAGCAGGAAAAATGTTAAGAGAGTATTTCAGTGATTTTATTAAGAAAAAATCTATCGCTCGAAATCCACCTTATAGTGACCAATTACATAGACATGACTTACGCGCCTAAATAAATGAAGTTATCCATAGCAATCAACAAATCTAGTAACATCTAAGACCGGAACTATTAGCCTATCAAAACAAGAGACATGCTTCCTTAATGTTCAATATCATAGATGACTGCTCCATACCTTCACTTGTTAAAGAATTGAAAGGAAAATTATAGAGGGTTGTTTTTAACCAGTAACAGTTGGCAAGCCTGTCAGCATAGCGCTCATTCTTTTGAAAAAAAAAGGCACTACTATAAATTTCTTAGCGCAAGTCAAGAATGGGTTTTTATAGTGCAAGTGCACTATCTTGCTATTATGGCATGGACAAAATAGGAGGGGAAGGTACAGAACTTATACTATAGCTGCTCCACTGTACAAGAAAAATAGGAAAAGTATGGGGAGAAAACGGAAGTAAAGAAACTTAGACCAACCCTGGTCCAACGTCCTAGCCCTTGTTGCTTGGCTTGCTCTTCAAGACGTAGCAGTTCTGCTAAGAAAGGACTAGCATCTCCTTTCTGTTGACCCTGCTCCCTAACCTGCACCCAGCAGATTCAGCAATTGCCCGCCCATAGACAACCAAAATCCGATATTAAAATAAAAAATGTATGCACAAATCAAGAGTAATATACCTTTACCCAGCCATCAGAAACAACCATCAATGCGACATTCTTATCACCAAGGAAAACAGAGCCAAATTCTCGCCCAATAGATGGTACAGTATAATCCACTTTGAATGTGACATCCTACTCAAAAGCAGATGGGTTCAGATCTAAAAATATCCTACCCATTCATTAGGAAAACGATAGATTGCAATCATAGCTATAGCCAAAGCATTTAAATGAGCACCTTTCCCATACACAGTTTCCTTAAATACTCTCTGCTTTCCCATGCAAATGGCTCATCAACACCACCTCTACGGGCCTAGAAATGTAAACGGGGAAGGGTTAAATAAAGAAACAAATAAGATGAACATAAGGTACGAAATATGAAACAAATAATGCAGATTGAATAAACTTACCAATCTTGGAGCAATAAGGGATGACAAAGTGATTGTCTTCTCAGGAGGGATTTCTGCCTTGGTGCTCCCCATTATCACCAAACTATCCCCAGAAGGAACAGCTTTCACTTTTCCTCTCAACCATCCTGTGGCTCCAGCTGTTGATGCCATCTCAACAGCTAAAGATCTGCAGAAACCAGAATTAACATCACCTTCCATGACACAGAACCAAGAGTGCTTAGTGTTTATATGTATTATAATCTTATTTTCACAATTAAAGGGGAAGCTGGAAAGGGCAGCTTCATGACAGGCCTGTGTAACCACCATCTAAAGAAGTCCTATTTCTTTTCTTTCCTTTATTGGGTTCAATTTTGCCCTTATTTAAAAAGGAAAATTGCAGTTGTGCAGAGAACAAACAAAATATTGCAATTAAATAAGATGTTCCCTAAAATTGCAAAAAAAAAAAAACAAAAACTTGCAAAATAACAGCAAATAGTTGGAATGACTATTGTTTAGGACAAAACTACCCCTCCCCCCTCTTCTCAAGGGAGGGCTAGTAGTGGTGGCCGGCAGCGGGTGGCCTGCCATCGAAGTTGCAAAGGGAGGAGAAAGAAAAAGGAAGAGGAAAAGAAGAGAAAGAGGCAATTGTGTAAATTCAATGGAAAAAAAAGGGGCCTTTCAGTCCAAATTTTTTCAATAAAGGAGATTCCATGCTCTTGCAAATTTTATGACCCTTCCACATCCTTCCCAATTATTTTTTATTACCCCATTCGTTTCTTTTTTTCTTTTTTCTTTTTTGGTTCTCAATTTATTTGCAATTTTCCCAATTTAAAACAGGAAAAAAGTTGAAACTATAAAGTGTGAGAATACAAGTTTGGGTCTAAGAGAATCTACTTTATGCAAATCATGCTCATTCCCAGTCTCGCAGGACCCTGCATTATCGGAACCAATACTAGGAAGTATATAGTCTTAATTATGCCTTTAGTTACAGCCATTGTTTGTCGGTCTCCTTATCCATTATTCATGATATGTTTTCAACTAAAACATCAATCCGGCTCAAAATATTTATTTTAAGAAAACAAGTGCACGACAAAACCAAAGCAAACATATGACAGAAGATGGCTAACACGCATTGTTAAAAGGGGAAAAAGCCAGAAAACACCTTAAACTCAGAACTCAATCAAACCGCAAATCTTCATTGAATATATATATATATATATCTTTGAGAAAGAGACAAAAATGCGCATAAAGAATATTTAGATCCACAAACAATCACAACTCCAGAAAATAACTGCCAATTGCATATCCTTCAATTGGTCACATCATAAAACAACTAAAAAAAATGATAAAACAGTGTTCGAATGCAACTACATTTATACATACGCATACATACACGAAAAAACAATCACAATTTCTGAAAAGAACTACAAATTGCATATCCTTCAAACGGTCACATCACGATACAATTAGAAACTGCAAACAGGTTTCGAATTAAAAAACCTCAGTAAACCTCCCAACCATTCATACATACACATCAAGTGCGTGCAATCCGCAAAAATCACAAAATATTCGATACAAATCTAGATTCGCAAATCAGCCTAATGTAACTTCAACAGAAATAGAATCAAGAGGAGCTAAATTTCAGCTGATATACACACATGCATGCACTGACACTCAAACGTATATACATAAATTCGAATATACATATATACAAAGTGAGATCTAAGAACTATACTTGTTTGATCAGCGAGAAAATCCTCCTGCTCTGGATCGAACGAAGCTGAGAGCGAAAAACCAAATCGATCCGATCACAATTGCTACAAAATTATCGAAACTGTGCGAATGAAATCCAAATTATAAACAACTGATACACAGTTGAAATGATATAGATTGCAGAGAGAGAGAGAGAGAGAGAGAGAGAGAGAGTACCGAGAAGGTTTGTCCGAGGGAGGGGAGAGAGAGGGGGACGGCGGAAGAGAACGAAACGAATCTCGAAATGCTATATATATGTGTATACAGTATATGTATGCATAGAAACTCCTGTATAGAACACATCCAACTTCCCCTCTTCCCCTCTTCGCACACCCCTCATAAAAATTATTTTTATTATAAATTTTTTTTCAAGTGAAATTATTATTATAGGCATCAAATAAACACATTCAGAAATCTACTTCCGAACTAATTACTTATTTTCGGAAGTCTACTTCTGAAACCAATTGCTTATTTTCGAAAATCTACTTCCGAATCAATTATTTATTAAAAAAGATGTGTAAAGAGGAAAATGAGTGTGTATAAATAGAAGCTCCCTGTATAGAAAGACAGTAAGTGAAGAAGAAGAAGATACCCCTTACTGTTTGAGAAAAATTACCAAAAATACCATGAAGTTGTTCATCTCGAGCCTATCTTAAATCTATCTAAAATTTACTTTATTCAGACCATCATTGATAAAGACATTTACTGCTGCGATTCTGGCCTTTTTAAAAATGGAAATTGTATAGGTCTTAAATTTTTAATTAAATAAATAGTTAAATGTTTTTGTATGAGTGTGGATTTTATATTTTTGTGATTCTATATTTATTTGAGATGTTTAATTATTTATTTGATATTTTTAACATTATCTTTTAAATAGATTGTTACATTTTTGTGTTACAAAATTAAAAAACCTGCTTTTTGAACTTGAATTGTAATACCTTATATAAGACGGATGAAGTCTAAAGTCTATTTTTAGATCTTTTGAGCAATTACGCCCAAGTTTAAATCATGGCACCTGTTTTCCTCCGGTCCCAGATCAGACTGGAGAGTGTTGTTGGATCCGTGAAGGCTCATCACGTGTACCGTTTTAATAATTCGAACTGTTTAATATGTAGAACTCGTTGAGTATTATATATTTGTAAAAAATCACATTGATCGAATATCAATAGCTATGTGATCAAATCAGTTTTATATAAATAAAATAAAATAGACGGGTGAAAAAATAAACGGTTGACAGAAAATTGATCCGATAAGATAGCTATCGATATCCGATCAATATGATTTTTTATAGACATATAGTACTCGACAAGTTCTACGTATTGAACGGTTCGAATTATCCAAATGGGACCTGTGGGCCCTCACAGGCCCAACAGCACCCTCCAATCCTATTTGGGACTAGAGGGAAGCTAGGCCCTTAAATCTTTTGGGTCCATGATAACAATAATAATGTGAAAGATCATGTTACTCTTATTTATTTAAGAGGCATTGACTGGTAGATTCTATATATCAAGTTCAAAATCTATTTAGTCTCAAAATAAAACACTTGTATCAATTAATCTTACATATTTTTAATTATTACCAAAAATTCTTTTTTTTTTTTTTTAATTTAAAGACACTGTTACATCCCACAACTGTCGAACTTCCGTCAGACAGTTACCAGAGGTTCGCTGGAATGTTCAACATCATCGGAAAGTCACCAGAGACTGGAAATTCACTAGAATATCAACGAGTGTTATGAATATCACTGAAAATCATCGAAATGTCCAAAAACGTTCGCTGAATATCAAGAATATCGCTAGAGACTCACTAGAATATCCAAAATATTGCCAAGAGAAAAAGAATAAATGAAAAAATTAAAGCAAAAAAATATAGTAAAATGTGATATATATTAATAAACTAAAAATAAATAAATAAATAAGGTAACAACAAAACATTAGTAACAAGGGGGAAAAACATAAGTTATTTTTTAATTTTTATGAGATTTAAACAAATAATTTCCTACATTGTTCAAATTGAAAAGCAAGTTTTGAAATTGTAAAATTGTTACAATTTCAAAACATGATTTTATTAAATATTTCTCCTTATTAATTAAACTGAAAAACATATTATGAAACTACAAAAATATACAGTAAAAGCATTTTATGAAATTATAAAATTTTACAACTTTAAAGCATGTTATGAAACTACAAAAATTTTGCAATTTCAAAGCATAATTCATTTCAATATCAAAAAAATTGAAACTTACAAATTTTACAGTTTTTATCACTTGTAACTAAAACTCGAAAAAAAAAATTGTTAAAAACTTGAAAATTTTCTCCATTAAAATAAGAAAATAGAAGTGTATAGTAAAGAAAAAATAGAAAAACTAAGAGATCGAAGGAGACCGATATAAAGAGGATTGTACTCCGATAATTATTTTTGGTTTAGATTTGGTCGAATCTAATGTAGATACACTTAGATCATAGTAGATCTATTATTTTTCTTTGTCAAAAACTTATCTCCTTCACTGTCGATAAAGTTGAAGTAAGGAGTTAACGGTTGGTGGTTGTCAGTGAATCCCAATTGATAGTGATCCCTAGTTGCCAGTGATTGTATATCGAAAAGAGAAAGAGAAAAAGAAAGACATAGTCGCCGATCGCCGAATATCAGAAAAAGAGATAAATAGAAGAAAGGAAGCGCACAAGACCGCTGGGTCTATTCAAAAGGTTTTGGAATTAAATAAAGTATACCTCTTTCAAAGAGGACTTACATGTAAATTACACTTTATTTAGTTGTCATCTATTTGTTCACGTATCGCTTATCTGTCTATACGTCACTCATCTATTAACTTATCTATCTCCATATCACTTATCTATAAATCTATCAATTCACCTAATTTATTTGTTTGTTCAAATCATCACTAATTACCGCTAATGAATTTTCTAATACACTTTTTTCAATAAAATTTCGATCATAGTTTAGTAGTGATGAATTTTCTAATAGTTTTTTTTAATGATTTTTAACATAACTTTTTATTGTCACGTTATTATCAACAAAAAATAACTCAATCCTGAAAACAGTTTTGAGCAAATTTCTCTTAGAACATCTCCAACGCTTCATCTTTTCTTTTATTAAATTTAAATTTGATAAAAAAGAATAAACTTTTGTTACTTCAATATTTACATCAAACCAGTATTAAATCCAAAATATCTTAAACTTTTTATCAAATTAAGAATGGTTGTACCTTTCATCAATTTAGTATACATAGCCATTAGAGACGTAGGTTTTTGTTGTAGCATAGACCATCATCACTGAATGACCAGTCGGATGTCTAGCCGATTGTTCCCCGATCGACTAACTCCTTGCAAAAATATGTTTTAGAATTTGAAAAAATTACACTGTTGCACAACGCAATATTGGATAAAACTTTTGCCCAAAATTTTATTTAAATTTAATGAAAAAAATTCACAAATCAATTTTCATGAATGAGTAGATTATACCATTAGACACCATGAAAATATACTTTTGAGCAATTTACTCTTATATAAAAACCCCGGAATCTGATTCGTCTGCTTTATATTCATATTCAGGCCCTTCGCTCACCATAATTCACGCAAAGTTGCTCAGTTCTTATTTGCAAATCAATCCGTGTTTGATCTACGCCGAGACGAGGTAATCAGATTCTTCAACCAACTTACAATTTACAGTCAATGGACACATGCATACACATTGTCAAAATCAATTGAATCTTAGTCCTATTGTGTTCACTAATTACAGGTAATTCGAGGTTGTTTCGTCGATCTCTATCCATGTTCTTTCATCTTCTCTAAATTTAACTCTTGTAATCTCCATTTGTTGCCAAAACTCATCATAGAGTATGAATTGCACTTTACCTTTGTTGTGCTTGTAAATGGATTTGATGATTGACCTTATGCATATATGGTGCTTGATGAAAATACAAATTATGTTTGCATAAATATGGTTGATGTATTGGGTTGTATTGGGTTTCTGGTGGTGTGACCAATTCATACTTTGTTATTATTACCCTTGTAGAATTTTCTAGAATTCATAAATGTTTTTGCATTATTTTTCTTCCTTCTTATCACATTCTTTGGTTAATTATGTGTTGTGTTACATGGACACTTCTATTTCCCTCAATGTACCCGTGTCCATCTGATATGACAAGTGTATGGGTGTGGGATATGTGTCCAGTACCCATACCCAATTTAGACACTTGAACCCTCTACTTTTTTATCATGTTTAAAGAAGAAGAAACTCACATTTAGTTGTAAAAAAAAAAAACATTTATAGCTTCTCAAATGGATAAGGGATAGAATTCTTTATTTTTCCTAAATCCTATTTAATTTCAAGCGGGTTTTTATATAATTTACAATACATTCTCTAAGACTATTATACAATATGCATGTGTCCATGATGTGTCACCGTATTCATATCCAACTTTTGGATATATATTCTAGTATCTTAAGTTTTAAGTTTATGAAGGTCTGACGCTTGGACTTGCACTGGATAGTCATAACTGAGTCCATGTAACATAGATTACGTGGGACTCGAAATTTTGGTTGTGTAAGTTAAACCTGTTGTTTGGCCTTTTCCTGTTTTCTAGTGTTTGAATGCAACACTGGAAACATTTCACAAAAAATATGTTGGAAAATGTAGAATATATACACACACACACATGTATATATTTATATTTTCAGTGAAATGTAGAATTGTTGAAGACTTAGAGGATGTGTAGACTATTTCAAGTATAATGCATGGAGGCCTTCTAGGCTTTGTGTTGAATATAGGATGAAAGATACTCTCCTTTACACGTTGTTGTTGCATTTGTATTTCATTGCTGTTGTTTATGTAATTATATTCAAATTTCCTTCTAAGACTCATTCTGATTGCTAAGGTTTGTGTCTTTCTTATGAACGACATACAGAATGCAGACCCCTTATGCTCTTTTTCTATATTTTTTGTTGTGTCATGTTTGCAACATCTCCAATTACTAGCCAAAGTCAACAAAATTTGCGGTCTCTTGACAATTCAAAGTATAGAACTTGTCTATACAAGCCTTTGTTCGCTTTGGAAGGACAAGTTCTACTTCAACAATAGGAAGCTGAAGAGGAAGTTAATCTTCAGTTGTATTTGTCAATGTAGAGATTTACATGAGGCATCAGGAGTATGAATTTCTATTTTAAGGATTTTGTGTAGATGGACTCGCTTTGGGAAAAGTATTGGAGAATTTCATAGTAAAGTAGGTTAAAATCTGGATGACACTAGCGTGTTGCATGGGTCCTTTACTAGATTCATGTGTTGATTTTCATAGATGAGTAAATGTCTCTTTCTCAGAAATACTTGGAGAGGAGTTGTTGAATGAAGAGTTAACATAAACAATCCAGGAACTCTGCAAACATCTTTTTTCTTTTTTTTAAAATAGAATCTAGTAATGCTATATATAACCAAAAGCTTAGGCTATGTTTGGTTGAGTTTTTAGAATCTCTTTTCCGAAAAATAAAAACATTCATTATTTTCTTAAGATTTTCTATTGTTTGGGGCCGAAATAATTTTTAAAAATTCAAAATATATTTTTTGCCGTTTATTTTAGTCTAACTTGTTTTTGAAGTTTTCAACTAGTTTTTTAATTTTTCCAAAAAAATAAAGAACTTCAAAAACAATTTATGAAAACTCAACTAAACAAAGCCTTACTATTTGAAGAGTAGAACTAAGTACATTTTCTTGTTTTTCCTTCGAAAACTAGAAATTGGTACTTTCTTCACTTCCTGGACTTTGGTAAGCACAGGAGCAAGCTATTGGCTATCTGTACTTATTTATTTCATATAGTTGAATATACTGCATCCACCAACATCATTGCCCTAGTTGGTTTCTAGTCCAGACTCCAGAGTGGAACCCACATGACCTCTGAGGTTTGGAGTTCGATTGCCCATTAAAGGTGGGCCAATTTCCCTAATAAATAATGATAACGATCAAGTTCTCAAGGGGAAAGGCTTTGATACACACCCCTAAAAGGTGCATATCATATATTATTTCGTAACTACACCACAATAATTTGTAACAAAATCACATGGTCCATAACTAGAACTTTTCTTATGGTGCCCCCTTTGTAACATAACCACAGTGGTTCATAACTAACATAGTATTTGGTGCTTTGATAATTTTGCTTCATGGTCAACAAATTACACGAGAGAGTTGTTTGTAGTTTTCTTCAGGAGAATATTTCCCTTTTTCACATTGCAGTATTGAGTTAGCAATTGTTTCATATTTGTGAAGTATCCAACCCCAAAAGCTGATTCTAGTTCAGTTCTGTAGGGAAAATTTCTGTGATAACATATTACTTGATAGAACAAAAAAAAAAAATGTTAATTTTTCATCTTTGCAGTGAGGTTCTTCAGACATCATACTCTCTAGACATGCTTAAAGTCCCAGCTCATCAAGTTGCTGGTCATCAAGCTGGTGATGGGAAGCTTGGGCCCCTTGTGGATGATTCCGGACTATTCTACAAGCCTCTCCAGAGTGGTGAACGTGGGTCCACTGAAGTAACCTTCTATAAATCATTCTCCTCCAACATGAGGATTCCAGAGAACATTCACAGGTTCTTCCCTGTTTTTCATGGCACTCGGGTTCTAGAGGCATCTGACGGATCTGGCCCGTGTCCTCACCTTGTTTTGCAAGATATTGTCTCAGGTCACCTCAACCCATCCGTCATGGACATTAAGATGGGCGCTAACACCTGGCCTCCGCAATCACCTGAGGACTACATAGCAAAATGCTTGAAGAAAGATAGGGAAACTACAAGCATCCAATTGGGTTTCAGGATATCGGGGTTCCAAATTTATGGAAGCAAAGAGTCAGAATTCTGGAAACCTGACAAACAGTTTATCAAGAGTCTTTCTGCACAGGATGTTAGATTAGTTCTGAACAAATATGTTTCTTCCAATGCATCTCCAGATTTAGATTTGAACCCAAATTGTGCTTTCGCGTCAGTTGTTTACGGTGGTTCCACTGGGATTTTGGCACAGCTGCGGGAGCTGAAAGCTTGGTTTGAGGATCAAACTATTTACCATTTCTATGCTTGTTCGGTCCTTATGATGTATGGAAAGGAGGGCTCGGGTGCAGAAGTCAAACTGGTTGATTTTGCACATGTTGTGGACGGTGAAGGGGTTATTGATCACAACTTCTTAGGTGGGCTTTGTTCTTTGATAAAGTTTATCTCAGAAATAATTACCACTCCTCCAGATGAGTACCCAACCACAGCTTGTCTGCAGGACTCGGAGACCTACCAGTCTTTTTGTGATAATGGCGTTCATGAATAAACAGAACATGGTGAGCCTTATTAACCATTTACGTTGCCTCCTAGTGTTCTATACTTGCGTTGTCAGATGTTTCACAGAATCTTCTATTACCCCCATAATACCGTGTGACAAGAATAAGAATGTGGGGTATATGTCTGACACCTGTAACCAATTTAGACACTCAGATTCTTTGATTTATATGATGTTTGAAGAACAAGAAGCTCACAGTTCCTAGAAATAAATATTTCTTGTCCCTTATGGTTGGGAGAGAGTTTTAAATATATTTCTAAATATTTTACATATTCTTGTCTAAGAATATTGTATAATATGCCTGTACCCATACTCAACTTTTGAATACATATTCTAATATTCTAAGATTTAGATTTAGAAAAAAATTGACACTTACACCTGCACCCAATAGTTATACTCAAGTCCTTGTAACGTAGATTGAGGTTGAACTTAGGCCATGTTTGTTTGGCTCCACAAGTTGGAGGGGATTAAGAGTACAGTGAGATTGAGTGAGAAGATTATTAGTGTAGTGGTATTAGGTTAGAGATATAGGATAAAAAGTGTTTGTTTGTACATTATTGGATTAGTAATGCTATAGATAATATTAATATATAAAATTAATATTTTTTAAGTTTTGGTATTTTTTTAATATTATAATTATTTTTTTATTCTAAAAAATATAATTTTTGCCGAAAAATCATTTAAAATTTCACTAATCTCGCCACTCAATTTCTAATCTCAACCCTCCCATGGCTTTGTTAGTCTTACCACATAAGGGATTACTAGTCCAAGGGGATAGTTAACTCCCTCATTCTTTTGCCCTAACCAAACACTCTTTAGGTGGATTTCACATACTATTAGTCCAATCACTCTTCCAAAGAGCCAAACAAGCATTGATGGCTGTTTACAATTAATGGTATTTTGTCATTGTGGTGGTTCATTATAAGATTTTGTTTATTTATTTATTTTTAAAACTGTTGGAAGACAATAGGTGAATGAGAAGCTGCATCACATAGCAGTGTAAACCCTTGGCTATATTATAGGAAAACTTAACATGGGTGAATTTGTAGAGAGTTCACCTAGCAACTTTGCAGCTCTACAACATAACAGCAGAAATATGTTTTCACCTCTATTATATTGAATACTTTTTGGGAACTTTTTATTGGCAAATTTTGGCAATTTATTTGTTTTGAAGAAAAATGTGATTCGTAGAGATTGTGATGCATGTCAACCCCCAAGCTTCATGCTTCTGTTGTAAATTGATTTGACTAGTTTACAGAAATTTGTTGAAAGGGATTTTTTATTTTTTTTTTAACTTTTTATGGTACAAAAGTGTGGCAACCACTTCCAGATATTAGATCTCCATAATAAATAAAAAAAAGAAAAAGAAGAAGAAAAGAAGTCACTGGTTAGATTAGTACTATCGTGTAAATCTTAAAAATAATTGAGGTAGATTTTTTATTTTTTAAAAA
Source organism: Camellia granthamiana (assembly GCA_036172215.1). NCBI lineage: Eukaryota > Viridiplantae > Streptophyta > Magnoliopsida > Ericales > Theaceae > Camellia > Camellia granthamiana. The sequence continues at coordinate 57,685,051 of CM069906.1, read as the reverse complement.
ATTGTTGTTAAATGTAGATTTTGTAGACTTGCTTATATCACTGCCTTACGTATCATATATACTATGATTTACTTTTCACTGAATTAATTCTAATTACCATGCAAATTGATCAAAATATTTATCATTATAATTAAAGAAAATTTATTTATTAATGTCATATTGAGAAATGGTGATCCGATTAGTCCTAAAAATTTTTTTATAGACCAATTAGTCTCGTTAATCTTGGAAAGATAGATTTAATATATTATTTGAAAATTAGATTTACGGTTATACTCTTATTTTTATTATGTTTTCTTCTTCTTCTTCTTTTTTATTTATTTATTTATTTTTGTTTTGTGCTAGAAAACTAAGACACACAATTTATGAGAATTAAATTTGGAATGAATTTTTATATGAGAATCTTTTTTTTTTTGAATGATTTGAAATGTAAGATTTTTCAAACATTTCAAAAGGAATACAAAAATGACTTGAAATATGAAAATTTTTAAACATTCCAAAAGGATGTGAGATTCTTCAAATATTTTAGAAGAGTCAAAAACTCCTTGGTAAGCTTTAAGCAAATGTATAATTTTAATCTGTAACACTCAAACATAACACTCCAATATAATACACTCCAAAAAAAACTCTTTAACATACTTTTTTCGAACTTAACACTCCAATAAAAAAAATCCACATCTATTGTTGTGTGCAAAAACACCTATTGTTGTAAGAACAAAATTAATTTGAAAATAAATAACCAATTATTAGCAAATCAAATTGTTTTCAACTTTGGTTTGGTACATTTTCAACTTCTTGTTACAAATATTGAAAACAAGTTGGTCAGTCTAAAATAGGAGTGATTATCTAAATTTCAAAAACATTCACTTTGTTTGGTTTTTATTTTTAGAAATCACTTTCTAAAAAAATTTTACTTTTTAATTTTTCGTTTTTCGTATTTTTTTATTTTCACTGTTTTTTTAATATTTTAAGTAATTTTTAAAATTTTTAGACACCTAATATAAATACATTTAAAAAGTATAATATTTATGATTTTTAAAAAAAAAACTAAAATTCAGTACATTTTTCATATTTTTGTGTATTTATTAATTTTTAAAAATATTTTTCACAAATATTTTACTATTTATATACATCTAAGTAAGGTGTATCTAAAAAAGTTTAAAAAAAAATTGCTTGAAATTTTAAAAATATTCTCTAAAAATAAAAAAATATGAAAAACAAAAAAATTAATTTTCAAAATTGAATTCAGAAAATGAAAATCAAACACACTAATTATGATTATGTACTCATCTAATAATAAAAGATTTTATAATTACTTTTGAATAAAAACAAAAACAATGTGAGCAACCATTAATAACCTAGAGGACAAATGGTGTGAGAATTTCCAACTCACCTTATAATTTTTAACATTGCTACATACTCACGAAAATTATCTAAAAAAATATTTAAAAGGTACACAAAAATTGTCTAGAATTTTTTTTAAAAGGTACACATATGTATCATATTTATTTTAATTGTAACCCATGTTACACAAATTTTGAATTTACAATATACACTTTACTTTTGGGATAAATTTTTGAATATATAGCATTTTTCTTGTTTGTCATATGCTAAAAATATTATTTTTTACCCTGTTTGGGATGTTGACTTTTTGTCATTATTATATTAATTAATAATATATATGAATAGTCATAGTGAGACTAATCAAATTAATACAATAATGGCAAAAAATGATAACCCAAATATAGTAGAGAAATATTAAACAACATAATCTAACATAAAATTAATACGATAATGACACAAAATGATGAACCAAATATAGTAGAGAAACATTAGAGAACTTAATCTAACATATCTAAATTTTTACATGAATTATCTTTTCGATGAACATTCTAAATGAATGATTTAGATCATTAAGATAAGTCCTAGGGGAATGGGCCACCAACCTCTCTCAAACAGGGCCGGCCCTAGGACACAGGCCACAATGCCATGATTTAGGACCCCTCAAAATATACTCAAAAAAGGGGCCCCTTCTTATTATAATTTAGTGTAATATAGTATATATATTTTAAGTCTAAAAAAATTTAAAAAGGCCCAAACTAACTTAAAATAAATTGACCCATTAAAAAATTGAAAGGCCATTCAAAAAAATTAGCATTGTTATCCATTGAAAATAGACCCAAAAAAGGGGTCTCTCTTATTATAGTTTAGTCTAATATATTAGTATATTTTTAATTCCAAAAAAAATTAAGGAATGCCCAAATTAACTTAAAATAAATTAATCCATTAAAAAATTGAAACGCGCATTTAAAATAATTAGCATTGTTATTCATTGAAAATGATTTTGTAAAAAAATTAGATTATGCAAGTATGATTGATTTATTTGCTTCTAAAAATACAAGAAGAATGAGGATCAAGCGATACTTATTAGTTAATGTAATGTAATGCGAAGTATTTTTTATGATTTTGACACAAATCGTTTATCCTTTACTTTCAAAATTTTTTTTTTTTCATTCAATGAAAAAAAAAATGTGAAGGGCCCCAGAAATTTTTTAGTTAATTATCGGCTTTGAGCCCCGAAAATCTCAGGGTTGGGCCTGCTCTCAAATTGATGAAACATAAAGGTGGCTCAATATAATTATATTTAGGGTAAGGTTTATTATATTCAGGGTAATACACCTTTTGAAATTTGCTTAAAATATGAGTTGTTCTATGTGATTTTAAAAATTACATCATGTCTTATCAAGTTTCTAATTGCATAACAAATAGCTAATTTTATTAATAAATCATCAAATCAATTAATTATTTTAATGATGTTAAAAATATATTTTAATTAACAATTCGAGTAATTTTATTGTTGTATAGGAGAGTAGTTAGAAATTTTATTTTTTAAAATTAATTTTGTTAAATAAAAATTTATGACAAGGAGATATTTGTAATTTTCAAAATCACATGAGTCAATTTGTATTTTAAATAAATTTTAGGAGGTGTATTTATAATTTATCTTTATATTTAATATAAATCTCAAGTGATTAGTGTAATTTACCCTTAATCATATAGGTGGTGGTTGTTTTGAAGGATTGGGCCATAAGATTGGACTATTAGTCTATCCGGAATAATAGTCTGTTGTTTGGTTCAATTTTTTTTGCTTCGAATTAATAGTCCCTCATATGAGGGATTATTATATCTTAAGGGGAGGGGTGAGATTATTTCCGTAGGATTGGTATACCATGTAACTAATGTGTGAAATGCCTATTTTACTCTCATGCTATTACTTAATAAACAATTGGAAAAAGGATAAAATAGTCTTTTGAATATTTATAAATTATTTTTTTAGTGTTGTTAATTTAAAATTATATATTAAATAAATAAATATAAATTATAAATTAAATTTAATTAAAAATAATAAATTAAAAATTATGGCCTTATAAATTAAATTTTTTTGGTGTTGTTAAAAAATTAAATTTATATATTAAATAAATTATTTTTTAGTGTTGTTAATTTAAAATTATATATTAAATAAAAAATATAAATTATAAATTTAATTTAATTAAAAATAATAAATTAAAAATTATGACCTTATAAATTAAATTTTTTTAGTGTTGTTAAAAAATTAAATTTATATATTAAATAAATTATTTTTTTAGTGTTGTTAATTTAAAATTATATGTTAAATAAAAAATATAAATTATAAATTTAATTTAATTAAAAATAATAAATTAAAAATTATGACCTTATAAATTAAAATTTTTTAGAGTTGTTAAATTATAGATTACAAATTTAAAATTATATATTAAATAAAAATTATAAATTACAAGGGTAAAATAGTCTTTTGAACATTTATCCTTATCCTGTCCGTCCAACCAAACATTGGATTCACTAAAAATAGTACAATCCAGACATCTAATCATATGACTAAACAAACATGGGACCAAATAATCCTGGGATAATATATCCAGGACTAACAGTCCGATAGATTATAATCCTCCTTTATCCAGTTCGTCCAAACAAACATGCTCGTTTCTTGGTCTATTTATTTGGAAAAATTATACATTGTCTCATTTATGTTTGGTCACTTTTCCACTTTGATTCTTAAATTTTTTTTTTTCCACTTTGGTCCTTTATGTTTTAAGTTTTTCCCAGTTTACTCATAAATTAATTTTTATAAAAATTAGACTGAAAATGACATCTTAACAGTCACGTAACATAAAAATATTTTATTATATAACTCATATCTGTGATATAAACTTAAATTTTAATATAATAATATATATTTTATATTACGTGACAGTTGTTATGATTTTTTTTTAATCTAATTTTAAATAAAATTTAACTTTAAAAGTAAATTAAAAAAATTGAAACATAAAAGATTCAAGTGAAAAAATAAAAATAAAATTGAAGAGTCAAAAAGTGGGGAAGTGGTGAACACAAAAGGAAGTGTAATTTATCCCATTTATTTATACTTTCATACGGGACTCGCTCACCTTACAAAAGTCTTCTTCGCGATTCAATCTGCGTTTGGTCTACGCTAACAAGGTAATCAAATTTCTTCAACCAACTTACAATTTACAGTTAATGGATGATATATACATACATCATAACACTCTTTCAATTTCAAAATCAAGTGGGTTTTAGATTTAGTCCCATTGTTGTGTTGAATACTAATCTACAGATCAACTTTAACCTTGTTTGGCCTTCATTTTCCCTAAATTTTTCTATTCATCACAGATTATGAAGTCCCTGTAAATGGGTTTTGATGGACCATTCCATACCCATATTAGTTGTTTGATGAAATACCAACACCAATTATATCTTCTTATGGTTGATGTATATTGGGTTTTTGTTGAGTGGACAGTTTGGCACCTTCTTTGTAGAATTTGTTGAACACTCTTCCCAATAATTACATGATTTTGTGAAATCAAAGGGTTTGCAATTTTTTTTAGGATACAAGGCCTCAACTAGTAGTGAAAAACACTTCTCCCTCCCTCACCTATGAACCGTACATTTTGAACTCCTCAACTATAAAAATGTATCGCTTTCACTTCTGCAGACCCTCTAGACCACTTCTAAAATGGGTGTGTATTTGTACAATTTTTATAGTTGTGGGGGTCAATATGTATGGTTCATAGATGATGGAGTAAAGTGATATCCGCTGATAGTTGAGGGGTCTTAGTGTAATTAACACCCCCCTCTTTTTTTTGAGGAAATTACCATTCCGTGATAATCATTAAAAATTATTACAGATTAATGAAAAAGTTTACCAAACCAAACCACGCCTTAAGTCCCATCAAATGGGATCGGCTACATGAATCCTTCTTCTCCACGTGGTCCTAGCAAAGGTCATTTCGTTAGTCAAATTAAGGAGATTCATATCTCTATTTACAACACTAGCCAATATTAATCTAGGCCTACCCCGTCCCTTAACACTTCCATCTATCGTTACAGTATCGCATCTCTTCACTACTACCTCTGTTGGTCTCCGTTGAATATGACCAAACTATCTCAATCGATCTCTCTCAACTTATCTATCGGTGCTACTCCTATCCATTCTCGAATACACTCATTCCTAATTCTGTCTTGTCTAGTCTTGCCACATATCCAACTTAGCATTCTCATCTCAGCCACACTCATTTTATCCAGCTTAATATTTATAATGTTTATTACTTTTTTGTAATTATTTTTTCTGACCACCACTGTTAGGTTATTTTCCCTTTTTTTATGATTTTTTTTTTCCTTTTTTTGTTTGTTAATTATGTGGGACTCAGAACTTTGGTTTCATAAGTCATACCTTTTGTGCATATATGTATACTAGCGTTGTGTCCACACTGATGGATGTGCTATTAAAACTACAAGAAATTATAAATTTTGATCTGAAGAGCAATTACATGAGGCAAGAAGTTACATGTAGCAGCGTTAGGGTATTATTTGAAAACCATAAAAAAGTGAGAGTCTACACCAACTTAGGGGTACCATTTATATATTAGTATATAGATATGTATTTTGCAGTCAAACACTGGAAACAAGAAAATATAATTATTTCATGTGTAAAAAGTTTTAAATGTTTTTTTTTAGATGTAAATTATGTTACAGCAAAACAAATGGACTACTAATTCTTGTTCGTTTTTGGTAATTCAATTGGTTATTATTTTATAAATGAAGGTAAACAACTCAACTCAACTCAACAAGCCTTTATAAGTCTTTAATCCTAAGTATTCAGGGTCAGCTACATGGATCCATTTCCTTACGTTGATTCTGTTCAAAATCATGTCATTAGTTAAGTTTAAGTTAGTCATGTCCTTTCTTATCACCCCATCCCCATGTTTTCCTTAGACTTCGTCTATTTTTTTTTCACCCTCCACATGATCAAATCACTTATCTTTCTAGGCGCATTAACTGGTCGACAAACCATATGTCTATACTATCTCAATGGCTTTCTTGCTTTTTGCTTTTTAATTTGTGTTATTTCTAACTTCTTCCTAATGAATTTATTTCTTGTTTTAGCCCTTTTTTTTTCCTTCTTTTCTTTTCTTTTCCCCACTCATCCATCTCAACAATATCCTTTCAGCTATGCTCAATTTGTGGACATATTTTTTTTTAACTGCCCCACATTTGATACCATACGTCAAAGTGGGTCTTATAGCAATTCTATAAAATTTTCTCTTCGACTTTCAAGAATCGTACAATCACAAAACAATCTTGATGATCTTCTCCATTTCATCCATCCTGCTTTGATTCTATGCACCACATCTTAAATGTCTACATCTTTATAAATAATTGATTGAAGATTTCAAAAATGATAATTCTATAGGTATCTCTTGCCTATCAAGTTTATAACCTACTTGTTAGTAACTTAATTAAAATTATAACCTTCAAGAACATGGATTCTAAGAATTCTATAAAAGAAAGCTATAATGAGAGTTAATGACTTGTTTCCGTTTATCCATAAATGGAGGGGAATGGATTGTGGTTTAATCTATCTGAAATGTACGTCAATAATTGGTGTCAATTTTGGATTTTCAAATCTAAAATTTGTAGAACTGTTGAAGAAGACTAATAGGATATGTAGAATTTCAAGTACAATGCATGGCGGCCAACTAGCCTTTGTATTGAATTGAAGATACAAGATGCACTTGTTTGCATGTTGTAGTTGCTTTTGTGTTTAATTGTTGTTTATGTAATTATATTTGAATTTCCATCTAACACTCGTTACGATTTCTAATTTTTCTGTCTTTCTTATGAACCACATACTTTAGAATGCAGCCCCCTTATGCTCTATTCTATATATTATATGTATATATATTTCTTTGGGTGTCATGTTTGAAACATCCTCACCTACTAGCCAATGTCAACAAATTTGGTGGTCTCTTTACAATTCAGTAGTATAGGGCTTGTCTATGCAAATCTTTTTTTTTTTTCTCTTTGGAAGGACTAATTCCGGTTGATAACGAATAGGAAGGTGTTCAAGTGTTGGGGGTAGTTTGGTCTTTATGTATTATTCTTATTAGTATAAATAGTTGCGTGTAAGGGGGAAACCCTAAGCTTTTGAATCAAATAATATACACAGCAGCTTCTCTCTTCCTCTCATTCTATTTCTTTTTCTTCTTCTCATCTATACATTCAACATGGTATCAGAGCTTCATCTTCCTCCTTGATGATTTCCTTCTTGTTTTTGTTCTTGTATCCTGGTATGTCTGCAAAAAAATAAAAAACAATAAAAATAAATATATATATATATTTTTTTCTAATATGCTTGAAATTTAATGAGTATCAACCCTGTGATCTCCTTTTGATTTGTTGGTCATTATTGAGTGTTTTTTCCAATTTTTTCGATTTTTCGTCAAAACTGGGTGTTTTTTTAGAAGTCACTGTTTGAACCTTTGTTTGTTGGTTTTTTCTCTTTCCCTCACACCCTGGGGAGCTGACTGGACCCCTTGAAGGGTTTGCTGTCCTTGGTTTGATGTATTTTGGCCCTACCTTAGTTTTTTCTTACTGTCTGGGTGCTCTGCTTTAGTTTTCTAGCTTCTAATTGATCTGATTGCCTTGTTCTGGGCTTATCGTGGACTGTTTTAGCCTTAGATGGTGATTTGCTGTGTTGGTTAGGTGTTTTCTGGATTTGTTTGATATCCTGCTTGTATTTCTGCACTCTTTTTCTCTCATCTCATGGCTGCCAGCTTGGGTTTGGACTCTAAGGGCAAGGAGGAGAGTGGATTGAGTCGTGGTATGACTCTTGGTGATAGTCCTTCTCTCCTGATTAGTCCGATCAAGCTTAATGGTACCAATTACTTGATTTGGTCTCGCTCTTGTAGTCTTGCCATTGCCGCTCGGTGGTTGACTAGCTATATTACTGGCAGTACCCAGCAATCTACTGAGGATAGCGCTTTATCTGCTCAATGGATTTCTGAGAATGCTTTAGTTATGACTTGGCTCATCAATTTTATGGAACCTATCATTAGTCGGACTTTTCTCTTGATGGATACTGCTCACAAGATCTGGATAGTTGCATCTCAGATGTATTTTCAACAGGGGAATGATGCATAAGCCTATGAATTGCGAAATAAGATTAGGGGTTTGGATCAGAAGGATCGCTCTCTGGCAGTCTACTATGCTGAGTTGAGTGGTTTATGGCAGGAGCTAGATTACTACCAGAGTTTCCAGCCAGTTTGCTCCACAGATGCCACTATGTTTCAGCAGGCTGTGGAGAAGGAGCGGGTGTATGACTTTCCTGCTGGCCTGAATTTGGAGTATAATCAGATAGAGGTTCAGGTGTTGGGTCGCTCTCCGTTTCCTGCATTGCGTGAGGCTTATGCACTGGTTTAGCAGGAAGAGAGTTGTCGTAGTGCTATGGTGCATGCCCCTGTTTAGGATCGGTCAGCAATGGTTGTCGGCCCTAAGTCACGTGATACTCCGCCTTGTCAGCCTCACGGTGGTGGTAAGGGTCCATTGGTTGATCGGGACCGGTTGAAGTGTGATTATTGTGGGAAAGATAGACATGATAAAGAACACTGTTGGAAGTTGCATGGCTGACCTACTCGAGGCCGTAGTTGTAGTGGTGGTGTTCGTCCTCAAGCACATGTTTCTGAGACCACTGCTAGTGCCTCGGATGATGCTAGTTCTATTTCCCAGGATGAGCTTCACACTCTCAGATGTTTGATGGCTCGACTTGATTCTTCAGCTGCCTTAGCTCCTTCCTCTTCTGCCTCTTCCAACTTTACCCACACAGGTATTTTTGTTAGTGCACTTTGTACCTCTTTGTTGTCTCCTTAGATCATTGATTCCGGTGCTACCGATCACATGACAGGTACTTCTAACTTTTTCCATTCTTATTCACCTAGTTCTCGGTTAGATAAGGTTAGAGTGGCTGATGGCACTTTATCTTCTATCTCCGGCAAGGGTTCTGTTCATTGCACCTCTTTACTTTCGTTTTTATCTGTTCTTCATGTTCCTAATTTTTCAACTAACTTACTTTCTGTTAGTAGCCTTACTACTGCTCTCAATTGCTCTGTAACTTTTTTCCCGACTCATTGTGTCTTTCAGGAACTGGCTACGGGGAAAATGATTGGCAGTGGTAGAGCACAAAGTGGACTATACTTTTTGGATGCCATTTCTGCATCAACTTTGTCCTCTTAGGCTCTTCAATACACTTTTGGCTCCTCCCTTCGTCTTCTTCATCAGTGGCATCGCCGTTTGGGGCATCCTTCCTTTAGCATTTTAGAAAAACCTTTTCCTTCATTAGTTCGAGATTGTCCTAGGAATAACTTTGTTTGTGATGCTTGTGAGCTTGCTAAGCATAAACGTACTTGTTATCCTTCAATTAATAAAAGAAGTGCTTTTCCTTTTGTGCTTATTCATACCGATGTGTGGGGCCTTTTCCCTGTGGTTTCTACCTCTGGTTACCAGTGGTTTCTCACGTTTATTGATTGTTATTCCCGTATGACTTGGATTTATTTACTTCGTACTAAAAATGAAGTTTTCTCGTGCTTTAAAGGTTTTCATAAAATGGTCTCCAATCTCTTCAATGTTACTATCAAAATTCTTAGGAGTGATAATGGGACTGAATATGTTGATGGTGCTTTCAAGGCATACCTCGAGGAGCATGGCATTCTTTATCAGACTAGTTTTGTTGGCACTCCTGAATAGAATGGAGTTGTTGAACGCAAAAATGGCCACCTCTTTGAGGTTGCTCGCTCTCTCTTGTTTACAATGAACGTTCCTAAGTCTTTTTGGGGGGATGCTGTTCTTACGCGGCTTACCTTATTAACCGTATGCCCTCTAGTGTCCTCCACTTCCAAATTCCTCTTGAGCTTCTTCCTGTGACTTATCTCACTTCTTCCTTTCCGCCTCGGGTTTTTGATAGTGTCTGTTTTGTTCATCTTCAATCTCGTACTTGTGGGAAGCTTGATCCTAAGGCTGTCTGGTGTGTCTTTCTTGGTTGTTCTGCTACTCAGAAGGGCTACAAATGCTATGACCCTCACACTCATAAGCTGTATGTTAGTATGGATGTCACCTTCCGTGAATCTAAGTCTTTTTTTCCTGGTCCTCCGCTATCTCCTCAGGGGGAGAGTGGTATCGATGAGATTACGGATGAGACGTCATTATATCAGTATGAGTTGTCTTTTTTCCTTTCTAATTAACGGGCTGTTATTTGTGGTGAGGGGGAGCCTAGCAGTTCTGTTGATGAGGAGTCGAATATTGGTGGTCATTTGGACAGAGTTGATCTTAAGACTTATTCACAGCGTCAGAAAGAGTAGGCTTCTCTTGTGCCACCACGTCAATCATCATCTCCTATGCTTGTTCTACACCCAGTTTCCACTGACTCTACAGGTAATGATCCTCAACCCAATTTTTCACCTGTTGTTCATAGTCTTGTTACTGATGATTTGAGTCTTCCTATTGCTCTCAGAAAGGGGGTTAGAGCCTGTACTCAACACCCCATTTCTAAATTCATGTCATATGATTCGTTGTCTTCTTCATATTGTGCTTTTGTTTCGCCTCTTTTTCTGTGTGCATTGTGCGGGGTTGGAAAGAAGCCATCAATGATCCCAAGTGGAAGGTAGCTATGGTAGAAGAAATGCAAGCTTTGAGTAAAAATAACACATGAGAGTTGGTGTCTCTTCCTAATAGGAAAAAATCAGTTGGATGTAAGTGGGTGTTCACCATTAAGCACAATGCAGATTGGACGATTGAACGGTACAAAGCAAGACTAGTGACCAAGGGATTTACCCAGATATATGGAATAGATTATCAAGAAACTTTTGCCCTAGTAGCAAAGATGAATTCCATTCGAGCTATTCTGTCGTGTGCTGCTAATTTGGGATGGCCTCTACAGCAACTACATGTGAAGAATGCTTTTCTTCATGGGGATTTGGAGGAGAAGGCATATATGGATGTACCTCCAAGATTCTCATCTCAGTCTCCAGTTGGAAAGGTTTGTAGATTGAAGAAGGCTTTGTACGGTTTGAAACAATCTCCTATAGCCTGGTTTGTAGATTCGTAAAGGCAATGTTGGAATTTGGATATTAGCAAAGCAATGCGGATCACACCTTGTTTGTCAAACGCAATGTACATAAGGTAACAATGCTTATTGTATATGTGGATGACATAGTTGTGACAGACAATGATGAGAAGGAGGTGACCCATCTCAAGATGCAGTTAGCCAAGGAGTTTGAGATAAAAGATCTTGATCCATTAAGATGCTTTATTGGGATTGAAGTTGCCAGATCTGATAAAGGCATCTTCATTTCTCAAAGGAAGTACATTCTAGATCTTCTTGAGGAGGAAACGGGCATGTTGGGCTACAGACCAGCTGATTCACTGATTGAGACTAATCATCGTCTTTGTAGTGGGGTTGGTGAGCTTGTGGAGAAGGAAAGGTACCAAAGACTTGTGGGAAAACTGATATATCTCTCTCATACTCGTCCAGATATTGCCTATACAGTTGGGATAGTGAGTCATTTTATGCATGATCCTCGTGCAACTCATTTGGATGCAATCTATCGCATTTTGCGGTACCTTAAATCTGCCCTTGGAAAAGGAATTTTGTTCTCTAATCATGGTCACTTGAGGTTGGAAGCATTCACAAATGCAGATTGGGCAGGCTCTATAGATGACAGACGCTCTACCTCCAGTTATTGTGCTTTTCTAGGGGGAAATCTAGTCACATGGCGTAGTAAGAAGTAGGCGGTAGTTTCCAGATCTAGTGCTGAAGTTGAATACAGGGCTATGACACATAGAACATGTGAACTAATGTGGCTTCAATCTTTGTTGAGTGATATAGAGCTTGATTGGAGTGATCTCATGACTTTATATTGCTACAACAAGGTTGCTATTAGTATTACACACAATCCTATTCAACATGACCGGACTAAGCATATTGAGATTGATAGATATTTCATTAAGGAGAAGTTGAATAAGGGCATGATATGTATGCCTTTTGTTAAGTCTGAAGATCAACTGGTAGATGTTTTTACTGAGGGTTTTAGTAGTAAAGTCTTTCACCCTATTTGTTGCAAGTTGGGCATGAGAGACATCTTTGCACCAACTTAAGGGGGAGTGTTAAGTGCTAGGGGTAGTTTAGTCTTTATGTATTATTCTTATTAGTATAAATAGTTGTGTGTAAGGCGGAAACCCTAAGCTTTTGAATCAAATAATATACACAGCAGTTTCTCTCTTCCTCTCATTTTGTTTCTTCTTCTTCTTCTTCTTCTTCTTCTCATCTATACATTCAACAAAAGGTGAAGAGGAAGTCAATTCAAACATTAGATGTCAAGAGTGTGAATTTCTATTTTAATAATTTAGGGAAATTACCAATGAGTTTTGTTTTGCTTTGAAGATTACTATAAAGTTCTATCAAGTTTCAAAATGGACAACTAAGTCCTATTTGGAATAAATTATTCCAAGGAGTTCATTTTTCCATAATAGTGTATTTTATTCCAATTTTACCCTTGAACAACAATTTCATAAATAATTTTAATTTACTTAAAAATTATTATTTTTTAATTGATTATATTAAACAAAATCATAAACAACAATCCTATAGCATAAAATTCATAATTTCCATTATTTCAAACTATGATTTTTAAATTTTAAATTTTAAATTTTTATTTTTATAAACAATACAAAAAAGTTTAAATTTTATTATATATTTATGAATGCTTGAGATAATTGATGAATTTATATACCTATGCTTTTGTTATTAAAATATATTTAATTTCAATAATTAAAAATATTCTTAATTATAAAAATTTTAATAAGTTAATTTTTTTTAATGAAATTTCTGTTCATATTTTAATGAAAAGAGTAAAGTTATGATAAAATATATATATATTTTTTAATAGACAATCCAAAAAAGATTAAATTTTATTCTATATTTATGAATGTTGAGATTATTGATGAATTTATATACCTATGCTTTTGTTTATGAAAATATATTTAATTTCAATAATTAAAAATATCCTTAATTATAAAATTTTTAATAAGTTAATTTTTTTAATGAATATTTTGTTCATATTTTAATTAAAAGAGTAAAGTTGTGATAAAATATACTATTATGGAGAAATGAACTCTTTGGAAATAATTTATAAAAAATAGGATTTAGTTTTCCATATTGAAACTTAATCAGTGTGTTTGGTTTGAGATTTTTGGATTAAGTTTTTTGAAAATTGAGTTTTTTGGTTTTCGAGTTTTTTTATTTTTAGTGAATATTTTTAAAATTTTAAACATTTTTTTTACTTTTTTAGATGCACCCTACTTAGATGTATCTAAAAAGTAAAAAATTTGCAAAAAATATTTAAAAAAATTAATAAATACATAAAAATACAAAAAATATACTGAATTGTCATATTTTTTTTTGTATTTTTGGTATTTAGTAAATTTTTAAAAGGTTTTTTTCACATGTTTTTACTTTTTAGGTATATTTATGTTAGGTATGTCTAAAAAGTAAAAAAAATTGCTTAAAATATTAAAAAAATTCAGTAAAACAAAAAAATACGAAAAATAAAAAAGTAGAATTTTCTAAAAATTGTTTTTAGAAAAATGGAACCAAGCAAAGTGATAGCATTCGAAAGTAATCTTCAAAGCAAAATAGGACTAATAGAATCTAGTAATGCCATAAAAAAAAGCTTAATAATTGAAGAGTCAAACTAAGAGCAATGAATTAAGGATTTAATAATAACTTTCAAATAATGTGATTCATGGGCCAAATTAATCTTTCCTTTACATTTTATTTGATTTTATTTTTCTTCTTTTTCTTTTCCCCATCTTTTGCCTTCAAAAACAAGAAATTGACAGTTCCTTCACTTCTTGGACTTTGGCAAGTCCTTGTTGATATTACAGGAGAAAGTTGTTTATGGTTTTCTGAAGGAGAATATTTCCCTTCTTCAAATTGCAGTCGCAAGTTAGCACCTGTTTCATGTTTTTTGGAGTGTCCAACTCCAAAAGCTGATTCCACTTTCTGTGATAACATAACTATACAATCTGGTACAAGATTAAAAAAAAAAAAAAGGGAAAAGGAAGGGGGGGGGGGGGGTTGAACTTTACAAATTTTAATAATTAAAGCTTTAAAGTTTTCCATGAATGAGTAATTATTTTTGAAAGATCAAACTGATTTGTAATTCTCCCATAAAAAAACATTAATTTTTCGTCTTTGCTGTGATGTTCTTCAGAGTTCATACACTCTAGACATGTTTAAAGTCCCAGTTCATCAAGTTGCTGGCCATCAAGCCATTGGTGGAAAGCTTGGGCCCCTTGTGGATGATGACGGACGATTCTACAAGCCTCTCCAAAGTGGTGACCGTGGGTCCACTGAAAAAACCTTCTATACATCATTCTCCTCCAACACTAGCATTCCAGAGGACATTCGCAGGTTCTTCCCTGTTTTCCATGGCACTCAGGTTCTAGAGGCATCCGATGGATCTGGCCCATGTCCTCACCTTGTTTTGCAAGATATTGTCTCAGGTCACCTCAGCCCATCCATCATGGACATTAAGATGGGTGCCAACACCTGGCCCCCGCAATCACCTGAGGACTATATAACAAGATGCTTGGAGAAGGATAGGGAAACTACAAGCATCAATTTGGGTTTCAGGATAGAGGGGTTCCATATATATAGAAGTGAAGAGTCAGATCTCTGGAAGCCTGAGAAACAGTTCATCAAGAGTTTTTCTGCACAGGATGTTAGATTAGTTCTGAAGAAGTTTGTTTCTTCCAATGCATCTCCAGATTTAGATTTGAACCCGGATTGCGCTTTCGCGTCAATTGTTTACGGTGGTTCCACTGGTATTTTGGCACAACTGCGGGAGCTGAAAGCATGGTTTGAGGTTCAAACTATTTACCGTTTCTATTCTTGTTCAGTCCTAATGATGCATGGAAAGGGGGGCTCGGGCGCAGCTGTCAAATTGGTTGATTTTGCACATGTTGTGAATGGAGAAGGGGTTATTGATCACAACTTTTTAGGTGGGCTCTGTTCTTTGATAGAGTTTATCTCGAAAGCCACTCAAGATGAGTACCCAAACAAAACTTGTTTGAAGGACTCTGAGAACAACCGGTCTTCTTCTGATAATTGTACTTGTGAATAAACAGAGCATGGTGAGTCCTTTTTAACTATACGCATTGCATGCTAGTGCTCTATTCTGCATTATTTGGTGTTTTCCGAACTTTGTTCTTTTCAGACTTGGAACTTTCTGAGATTAATGAAATCGTCGTAATGAATTTAAGTTACTTGAAGAGATTTGAACTCAATTTGATTGTCGCCCGTCTGGCTAAGGGAGAGATTCTTGTTACTAAAATGATCTCAAGATACACAAACAATATATCAATCTATCTATCTATATATAAATCTGTGTACCTTCCTTTATTATTCTGTATCATCCAACTGCTTAACTAATTCTGTTTTTTCCATTTTGTTTTCATTTGTAATTTCATTTTTGATGGATCTTCTTTGTTAGCAAACAGTGAACTTCTTTTCTGCTTTCTACTACAGAATTATCTTATAGCTGCTTGTGTGATACAAGTAATCATATTATTGAGGTCAGTGTTATATGGACTCTTCTATTACCCCCATAATACCACCATGTCCACTGGATATGACAAAGATAAGGATGTGGGGTGTGTCCAACACCTGTATCCAATTTAAACATTCAGATTCTCTAATTTTATATGATGTTTGAAAAACCAGAATCTCACAGTTTCTAGTAAATAAATATTTCTTGTCCATTATATGGATGGAAGAGAGAAATTTCATATCTTCTTAAATCTTATTGTAAATATATTTCTAAATAATTTACATCTGCTTATCTAAGAACATTGTACAATATGCGGCATATATGTGTTCCTGTACTTATACTTGACTGTTGAATATATATTTCAATATTTTAAGATTTAAGTTTAGGAAAATCTAATGCTTAAACACGCACTTGCACCCAATAGTTGTACTCAAGTCCTCGTAACATAGATTGAGGTTGAACTTATACTTGACGGTTGTTTACAATTCATGGTATTTTGTCATTGTTGAGGTTCATTATAGGATTTTTTTTTAAGGTAGGACGACAATAGGTGAATGAGAAGCTCAATCACGTAGCAGTGTGACACAAACCTGGCCTCACCCTGTAAACCCTTGGCTTCATTATAGGAAAACTTACAGTGGGTGAATTTATCGATGGTTCACCTAGCAACTTTGCATCTGGACAACACAACAGCAGAAATAGGTTTTCACCTCTATTATATTGAAACCCTTTTGGGAACTTTTTATTGGCAATTATCATATTTGTGAAGGCACTTGAAGAACAATGTGATTCCTAGGTCATGTGGACTATTGTAATTGTCATCAGTGACAAACTAGAACTCAACAACAAAGAAAATTTCCTGCACATGAACTGTGCCAAAAGCATGCATAAGATGTTTTTATATGAGACAGTGTCTGACATTGAGGCTTGAAACATAATGAAATGCAACAAAATGCTACTAAATAGTGTAGAATTCATTGTTCTTTACCTGAAAACAATTCTTGTGTGTTATTGGTTTTGTGCCTGGTATTCAGTTATCTAGACTTCTGGAGCTATAATTCTTTTTGTAAATTCCCAGCGTTTTAATTCAGTTCTCTGCACGCAATACACACACACATATATATATTTTCTGATAAGTAAATCCAATTGGGTCTTTTGTTTTGGTTGTTTGTTTTGCAATTCAATTAATTGTTAGAGCTCTACAGAATATGGTGGATGTTTAGGGTTCATTTGGTTGCAGTTCATAAGTTTGCGTAGGTTGTTTGATAATATGATTCAACACTTAAAACTGAATTAATTAAGTAATTATCAATTAGGTTTGTTTGATAATCATAATTGATATCACTTAAAAATTTAGGGCAAATTACAAATAAAACTCCAAGGTTTAGCATGTTTTACAATTTAATTTTTAATTTTGACAATTATAACCCTGTTGTTCATTCCGTGTCACAATGTAAGCCCTCCATCCATCTCCGTTTCATGAAGTAACGGAGAAAGTCATTTTTAGTGCCAAAACCAACCCAAAACGACTTGGTTTAGAGAGTAACAGAAATATTTTTTTTTTGACACATGTCATTTTCTTATTTGTTATTATTAGTTAATATAAAATGAAAATACCCATCTTACCCTCACCCCTAACTTTTACAAACCCTAATCCTAATCTCCACCCTTTACCCAGCTCCGACAGCTCCAGCCACCACCCCCTCCATTTTTTTCAATGATATCCTTGTTCTTTCCCACATTCGGTGCAACCACTGAACCATTTCCCTATCTCTGGTGCAATCCCTTTCACCCTCACTTCTCTCTCGCCACTACCACTACCCATAATCCTTCTCATTTCCCCACGCCACCGCCTTTACAACACCACTACCTCCTTTTTCCTGATCTGTAACCCCACTGCTCCCTCTATCCGATCTGCAATTGTAACCTCCTCCTTCTTCTTCTTCTACTCAGCGTCGCGATGACCCCTTACAACTTTCTGTTTCTCTTTTTCTCGCGCACACGCAGGTGTTCGGCGAAGGACAATCGAACAATGATCAGTGGTTCGGCGAGATCAATCTGGACTATTGCTCTTTGTTTGGCAAAATAGAATCGAACGCAGGTCATTCCTTCGGCACTGGTTGTCCGAACGAGAAGAACGAGGTTGGACCTCGCCAAGGGAGGAGGAGGAGGAGGAACGGGAAAGGATAAGATGGGGTTAAGATAGGAGATAGAGGGTTGCGCCGGAGATAGAGGAGGATCTGAAGGTAGCGCCAAAGAAGGAGGTGGCCGGAGCTGCAGAGATAGGTTAGGTGAAAGTGTTTAGGGTTAGGGTTTGAGAAGGTGAGGGGTAATGTTGGTATTTTGGTGGGGTGAAAGTGGTAGGGTAAGGGTTTAATAATAACAAATAAGAAAATGACATGTGCTAAAAGAAAATTTTTTCCGTTACTCTCTCTAAACAGCGTCGTTTTGGGTTGGTTTTGGCACTAAAAATGGCTTTCTCCGTTACTTCATGAAACGGAGATGGAGGGGGGTTTACATTGTGACACGGAATGAACTACAGAGTTTTAATTGTCAAAATTAAAAACTTGGGGTTTAAATTGCAAAACACACTAAATCTTGGGGTTTTATTTGTAATTTGTCCAAATATTTAAATACCTCTTAAATTGTAAGTTAAGATTTTAAAAAAATTTAAGTCATAATCCTGACCGAATTTATAAATACTAAACATAATATTAATATATATTATTATAAACTTATCACCACTAAGGCTGCAAACGAGTCGAGTTGAGCCGAGCCGAGCTGATCTTTAGTATGTTTGAGCTTGTTTATTAAGATTTTAGAGAGCTCGAGAGCTCGAGCTTAATAAAAATTTAATGAACCGAGCTCGAGCCGAGTTGGCTTAGGCTCGACTCGAGCTCGAGCCTGTTCACGAGCCTTAATGAGCCAAAAAATTTATAAATTCATACTTACATGTGAGACTAAAATTACAATTAAAACTTTGATTATGCAATTATATATACAATATATATAAACATACTTAAAAAAAGTCCATATTTTACTAAAATAATAATGCCTATTACCACTATTATATAAATGTACTATCTATAGTTAACTGTTATTTATATTTATATTTTTTAAATATATAAATAGCGTATTTCTCTTATTTTTTATATATATTTTTACATTATTTAATATATAAATAATAAATATTAAACGAGTAGAGCTTTAGAATGTTCGGGCTTGTTTATTAAAAATTTAACAAGCTCAAACTCGAAAGTAAAAAAAAATTAACGAACCGAGTTCGAACGAATTCTTATCGAGCCGAGTTCGAGCCTGTTCACGAACGGCTCTGTTCATTTGCAACCCTAACCACCATTGTCGCCGCTACCACTACCGCCGCCGCCACCACCACCACCACCATAACTACCATTTTCATGCCACCGCCACCACTACTGTCACCACTACCACCACCACCAACACCACTACCACTACAACCACTACGATTATGCAACTGCCACTATTACCACCATCACCCCTACCATCACTATTACCACCACCACTACCACTATGCCACTACTACCACTACCACCATTACTACAATCATGGCCACTATCATGCCACTGTCACTACTGCCACCACCATCACTATCGCTACTACCACCACCACCACCACCACCATCACAATGTCACCACCACCGCCGCCGTTGCCACCATTACCATTACCTTCATCACTATTGCCATTATTGTCATAAATAGCACCATCATTTACTATCACTACCATTGCTACTATCACCATTACCACTATGCCACTACCACTACTAGTATGCTACTACCATCACTACCACTACTACCATCACAATATAAAAATTAAAATATATAATTTAAAAATAATAAATTTCAAATTTGATTTTATACATATAAAATAACTTATTTTTAAGGTTATTTATTTATTTATTTATTTATTTATTGATAAATCTCATTTAAAGGTGTTCTAATCCAATAAGTCATCAAGGAAAATTATAACTTAGTTAGTCCCATGTATTTATATTTTTATTTCATGAGATTTTTTTTTTCCTGATTTATATTGTTTGTTGGACTATTATACCCTTATATCTATTGTTGATATGTATTACATAAAAAAATGATATACACATTTTCTTTTTGTTGTTACCTCTATTTTGGTAGTTATCATTATTCACATTTTTCTTTTTGATCAGTTTCATTCACATTTGTGGTATTGTTTCATTGTGTTAGGGTTTCAAAACTCTCTATTTGGTGGGGTTTAGAAATTCTAGTTTATACATGGTGGTGAAATAATATTATGTTCCTTCATTGTTTCGGTGAAACTTTATGTTCTTCCATTGTCGCTTTGTGTTCAAAGTTCTGTGTTCGTCTATTGTTGCTTTGTGTTCAAAACTCTATATTTCTCAATTGTTGTAAGTCGAAACTCTGTTTATGTCTAGTGAATTTTGTTACAAACATATTTTTCAAAGGTGGGTTTGGTTTCCTTTAGATTGGTGGAATGGTGAAATTGTATAAATTATTAATGATAGTGATAATGATAACGAGAATGATGAAGATGAGGATATGAGTGATATTTTTTTTGTTTTTAGAGTGATTGAGTTTTTTTTTTTCTAATTCTATTGTTGCCATTATTTTTATTTTTTTTGTTAATCAGTGTAATTGTTTACATTTCACATTATTTGAAAGTCTGAGAAATAAACGTTGGAATATAAATATGAACATAATTGTATATTTTGCAAGATGTAAATATTAGCATATTATTGGTTATTTGTTACTACACTTGTTGTTTGAATAATCATTTTTTGGTTACCATTAAATAATTGAAATAGTCATTTTTTTCTTTCAATTTTGTTTCATGCTGCAGTGTGACTGTTCACATTGGTATGAATTTAGTTTTTTTAAGGTTAATTGTATGTTAATTGTAAATTGTGAACATTCATATTATATTTTAGTATGAGTTTTTTTATTTGAATTTTTTTTCAAAAGTTAGTTATATTTTGTTTTTTTTTTTTTTACCATGCTTATTGGTTGCACAATCATTTTTGTTACCATTGAACAATCAAAATAGTCGATTTTTACTATTTTGAATTTTAGTTTATGTTTTCATGTTACAGTGTGAATATTCATATTAGTATGAGTTTATTTTTTTAAAAACTAGTTGTATATTAATTGTAAATTGTGAACATTTACATTGTATTTTGGTATAAGTTTTGTATTTTCGAAAGTTAATTGTATATTTGTTGTTTTTGTTACTATGCTTGTCAGTTGAACAATCATTTTTTTTACTATTGAACGATTGAAATAGTCGATTTTCACTTTTTTCAATTTTGTTTTATGTTTTCATGTTACAGTGTAAATGTTTGCATTGGTATGAGTTATTTTTTTAAGGCTAGTTGTATGTTAATTATAAATTGTGAACATTCACATTGTATTTTGGTATGAATTTTATTTTTTCGAAGGTTAGTTTTATGTTTGTTATTTATTGTGAACATTCACATTGTACTTTAATATATGTTTTGTTTTTTGAAAAGTTAATTGTATATTTGTTATTTACCGTGAACATTTACATTGTATTTTGATTTTTATTCAGATTTTTGTTGTATTATTTTTAAAATTTTCAGATTATAAAAAGATTTAAAGTTCATAATTTGAGATTTTCTTCATAGAATGTGGGAGAGATTTTTCTCCTTAGAATAAGAGAGAGATTTTTTTCTATAAAACGAGGGACTATTGTTATTTATTAATTTTAAAATAGAAACTTGTACAAAAAATTAAAAATGATAATTTGGTTATATTACATTAAACATAACTTAATGGAATACTCAAAAAGAATATGGGTTAAATAGAATAAAACATTTAGAAAGAGAATTTAATAAAAAAATGACCTTATTTTTAATTCAATACTTAAATTTTTATTAAACAACTTTTTAACTTAAAAAAATCAATATTCAGTTTTAAAGACTTAATTTTTAGACTTTAGTTTTTAATTTTTAACTTTATCAAACAACGCTGTATTTTTCGGCTTATTTTTGTCTTTTAAGTCAAAAAATTTTAGTTTGTTTATTTTTTATTTTTTTTATAAGTTGGCTTATTTTAGTGTTTTTTTTTTTTCCCCATTTTTATTCTTGTAATTAAACAATCCTAATTTTTTTTTTCGAAATAAAGAAGAAGAAAAGTTGTGCTGCTTGGCTGTCAAATGATCTCAGCTTTGTTTATCAGAATGGTTTGGTTAACCGTTTTATTTATCCATTTATTCATTATTTTCTTATTGGGTGTTCCTCGTTGACATGCATCGCTATACGAATGAATGAGGGTTGGTTTGGGAAGTTGGTTGGTTTTTTGGTTTTTTGATTTTTTAATTATTTTAGTCTAGGTTAAAAAGCTTGGTTTGGGAAGAACATTTTAGTTTTTTGTCTTTTTTGACTTTTTTTGTGAAAGAAGAGTGTAATGATTATGTGTTGGATGTGATGTTTTGTTTGTTGTGGCTAAAATAGTCTATTTTGTCTTTTGTGACTATTTTAGCCAAAAATCATCTTCCCAAACGGACACTCAAGCTCGGAGCTTCTATTTTCATACATCATTTTATTTTTCATACAATTTTTGATTTTTGGATTTAGAGGTTGATTGCCAAACAAAATTAATTTCGAAACCAATGAATTTTGTTTGACAATCACTTTTTGAACTAAAGATACAGCTAAATCAAATAATTTTATTCAAAAATTGATTTTCGAACCAAATAATTTTACTATTTCCAAACAAAAAAGGATGTGTGCATTGAACGAAAACCAGGTGCGGAGATAGAAAGCTCCCTTTTAATATTTAGGGTAAATTACACTTTGCTCCTTAAGATTGCGCATTTTTTCATTATGGGTCTTAAATTTTTTATTTTTATTTTTTTAGTCTCTAATATTTCAATTTTTTTCCTAGCTTGCCCCAATAGCTAATGTCGTCCAAATTTGGACGGAAATACAACGTTGGCAATTACGGCAAGTGCCTGCCAACATGGTAGCCATGTCCTACAATAATACATTATTGAATAAAGGTAAATTATACCAGTAATCATTATATTTTATTCATTACGTCATTTTAATTTTTACATTTTTAATTAACTCAACTCTCACTCTCACTTTTAATTTTAAGTTTTATTTTAATTTGATCAAATTAATAATATTGTTAGTATTGTTTATAAAAAAATTATCAATAAATTAGTTGAGATTAATTGAGTTGAGTAAATTTATAATTTTGCCCTTAAAAATATGACACGTGACACTTTTGTGCTTATTTTTTTTTATAAAAAAATGGTAAGAGTTATAATCAATTGGATAAAATTGAGATAAAATTATAAATTCAGGGTCAAAATCGAACTAATTGAAAGTACAAGAACTAAAATGACACAAGTGATAAAATACAGGAATTACGGTTATAATTTTTCTTTGAATAAATTATACTTTACTCTCTTAAGTTTCAAATTTTCTTATGTTGGTCCTTAAATGTTTTTATATTTTTTTTCAAAGTTTTTTCAATGACAAATGTTCGTTCAAAATTAAATGAATGATAGCCATGTTGCCTCCAATTTGAATCCCATTTTCCGTTGTCCATTTCTCTACCCTAGAATGACTAAAATAGTAACTAGATTTGAAAGGAGATGTTCAATGATGGTATTCAATGGTGTCAATTAGAAGGATTTGTGGTGGTGAATAATTGATGGTGGTTTTGAGGTGTTAGTGATGGTAGTGAGGAGGTGGAGTGAGGTAGTAGATGGTGTTGTTATTGTTGTTGAGTTGTTAGTGATGGCAATAAGAGAGGTATTGTGGGGGATGGGATTTGGAAGTTGGTGCTCCAATGTGGCATTTTTTTCCATCAAATTTTGAACTCCATTGCCCATTTCGCTACCCCAGAATAACTAAGATGGTAACTAGATTTGAAAGAAAGAGATGTTCAATGATATTCAATGGCGTCAATTAGAAGGGTTTGTGGTGATGAATGATTGATGGTGGTTTTGCTGTGTTAGTGATTGTAGTAAGTAGATGGTGATGGTGTTGTTGAGTTGTTAGTGATGGTAGCAAGAGGGTATTGTCAGGGATGGGATTTGGAGATTAATGTGTCAATGTGGCATTTTTTTAATCTAATTTTGGACGGATATTGGCTATTGGAGCAAATTGAAAAATATTAAAAACGTTTAAGGATCAAAATAGAAAAAATTATCTAAGGGTCAAAGTGAAAAAATATTGAAATTTATGAGAGCAAAATGCAATTTATCCAATAACATGTTGTTATGCCAAACATGACATTTTTAGATGAATATCAGCTATTGGAAAAAAAATTTAAATGTTAGGAATCAAAGTGGAAAAAGAAATTTTGAGAGCCAAAAGTGAAACAATGATGAAAGTGAAAGGGATAAAATATAATTTAGTAAATCAAACTTTGTCTGATTATTTTTCACTTCAACGCTCAATTATTTTTTCCCTCACTTTTGCCATTCATTTTTCAAGTTTTTTCTAACTATAAAAGCTAACTCATGTAAAAAGAACTAGACAGAAAATAGCACATTGACAATCACATAGTATAAATTTATTTTGTCATATATAACTCACATCTCTAGTACAAATTTGAATATGAATATAATAATAATAATAATAATATTTTTTTATTTTTTTTTATGTCATGTGACAACTAACATGACATCTTTTGTCTAATTTTAAACATAAATTAACTTTAGGGATAAATTAAAAAAAAAATTATATCATGTGATATAGTTACCATAACATTTTTTATTTAATTTTGAATATAAGTTAACTTTAAGGACAAAGTGTAATTTTTCCAATATGATTTAGGAAAATATTTGGTAACTCAAAATTTTATGGCTGAAATGGCTCAAATTTGTCAAAACGACGTCGTTTTGTTTTACACTCAAAACGACGTCGTTTTGAGTGATTTGAGCCATTTGAGCCATAAAATTTTAAACTACCTAACATTAATTTATCCTAATTTTATTTTTATTTTTATTTTTATTTTTATTTTTATTTATTTATTTTTATGACAGTTGAGTGCGATTCTCTACTTGGAGTTGTCTTGATCATGTCGGTTAACTACCCATGGGTTAGATCTTTTCCTCGGATCTCTCTACGTGATTCTTTATTTGGTGGGTTATTAGACTCACTTTGGAGCTCAATTTTGAAAGTTTAAATTGTTCATATTTTAAGATTTATTGAGTGTATTATACTTGTAAAAAATCAAGTTAATCGGACATAAAAAACCACGTGCTCGGATCATCGAACTAAAAATTGTTATTAAAAAAATTTAATAAACAATTTTATTTTTCAATAAAACTTTTAGTTCGATGATTTGAACATATAATTTTCGATATTCGATCGATTTGATTTTTTACAGGTATAATATACTTGGCAAATCTTAAAATTGCGAACGATTTAAATTATCAAAATTAGACCCAAAAATAGGTTCAATGGCTCACCAAATAAGAAATCAAATAGAGAGATCCAAGGGGAGTGGATCTGGACTCAATTACCCATAAGAGGCCGGAAAAGATGGTAGAAATTAGCAATTCAAATTGTTTTCAACTTTTTGGGTACATTTTCAACTTCCTGTTAGTGTTGTTTACACATTATTTTGTTCAATTATTGAAAACAAGTTGGTCAATGTCATTATCTAGATTTTAGATTATCATGTACCCACTCAGGCCAATGGGTAGTTAACCTTTTAATAAAAAGTCAAAAAAAAAAATTTTTTTT
Source organism: Camellia granthamiana (assembly GCA_036172215.1). Lineage (NCBI taxonomy): Eukaryota > Viridiplantae > Streptophyta > Magnoliopsida > Ericales > Theaceae > Camellia > Camellia granthamiana. Next base: position 57,659,302 of record CM069906.1, on the reverse strand, counting down.
TTTTGATTTATAAAAAAAAATTAAAGATTTTTTCACGTCTATTCTACTTTTTAGACATTTTTTTATAAAAAATTAAAAATTAATTTTTAAATATATTAATTTTTTTAATCTCATATTTTAATTAAAAAATTAAAAACTCATTAAAAAAGTCACTTTACAAACTAAGGCTCAATACTAAAAGAATATGCAAGTACTTTTAAAGAAAATAAAAAAAAAAAGAATAAATTACACTCACCCCCTTAAGATTTAAGAAAAATATAGTTAGCTTTACAAGTTTAAAATAATTACACTAATATCATTTTTCACAAAGTTGAAGTAATCAAACTAATACAAATGATGGATAAACAATGAGATAAACAATGGTAAATAAATATTTTAGGTAAAAGAAGTTGATAATATCATTTTTTTCATTAATATGAGTCACGAATTATTGATGAAAAAGAAATCTAAGTATTATGTGAAATAAAACTTCAAGAGAAGTTGTTTTAATTTTGTTAAAATTTTGTATTTTTTCTAAAGTTCAGGATAGATGCGTATTATTTACCCAAAAAAGTAGAATAAAATGTGAACTGTGAATAGGCACATGGCACTGAAATTTCCGGCTCACCTCATAATTTTTAGCTAAATACTGACAAAAAGTATCTAGAAAAAACCTTAAAAAGTAAATATATGTACCACATTCATTATGAGTGACTTATATTACATAAATTTTAAATTTAGAGCATACACTTAATTTTCGGGATAATTTATTGGATAAATAGCATTTTCTCATAATATTCTCATTTCGCATAGGTTTTTTTGTTTTTTTCCTAAGTGTTTGGGGTGTTGATTTTTTTGGGGATCAACAGTCAAATATGTTCGCATGCACAAAAAAAATGAAGAAATCTTCGTACAAGTTTCAAAAGAACAAATTATCTTAATGAATGCATGTGTATTTATACCTTTAAAAGGGTAAAATGAGAAATTCAAATAAAAAACAAAAATATGATACAACCATTCATATTTTTTATATAATTAAAAAAAAAGTCCCCATTAATTTTTTTGGAAAAAATTACAAATAAGGACGTTTGACCCAAAATAATTAGTCTTTCTTGTGTAGAAATGCAAAACAAAAGTTGCACCCTACAAAGATTTCCACCTTTACTCTCACTAATTGGTAAATTTTTTTTAATTATTATCTCCTAAAAAGTTAAAAAACGAAAATATATTATTTCTTAAACTAAAAATTAAATAAAATAGTCTATTTTTTCACTAACCAAAAATTTTATCTTTAACAATTATTAAACGTATTAATTTTTTTTTAAAACTTTTTAAGAAAAATATCAATAAACAATGAAATTGTCAAATTCCACTTTGAGATAATTTCAGAGTCTAATCCATAAGGTGTAGCCTACCATGTTGTAGGGCACTAGAAAACAAACCTATATTTTGTTTTTTCAAGAGCCATTTCAATTTCAAATTCAACTAACTACTTTGAAAATCTAGTTGTAGGATTCATCCACATTTTCTTGAGTTGAGATCCCCTATTTGGTCTCCCTCTTTATTTTTTTATTTATAATGGTAGAGATTCATCTTAAGTTGATTTAATAGCTTAGATTTGAACGAAAAAATAAATTTGAATTTGTTTTATTATTTTTTTTATTTTTAAATAGTCAAATCTAAACCGTTAAAGTAACTTAAAATATATCTCTACCGCTACAAGTAGGGTGATAAGGAGAGAGAGGATCTCAACTCCATTTTCTTTATGCATGTGTGTTTGTGTTGTCCACTGCATCTTCCTCCTAGTTGCCTTTCCTGAACTTTGAGAAATTCCAGAGTGTGGACCAGCTGCTAAATGAGAATGGGAGATAAATGTGACACCAGAAATTTTTGGCAATTTTCAACTAGTCAAATCTAAATTGATTTCCCATTGTTGATTGTCACAACAATTACAATAAGGTTAGTCACTCTTTCACACAAACTCGATTATATAACTCAAAAAAATAAATAAAAAGTTTCTCTCTAATCCAACTGGATATTCCGTCCAAATTTTATGAGAATAGCTGTGGAGAAGTCGAACCAAAAAATAAATAGATTGTCAGTGTTAAAAGTTAGTCATTTGTTTACACAAACTTTATTATGACAACACATAATAATATTATAAAAAATACTAATTTTTTTATTATTTATAAATATGATTTTTTTTAATGATGTAACAGGGGATTAGGTCACAAGTAGTTGATTTTTAAACTAATCAATAATTGATACGGATAATTCACATTATTTTAATAATCATGTTTTAAGTAATTTAATAATCCGTATCAATAATTGATACGGATAATCCACATTATTTTAATAATCCGTATCAATAATTTATACGAATAATCCACATTATTTTAAGTAAATTTAATAATCATGTTTCAGACATTGTAATAAAATAAGGTTTTAGATTAAAAAAAAAAAAAAATAGGAACAAAATTACTTTTTAGTGACAAAATATCTTAGTTGCCACAAGTGTCATTGTTATATATTTAGGGATGAAATTAGACATTTAGTGATGAATATAATCCGTGTGAGACCAAAATTTATGTCTACAAAAGTACACATTTTTTGCACGAAATTGTTTATCTCTAAAAATGCATTTATTTGTGACATTTTCAAAATTTTGTCGCCAATGGTCCTTTTTTTGACTTTTTGGGAAGATATTTTATTAAGAATTGGTCTCTTAATGTTTTTTGCAACAAAATTTCTACTTTTGAGGTCAAATATTTTGACTCCTAAAACCCTTATATGTTGTAGTGAGATCAAATTTTTTTCTAAAATAAATGATATCAGTGTTGAGCTCATGTAACATGCTCTTATCTACAACAAATAAATAAATAAATTTTTTTTTTTAAAAAAAGCTCATGTAATATGAAATTAATACAAATAACATATTTAATGAAAGGTTAGTCACACATTTTATCGTCATTTTTATTAAGATTATCATGACATTTTTAAAAACTTTATATAACTTCATCTGGTTTAATTATAAAAATAAAAAAGAAAATTGTAAAATAAGATTTTGATTTAATAATATATGTTTGTTTTTCTTTTGAGATAATCTAATATTTTAGAGTCAATCTATAAAAATAAATAAATAAAAAATAATAGTTTAATTTTTTGAAACTAGATAAAAGAGAATTGAGTTGAAATTAAACACTTTTATGAATAATTTTATCGAGTAAATATTAGTTTTATGAAATTTAACTAATGGAAATTTTTTTTTTTTAATATTTTATACATTAAGATGATATAAATGAAATATGAATTCAAAATGACACGACATAATATGAGCAGGGATAGACTTGACAAATTCTGACATGACATAATTATCATCTTTAATTGTAAGATAAACTCAGATTAAGATTAAATTGAGCACAAAAACTCTCACTATGGAAGGACGTTTCATATTTAATTCTCACATGGTGTAAAAACATTGAAACCTAATCGATAAATGTAATTTATAGATAATTATGTATATTCACAAGCTATTTATAAAACTTTGTACCGGATGACCTAGTGGATTACTTAGAATTTTTCAAAATAAAAATTGTCACAAAATTCCAAATAACCCGTCCACATTAAAAAGTTATCTTGAGATTACAATTCTGAAATTAATTATCCTACCTAATTTTGTCAGTATATAAAACATGATTGAGAAGATCCTTCTTCGAAATATCCAAATGATGTAAAAAATGTTGAACCAAACAATTGTTGAAATAATACAAACATATATAAATAATATCATCATCATTACTATTATTATTTACCCTCGTTTGGATTTGTTTTTAACTATTTAATTATTTTAAGTTGTCTGAAAAAATTGTGTTGGATGATTTTTAATTTTTTTTTCTTTTTTATAGTTAATTTGATAATTGTAAAAAAAAAAAAAATTATAATTTAAATATGACATATTCTCTTATAAATTATTTTAATAATTTTTTTAAATTTTTGTTAACTATTTTAATTCAAAATTTACATCTCAAACAAAGATATTATTATCAAAATCAAAAAAGTATGGAACCATATACATTTCAAGGTCAATCCTTTTTGTTTGAGTGGTAGTTGGCAATATACCATTTCCACCAACCCACCACCACCCATCTCACTATTATCATCCCCACTTATATCATCTAAAATCAAAATAAATTCCTAAATAAATAAATATATATAGAGAGAGAGCTTTGAATCACAACTACCTACTCTACTCTTTGACCAAATGAATGACACTTTCTCACACCTCCATATTCAAAGGTGGTGGGTGGGCACCCACCACAATCACCATCACCATCCAAAACATAGAGCCAAATTTTCCCAATGCCGTTTTGTCTTTTCACCATCTTCCCTTGTCGATCACTGTACGCAAGCTCTTGGATATCATATAATATGTAGTATACATCAACATGAATGTGAATGTAAATATGGATGAGAGCGAGAGGGGATGATGAAGAAGGTTTGTTTCTAAAAGGGATAGGTTTAAAAATTTTCTTTGTGGAATTCAAATTTGGTGGAGGTCTTGCGAGAGAAATCAGAAGCTAGTTGTTTCAGCTCTTTTGTAAGTGCTGGTGCCCCACAGTAAAACACTCCTGCAATTTTACCAAATAACACCATTAATATTCAATAAAGCTACATATGTAATTTATCACCAAAAAAAAAATTTAATATAATGAGGAAAAGCACAACCACTGCAATTATTATATATATATATATATACATATAACATAAAAAAAAATTTAAAAAAAAGAAGGAAAAATTCATGATTAAAAGTAATGTAAAACCAGAAATGTGAGGCAAAATAGTCTGGTGGAAATTTAAATGTTACTTCTATTTATATATTTATTTATTATTGACTTTTGACACATACTTTTACAGGAAAATAACTGAACAGTGTAGTAGTGGAATTTCTTTCTCCAAAATAATAATAAAATTTATAAATTTTAATTATTAAAATTATAATTTTTTTTATATGTATGTAATTATTTTCGTAGGGTACATTTGATTTGTAATTTTCCTACTTTTATTACCTTTCGTTTCTTATCCAAAATAAATGGCCCCTATTTAACTTCAATCATCTAGAAAACTAGAACCACTACCAATGACAAAATAAATAAATAAATAATTAACTAATTAATTAAAAATTAATAAGTAGAATAGCAAGACAACCTTGAAAAGTTGACATATATTTTATTACTTTATAGTCTTTTGACCAAAATATGTCACAACTATCTTAGACTCTTTTGTCAAAAATTGTCTCTAATTTTTTTTTTTTTTTTTTTTGAATTTTAAAGTAAATAAATTTTGAGACATAATTTAATAATTATAAACATTTTGAGACTGAAAATCCCACATTGTATGATACAATGCACAAAACTAGGCTAATAGATAGTTGAGATAGTAGGACTTACCAACTCTGCCATTAGTGTGATTGAGAGCGATCCGCTTGTAGACATTGCGCCAATTGGGCTTTGCAAAATGAGACTTAACTCGTGTCCCAGAGACAACATCCACGCCATTCTTGGCATGGTTGAGCGATTGAAGCATGGTGATGAGCGCAGAGCGTGCATCGCCTTCTTCATAAACGCTCGTGCAATAATTGTGCATCTCTATCACTCCATTCTTATCTGTCTCCGCCACCTCGTTCATAATCCCTTTGAACCAGTCGAAAGAGCCTTGCTCTCTTGTCACCCAATAGAAGTAAGCCCTTGTCGTCTTGAAGCTGTTGCCGCTTCTCTTTGTTGCCTGGGGACTTTGTGAGGTTCCCAAGGCGGTGGCGCCATCACCGCCCTCCAAGGCATTTTCTTCCTCATCGTTTGCCTTCATGTTGTTCACAATATCTTTGACAATGCTGATCATTGGTGTCGCCCCAATTCCTAAGCCTACTAGCAACACCACATCATATTTCTTGTAGTCCTGTGCTGGTGCACCATATGGACCATCTATCAACACTCTTGGAAAACTGTAGACAACCATCAATATTGTCAATATTGTGGACTATATGTTTAAAACAAATTAAGTTTACTTGAATTCAACTTATGTTTGAATCACTAAGATGGTATTTAAACCACAGTTTAAAGAGTGATTTGGTTTGTAAATTTCACTTGCTTTTTTTTTACTCTGCAAATTTTTTCTCTAATTTATGATCAAAAAATAATCTAAAACTGCGTTCTAGATCTACTCATTGTATAAATGGGTCAAGTTTAAATAAATTTTTGTAACTAGTTAGCGTTTTTGGGTTCAACCTATATGTACTGTATAGCTGTGTAATAAAAAATTAAAAGAAAAAAAATAAATTACTCTAACTCGGCTTGTGATTGACTCAAAAAATAAATAAACTAAGTTTAGATACAATTTTAAACTCATTACGTTTTTTAACCAAATTTAAATAAATCACTGCTCGACTTAATTTAGCTCGTTTATACACTTTTGAAAAACATTGATAATTTATTTCTTTTTTTTAAAAAAAAAAAGACTTTTCTTAAGTTGTAGTTGATTAAAAGATTTGAGAAGAGATTTAAAAAGAAAAAAAAAAAAGAAAAAATATGTAAAATTATAAATAAAATATAGATATATTTTATTTATATTTCGCTTATTTTTTTTCTTTTCTTTTCTTTTCTTTTCTTTTCTTAGAGCTCTTTTCAAATTTTCTAACCCAACTCGTTAGAAAAAAAATACAAATGGGAGCCAGGGAATCTTCAAAAAGCAGTAGAAAAGAACAAAATGCATGTGACATGTTGTTACATGTCTTTGTCTATGTGTGGGGAATTGACTCTCTAGTCCCTATAGCGTTATTGATGCCATGATTGAAGCCTACCTTTAGGCATTTGCTATTTATTAGCTAGATTACTCTCATCAATTTTTCTAAGTAAATGATGAAAGATTTCTACTGGTGGGGAAAAGAACAAAATGCATCACTCGAGAATTATTCGTGAGTTGTAAAGCAGTTATATTACGAATACAGAAATGAATATATAATATATATTAATGAACAAAATTTTATAAAATTTGTCAATAAAATTTATTTTTAAAATTTTTATCTATTTATGTATATCATGTGTCCAATTCTTTGTTCAGTATCTATATTCCTAAATTTGAATGCAGAGTGAATTTTTTATGAATTAAGAACTTAGTAATGACTTACTTAGGATTGTTCTCTCCTTGCATGTAGTCAGCTCTGAGGAGTCCACTTTTCCCTGTAGGTGGTGGCTGACATACCTAGCAAAGACAAAACACAAGCTTAAGTAAGTTACAATTCACAACAAATATACTAATTTTATAACATCCAAATACGTATATACCATGATCATGATCTTGAACTAACTTTTAAAAGAATCAGATTAAAACATGTTTTGATTTGTATAGTTTGTTGGGTTCTCACAAGAAGATCAAGATTCAAAATAGGTTCCCCTTAAAAGTTCATGTTTCTTGGAAATTTAGCATTATTTGATGAGTTTTAATGGACAAGTTTAAACATTTTGAATTATATACAAAGAAAGGACTAGTAGTAATATAACGCGATAAACACAGAAAATTTTCAAATAAAGGGAACGCACCTCTGAGAACACTGTTTTGAGTTGTCGTGTCCAATCACCAAGAGTTCGGATATGAACGCTAAGGTAGTCGTCTCCGGGAGCAGAAGTAATGGAGAATGGGTGCCTGTTGATATATGAAACGATGAATTAGAAAAATTAACCCTAATTAGTTGTCGGGCTGACTAATATATATGACAGTATCATGATACTGATATTTATTCTGATACTGTTATTTAAAACAATGGGTTTGACACTTACCATTCAAATGGGGAAACAGCAGCACAGTTGACAAACATGTATTGCCCACTCTTGTATTTGAAGCCTTGAGGCTTTGACATGTGAATAGCCAACACATTTCCAGGATAAACAGCCACCTTCCAAAATCCCAATGTAAACATACCCACATTTTCAGTTTCTAAATATCTTCAAAAAACAAAAACAAAAATAACAAAAAATAAAAACACTACCAAATTTGCTTACCTTGAGTATCTTAACCGGCTTGATGCTGGATCTGAATAACCGAATCAATCTTTCGCATGCATACAGAATGATCGGAACTGCCAAGTACATCCATACCTGCCAATGTGCAACCATGTAAGGATTCACGCAAATAAATCAAATCATCAGAACAACACATAGACACGTGTTGAGGCACTAACCGTTTTCTTGTACCATTTGTGTGTCAAATAAAGCTTGATTCCATGAGCGATGAGAAGACCGTAGACAATCACAAACAGGTGGTGTGAATACCAGAAAGCGTTGAATCCGGATAGCTTCTTGAGGGCTTTAGGCAGGTTTACCCTATTTCGCCTAAACCACGGGCTTGCCAATGTGAACGCTATCGCCATCAACACCACCATGATAATCCCACTAATTCCTTCGAAACTCTTCACAAAATGCCAATAGCTATGGGCTTGTTCCCCAAAATACCGCTCCATTGGCGCGTACTTCTCAGGACTGGCCTGAATCAAGCGAGGGAAATCGCACACTAAATGATAAATCGCGTGTATTCCAACTCCAAGGGCAATTGCCACAGCAATTAACTGAAAACAGAAACACCGCTATCATTTAGTACTTTTAAGCGCTACTAAAACTTGCATTATTAGGAACACGAGGAGATTAATTAGAATTATTACTTTGTGGAAATTGAGATTGTCGTCGAATGGAACCGCGACTCCCAACTTGGTCTTGTTTCTGAGCCAGGTGATTGTGTTCCGACAAACGGGGAGTAAAATTATTGCCATGTTGAGCTTGAGAGTCTCGGCAGCCCCTTTTGCCATGCAAACACAATGGCCCATTACCTCGTAGGCTGCTCTGTTTCGATACTGAATGAATTTCCATGCAAATAGGCCGAGCATGACACAGATCCAGAGTGCCATAACCCAAACTCTCTGCCAGTTATCGAGCAAGAAGTACTTGGCGGCCCGGTACCATCTCCTTAAAGGGTTGAGTTCTAGTGTGGGCTTGAGCTTTTGGCTCAGCATTTGGCTTAGGATTCTACTTTCACCTCCTCTTGTTTGATGGTTTGGTGCTTGCAACAACAACATCTCCAAGTTCTCTATCTGTTCATCCAAATTATCAAATTACAATCAGTCTTAAGGGAATCTTGTCTGTCTGTCTGGTTTTGTTTTCGCCTTTCGTGTTTTTGAATACAAAATAATGAAAATTTTGTAACACTCAAGTGAAATTTACCATGATATATCCAGCATTATCTGGGTCTAGCTCTTCCATAATCAATGCTGCATATTCATCTGCCTGTTTCTGTATATTTGATAGCTTGTTGGCAGAAGCACTGAGGCTTATAATCTGCAAATATAACATACTATTGTCAATTCATTTTTTTATTTTTTAAATCTGATACAACCCATATGAAATTACTTATTGATGATATGTGGGTTCGAAATAAAATTTTATTATGAAAACCAAAAAATTGACAAATATTAAAGTCAACTTTTGCCATAGTCCATGTTTGAAGGTAGCATTAATGTGTCCACACTTGCCTCTTTGACTTCTTCTCCTGTGATTCTCCCATCTGCATCTTTATCAACCCTGCATTAAATCCACCATTAATTAATCTAATAATCCAGTAATTGTCGAATTTATAAACACAAGATTATCAAACAATGGCTCGTAAATAAAATTTGCTACTAATACAAAACTAGTTCAGAATTCAATAGTCGGATCCAAAAATATTATGCATTAATATGTATATTTTGTGGCCGTTTATGTAACTCATTTCTATGTTGCTAAAAGTGAGTCCAATCAATAAAAAATGAATATGTTTCTCTAAAAAAACAAAAAAATTATGAATAATGATATTGTTAATTTAATCTCTAATTGTAACATTTATTATTTATTTATTTATATGATTAGAGTTTTTCTAAATATATTAGTTGGACTCACTTGTAAAAAAATTACCCATCTGTATATATTGTCAAATTCTATGATTAGTTTCCATGTTATTAAAAGGGGTCTAGCTAATAAATTTTTAAACTTTTATCAATTTTGTGTTAACAATAGAACTGCATACCAACATTCCTAACCACCACATGAACTTGGATAACGTCTTACATGTCAAAGAAAGTTTGAAGCCTCGAATCGAAACTTTGATCGGAGATTTGCTCCCAAAACTCTTTTAACTCCGCCATGTTGATCGTATCACCGGTTATGTTCCGTCTCCGGCCAAGTGCGTCGAAAAGCTCTCCGGCGAACTCTTTCGACTCCTTATTCATCCCTATATATAATTACAATTCAAATCATTGTTAGAACAAAAAACCAAAACAAATCAAACTCGAACACATATCAATGTCATACGGTCATATATTAAAAAATCTTATTTACCTATGCATTCACAGAAGAGAGACCGATGAAGCAAGCCATTGGTGGAGGAAGTGAGGTTGTTGAACCGCTTCTCCACCGCAGCCCAGCCAGCGCCGCCGTCGGTCTTGCTGATGAATTTAAGACCTTTCAAAGCATGCGCCGCCGCAGACTTGTTCCGATCAAACCGACCCGGATGACTCCGCGTCGACAATGAAGCCAATTTCTTGAGCTCCTGAGACACTTGTCTGATCCGAGACGAAGCATTTCGAACAATCGAAGACTTAAACGAAGATCTCTTTTCGAGCCCTTTAGCCAACAAAGTCAGCTCCGGATCTTCCACCTCCGCCCCTCCAGCGGTCTTCACGCTGTGCACCGCCACCGAGTCATCGCGGACATCGAGAGTGATCTCGACGTAGCTTTGGTCGTCGTCGCCGGAGACGGAGCCGGCGGCGCCGGCGGAGTCGGGGAGGTTGAATCTGGCGCTTTTACGGCCGCCGGAACGCTTGTTGAGAGGTCCGCTTAACGGACCACTGTACGACGCCCTGTCGCCGCCGACGATATCGGTGTCGGAGTGGTGGCGGTGGTGGGGATTAATTGTTCCCTTTCCGTCGTCCGTTCCCATTTTCTGCATTTGAATTTGATATCGATACGAGAAATATTGTGTGGATATATTATATAGTATCTTGAGTTTGAGAGGTAATGGTAGGTTTGATATTGTAGATTAAAAAAAAAAAAAAATGAACGAATAAATAAATAAACTCCCAAAAAACAGATTTTTGTTTTGTGTGTGGAGGAGAGAGTCTTGGAAGTTCTTCAAGGATTCATGCCGGAAAGATTTGAGGAGTTCCACTTTATATATACACTGAGATTATATGGGAATATGTAAAAAAATTACAAAAACACGTTTATGTTTGACGACGAAAGAATGGACTGTATGACTATGCATCCCAAAAAACATAAAATAAAATTGGACTGTATGACTAGGCAATTGTTGATTGTGTCATGGATGAATCATACTACACGGGAAAAAAAATAGCTACAGCGACACATGTAGGGAACACCGAAAAAGTTCACTGGCCCTGTTTGGTAGAGTTGTGGGAAACTGTTTATAGCTTATGCCCAAACAGCTTATAGCTTATAACTTTCAGCTTAAGCTGATTTCCAGCTTATTCTCAAAGCATCTCCTGCCCCACTCAAAGAATAAGCTGATTTCTGACTTCCACAAAGCTATAAGCTATAGCTATAAGCATAAGCTAAACCAAACATATCAAAACAGCTTAAATTAAGCTGAAAGCTGAAAATTATCTCTAACAAACAGGGCCACTGTATGGTCTACCATCAATAAGGCCAAGTTTGAGAAGGTTAGAATAAGTGCACTTTTTGACTTTTTTTGTATTATGCGTAGAAAAAGTAGAGAGGAGATGTTGATTGATGTGACTCAAAAAAGATAAAAAGATGAAATAAGTGCACTTATATTGGGTACCCAAACAAATTTTAGATAAATTACAAGCACACTCTCTGTCATTTATTTAAATTATGAATTATTATTGTAATTTTAAAAATTACATTATATCTCTTAAAATTTTTAATTTCATAACAAATAAGTCATTTTATTAATAAATTATCAAATTAATTAATAATATTTAATAATGTTAAAATTTTATTTCAATTAATAATTCAGATAATTTTATTATTATATAAGTGAACAGTTAGAAATTCTACCTTTTCAATTAATTCTGTTAAATAAAAAATTCTGATAGGGAGGTATTTGTAATTTTCAAATCACAAAGAGCAATTCATTTTTTAAGCAAATCTTAAAGAGTGCATTTATAATTTACCCATAAATTTTTCATTCTTTATATGATCAGCTATTTAAATCAATTTATATATATCTCGATTAATTATGAGATTCATATAAAGTACTTCTTTACGTGCAAAAGGTAAATCTCGAACATTTGCTCATGGGCGTGGCTCTAAGAAGTGAATTAGGAGTTAGAATCTAAAATTTAGAGAAAGCACACATTTAAGTCCCAAATTACACCTATTAGGCCAACTTCATGAAATTTACCATCAATAATTTTGGTTTGTTTTGAAAAGTAGATTAAAAGCTAATTTTTTAATTTTTTATAATTTTTTTATTTTAAAAACTTGTAAAAAATAAAGAAGTGATATGATTTATAAAAATTTAAAAAATTAAAAAATTAACTTTTAACCTCTCCCCAAATGAGGCTTTCATATGCTTTTGTCAAAATTTTTGGTGAAAGCATGAAAGTTTAAATATGATTGATCTCAATAAATTAATGATAGACATTTAATAATAATCGGATATGTGATTCGTAAGATTAAAAATTAGAAAATTTATCTATAAATTCTATTTTGAGGAATGATGATCCATTTAATCCTAGAAATTTTTTTATAGACTAATTAGTCCCATTGATTCTAGGAATGTAGATTTAATATATTATTTAAAAATTAAATTTACTATTATACCCTTATTTCTATCATGTTCCTTCTTTTTTTTCTTTTTTGCGCTAAAAAGGTACGTACACAATATATGGAAATCAAATTTGGGATGAATTTTTATATAAAAATCTTTTTTATTTGGAAATCAGTTCAAAAGGAATACAAAAATGACTTAAAATATGAGATTATTCAAACATTCCAAAAGGATGTGGGATTTTTCAATATTTCAAAAGGAATACAAAAATTACTTAGTAAGTTTTGGTTAAATGTATAATTTCAAACTATAATACTCCAATGTAATACTCAAACATAACACTTCAATGTAACACTAAATAAATAAATAAATCTTAGTGTAATACCCTAATGTAATACATAAAAAAACGGGAATGAGGTTGGTGATGTGCCTTATAGGCATAGCACAGTGTTGTGAGTCCGTAAAGGCACGTCTTGAATTTATTTTAATGATCTGAAATGTTCATTGTGTAGGGTTTGTTGAGTGGATCATCAATGAAAAAATTCAAGTTAATTAGACATCTGTAACTTATAACAAAACTACGTTTATGATCAAAAAAAATAAACGGTTACTATCATTTAAATAATTTTTTAGAGTTATTATTTGTCTTGATCATGTGATTATATTTATTTGATTAATTTCATTTTTTATAAGGATAATATATTCAACAAATTTTATAATATGCACGATTCAGATTATCAAAATATGATCGGAATAAACCATACGAGGTGTGATAGCATGGGTGATGTCACAGCACCCACTCCCAATCTTAAAAAAACTCCTTACTGTATTTTTCCCAAACGTAACATTCCAAAAAAAAACTCCTTAGTATAACTTTCTAATGTAATACAAAAAAAATTCCTTATTGTAATACTCTAATGTAACACACAAAAAAACTCTTTAGTATATTTTTTTCAAACTTAATACTCTAATATAACACTCCAAAAAAACTCCTTAGTGTAACACTCTAATGTAACACACAAAAATTTCTTAGTGTAACACTCTAATATAACACACACAAAAAACTTCTTAGTATATTTTTTTCAAATGTAACACTCTAATATAATATTCTAAAAAAAACTCTTTAGTGTAACACTTTAATGTAACACACAAAAACTCTTCAGTGTAACATTTTAGTGTAACACACAAAAAAAATTCCTTAACGTACTTTTCCAAACGTAACACTTTAATATAACACTTCAAAAAAATTCCTTACCTTAACACTTTAATGTAACACACAAAAAAATTCTTTGGTGTACTTTTCCCAAATGTAACGCTCCAATGTAACAAAAAAAAAAAAAAAAAAAAAAGAACGTGAAATTCTTCAAACCATTCTAAAAGGAATACAAATATTCCTTAGTAAATTTTGAACAAATATACAATTTCAAATTGTGGACAAATGTAGAATTTCAAATTTTGGACAAATGTATAACTTTAAATTGTGAGTGTTACGTTTAGAAAAAATACAGTAAAGAATTTTTTTGTATTTTTGTGTGTTACATTGGAGTATTACATTTGGAATTACACTAATTAGAATGTTACGTTTGGGAAAATTATACTAAGGAATTTTTATTTCGTTTTATTTATTTTATTTTATTTTTTACATTGGAGCGTTACGTTTAGGAAAAGTACACTAAAGAGTTTTTTTTTTTTTTTTAAAGTGTTATGTTATTACGTTTAGAAAAAGTACAATAAGGAGTTTTTTAGTGTGTTACATTGAAATATTACGTTATTGGAGTGTTACATTAGAGTGTTAAGTTTTTGTTCATAATGTGGGATTTGTTCTAGAGTGAAGGAAGATCCAAAACTTCTATAGTGCAAATTGCCCAAATGTGTAATTTTTCATTTTGAGAAACCCACTTTTATCCCTAAAAAATTAAATTCAAACATGAAAGTGACATTTTTATGTAATTTCCACTTTCATGGGACCTTTGGGTTCAAAAGAAAAAATGAAGGACTAAACAGTTCATAAGATCGCATTTTGAGATTTATTGGTACTTCACCCTTAAAATTTTAGTCCATTAAACATAATCTGTCTAGGTTATTTTGAGAGCAAGGATCCTCTCCTTAGATTTCTCTGCTTGGCTCCCTATTTGGTGGGCCATTGGGCTTATTTTTTGGCCTAAATTCGATAATCTAAACCGTTTACATTTTAAAATTTGTTGAGTATATCATACCTGTAAAAATCAAGTTAATCGGATATCGGAAATCAAGTATTCGAATTATCGAACTAAAAATCGTTTATTAAAAAAAATTAATAAACAATTTTATTTTTTAATAAAACTTCTAGTTCGATGATCCGAACACGTGGTTTTCGATATCCGATCCACTTGATTTTTTACAAGTATAATTATTCGACAAATCTTAAAATGTAAACAGTAGAGAGATCCGAGGAGAGGATCTGGACTCTTATTTTGAGTATGGTTTACAAAACACTTTAGGAATGTGTGCTATATACAAGTTATGCAATTTATGAGTTTAATTATCATAAATGGCATAATTTAATACTATGGGAGTCTAACTTAAAAGAAAAATTGAGTTATAACTAAACATCATATAAGATATAAGCAAACAACTTTATATATTTTTTAATCATAATTAAAATTTTGTCATGACGGGCATCACAATGTGTCATGATAACTAACAACACAATAGATAATAGTTATTGATTCAAAAGTCGTAACTAAAGATGCATATGGTACATACCTTAAAAGGGATATATATCATAGAATTTCCTTTAACTTTTGTACTTCGTTTTTGTTTTAGATACACCCCTTTCAAAGGGTGTATATAGTAGAATTTCTCTCAAAAAAATAGATGATTATTATTGAAATTATAATTGTCATCTATTTTTTTAAATGTGATTAAAACATATAGTTATCGATATCTGATTATCTTGATTTTTTGCATGAATATTCTACTCAACAAGTCGTAAAAATTGAACAAATTTTCAAGTTGGATGGCCAACTTGAGAGAATCCAAACCCATTTTGAAATTAATTGTGTAGAGTTTATAAAAAATAATGGGTGAATTACATTAATAGTCCATATAGTTTGAGACTTGTGTCACTTTAATCTCTGACTTTTCAATTGTGACACATTTGACCCTGAATTTTAAATCTTGTTATAAATAAAGACAATTGAAGATATCATTAGATTTTTCAAGGGTAAAATCATCAATTTGATAAAATATAAACTAATTTGACAAAAATAAACGTCAAGCAAATAATTTTAAATTTTTAAAAATTATTTCTACCCACTAAAAATAAAATTATGTAAAATTGATAAATCTTTTAGACATTTATTAATTTTTTTTACCAAAATAATTTTTATTATGTGTTTGGATGATGATCATCTAAAATTAATTTTTAAAAATTAATCATGTAATTTTTATTAATTTTTATCAATTTTACATAATTTTATCATTGGCGGATAAAAATATTTTTTTGACATATATTTTTGTCAAATTAGTTTATATTTTATTAAATTGACGATTTTGCTCTTGAAATTAAACAATGATATCTTCAATTGTCCTTATTTGGAACAAGATTCAAAATTCAGGATCAAATGTGTCACAATTGAAAAGTCAGGGACCAAAGTAACACAAGTTTCAAATTATAGGGACGGTTAGTGTAATTTGTCCAAAAATAATTGTAAACTAAAATTAATAAAAAAAATGTTTAGCCTCTTTTGGGTAGAAGGTTAAAAGCCACTTTTTGACTTTTAACATATTTTGAATTACATTTATTTCTTTATTTTTTTACACATTTTTTCAGAAAAAGTCAAAAAAACAAAAAATCAACTTTTATCCAACTTCTTAAAACAACCCTTAATAACATGACAAAAAGATAAAAAGGTTTGTTGAGAGTGTAATTAAAATTAACAAAAATTTAACTAGTTTGATGATGATACTCTTAAATATACTTTTTTTTTTTTTTTATTTTTATTTTTATTTTTTCCAATTATGAAAATTGATGAAGTGTTTTTTTTGGGTCATACTTAAAATAAATCTAAACTGTACAGACACTTTTTTATGTTTTAATTCTGTACGTGTAGCACTGTCCAAAAAAATAAAAACAAAAACAAAACAAGAAGACATGGCTGAACATAGAATATTGACTATTTTCTTGAGTCTTTTTATATCAATTTTTTTGTTTTATGTTTTGATGTTGTTGATTTCAAAATGGTATTATTAAAATAAGATGAATGGTGGAGACAACGTTAGATTAGAGAAAAGAGGTTGCTTTAGTGGGAGTAGAAGTTGACTTGGGAGAAAGGTAAAGAAGGGAAGTTAAAAGTAGTGGTGGTCGCATAGTATAGGTGCTTTAAATAAGAGTTGATGTAGTCAAAAGAGCGAAGATGAAAAATCAAAGAGATGCTGGTTGGTGAAAATAGCTAAAATTTAATTCATTCTAAAATAAAGAAGATCAGTAACTAATTTCATTATTATGATTTTATAGATTAAAAAAAGAACAATAATCATAAAAAGCACTATGAAAATTCCTAAAATTAAGGCATTTTTTGTTCATTTTTTATTTATTAGTATTTATATATATAACGTATACAAAATTATTTATTATTTTATACGTGTTGAGTTCGAATTTATTTGGGAATTTATGCCAACTCAACCAATCTATTATCAATTAATGCTTAATCACAATTTTAATGACCAAACAATAGGATGAAGGGTGGACACAATGTTAGATAAGAGAAGAGAAATTGCATGTGGGAGTAGAAGTGGATTTGGGGAAAAGGTAAGGAAGGAAAGTTAAATGTAGCGGTAGTCTCATAGCAGAGGTGCTTTATATAAGAGTCGATGTGATCAAAAGAGCGGAGATGAAAATTGACAAGATGATAGTTGGTGAAGGATGAAGACTTGATAAGGGTTATCTAGGGAGTTAGTATCATGCTCCTCTTAGAAAGAGATAGTTGACAACAGTGGCGGAGTTAGAAAATTAAATTAGAGGGGACACTTTTTAAGTACAATAATTTTTACAAAAAATATTTCACGCAAGTTTTTACGATTGATTTCAAGAAACATCAAAAAAAAAAAAAAAAAACTAGTGTGTTTGATTTCAGTTTTCTGAATTCAGTTTTTTGAAAACTGAGTTTTTTTATTTTTGTATTTTTGTATTTTTAGTGAATAGTTTTTGAATTTTAAGTAATTTTTTTTTTACTTTTTTAGATGCACCTTACTTAGATGTATCTAAATAGTAAAATATTTGTGAAAAAATATTTAAAAAAATTAATAAATACAAAAAAATATACTGAATTTTTATTTTTTTGGTTGTATTTTTTGATATTTAATGTATTTTTTAAATATTTTTTTCACAAATATTATACTTTTTAAGTGTATTTATATTAGGTGTGTCTAAAATTTTTAAGAAAAAATGGCTTAAAATATTAAAAAAATTCATTCAAAACATTAAAATGCGAAAAATAAAAAAGTATAATTTTCTGAAAACTGGAAACGAACAAGCTGAATATTATTTGTAACTAGTGTATCATGGACAATAAAAAAAATATGGATATAAGCTTTAAAATAAATTATATAATGATAAATTATTTTTTGATACAAAATTTGATTAAAAATTCAATATAATGGTAATACCACGTTATTATTTATATGTGATATCACCCATTAATAGTAAATAAACAGATAGAGAGTGAACCTCACATGTCAAATGTAACTAACAATCCAATAAATTTCATATCTTTATAGTGAGATTACTTATTTTTGCATATCGCTAATAAAAAAATATGGATATGAACCTTAAAATAAATTATATAATGATAAATTATTTTTTGATACAAAATTTGATTAAAAATTCAATATAATAGTAATACCACGTCATTATTGGCATGTGATATCACCCACTAATAGTAAATAAACACATAGAGAGTGAACCTCACATGTCAAATGTAACTAGCAAGCCAATAAATTTCATATCTTTATAGTGAGATTACTTATTTTTGCATATCACTAATAATGACATCACTGTTACATTCAAAAATTTTCATAGCTAATATGGTTTATTTATAATAGTCTTTTCATTTTCAATCAAAACAATCATTATTATTTTCATAATTTTTAAAATGTCATTGACATTTCATTGTAATAATATTTTTGTAATTTTTTATTTCAAATATTTTCTTTATGTTTGCAAAAAATAAAAAAAAAATTCCCCAAAATCCAAGAGGGCACGTGACCCCCCTGGTCCCATGCTCCCTCCGCCACTGGTTGACAAGTTTATAAATCAACATATAAGATTGTCGTATGTAGAATCATTTGATAAGAAGGACCAAATTTTTCAACAATAACTCATTTTAAATCATAAAATTTCGTACATAGCACGGATAATATACTAATTATATATATATATATAACTCACATGAATGCACACCATCCTTCGTGGTGGGTACAATATTTAATAAGTTGTTAAATTATTGCTATAAATAAATAAATTTGAAATTAATCCCAGATGCACTTGATTAAATGTAATGTTTAATCAACTAGTCCTTGGAGGACTTATTTATTAAAGGTAAATATTTTGGCCTCCTTATGTTTGGCTAATTTTTTTATTTTGATTTTTACAAAAAAAAAATTTCTTTTAACCTTTCATATTTTCAACTTTTTAAAAAATAATTTCTGTTCAAAAATTAATAAATAATGCCATAGTAGCTATGATACGAAGTATAAAAAAAAATATTTGGGAGTACTAATTGAGCACCCCAATTCATCCCTAATGATATTGAATGAACCAAGTGAATGGATGAATTCACACTCCTCATCCCTCTTCTCTCTATTTCTCTCTATTCTCTCTCTCTTTCATCTCATTGGGGGTCAAAATTGTGGTATTATATTGGGAGATGTATCATAGTTGATAAAAAATGTATTATTATATTAAGATTTAGATTTGTGTCAAAGGAGTAGGTTATATGTAATAAAATATTTTTTTATGTCACATGTTTGTTAATATGTCATTTTTCTGTCTAATTTTAAACATAAGTTAGTTTTTGGATAAATTGAGGGACTTAGGAGTTGGCCTAGTGGTGGAGGCTTGGGACTTAGGAGTTTGCTCCTCTCTAGGTCTCAGGTTCAAAACCTCTTAGGTGCTATCAACTCTTGTGTTGGGCCAGTCCATACAGAGCTTTGCTCTGGCTTTAAATGGGCCCCCCGCTAGTGGACAGTGGGATTGGTCCCCCAGGGATTAGTCGAGGTGCGCGCAAGCTGGCCCGGACACCCTGAGTTATCAAAAAAAAAAAAAAAAAAAAAAAAAAAGTTAGTTTTTGGATAAATTGAAGAAAAACTTGAAACATGTAAGGCCAACATGGAGAAAAAAAAAATATTTAATAGCCAAAGTGAAAAAATAATTAAATATAAAAAGGACAAAATGTTATTTACCCTTTATTACAGGAAAGAGGCATAGAACTTTTTACTTAATTTTTTTTTTCTCTTTATCGCAAAATATTCAAAGTTATTAAATTATATTTTAAGTTTTAAAATAATATTTAAAATGTGTTTTTTTTTATATATATCACCACATTAATGACGATGATCATACTTGTATAATGTAATTTTTTTTTTTTTTTCATGACATAAATATTGCTAACTCATGGGTTTGGCTTCAGTAATACTACAAATTAGTTTTCAATCCCGTCTTATGCATGGTTTCTATCTAAAATTTTGAAATTTACAATTAATAATTAAATATTATAAATTTATATTTACAAAAATATTATTAAATACTAAATATGAATGTATATACTAAATAGTTATGTAGTCAAAGTATAGAAGTACTTTCAAATTTTATTTTTTTTATTTTAAAAAAAATAACTGTCAAAGAAGAAAATTTTATCAACACCTTTTCTATCATCTCAAATGAAAATTATAAAATAAATCATAGCACATTTTAAGATAGATTTTGTGATGGCTGAGATAAGTATCACTAAGAACGACAGTACCAATCCCATCAGAGATGGACCGAATAAAACCCAAGCCCATTAGGCATTGGTCCATTGTCGAGTATGCACAACAACATAGAGAGTATGCTGAGTAAAGGGTACCTGAATCATAAGGTTCAGCCGAGTATATTGAGAAAGTCGGCTCCATCAGATTAGACGAGTCCGGATTGTCCTTTCTTTTAATAAAATCTTTTAAATATATTAGGGAGATGGGTCATGACAAAGCAATGATGGAGCGCTAGGCTACGTGGAGAGAAGATCAAGAAGAATAACGACATAAAAGGAGAAGGGAAGCTCAAGGAGGTATGTACAATAAAAAACCTTGAACCTCAAGAAACTAAAAGACACCAACCTTTCTACAGAGACTAACTTGTCCATCGGAGTGCTAATTCTGGCGTCACCGTCCGGAGTTTTATTTTTATTTCAGGTGACAACATGGGGGATTACCCAAGAGCTCATTTGGATCAGAGGAGTATTCCATATCCACTTCCACACAGATTTTATGTATTAAATTTATTTTAATATAAATATATTTATCTTGTTTGAATGCAATCATTGTTTTTTTTTTTAATTAAGAACATTTTAAATGTCATAGAAAAGTTTAAGTATGATGAAAACATTATAAGATGAGAATATTTGTCAAAAAATATTTTTAAATAAGTCATTGACTTCGTTTAGGAAGAGCTAATTTAACATTTTTTTTTTTGGTTTTTTAGCTAATTTAGCCTCGCTAAATTAGCTCCATTTGGGAAGAACTTTTGGATTTTTTTGGTTTGGATGTGATGGTTGTAAGAGAAAAAGTGAAATAATTATGATTTGGATTTGATATTTTGTCTTAGGGGAATTTTTTTTAAAGTCTCTGATATTAAGATTTTATTAGATAAATGACATATAATATTTTTATAATAGTTGGGGTCTCTCAACATTTTCACAGAGAAAATTCGACACAGAGAAATTTTGCCCTGACACAAATTTTTTCTGCTATGATTACAGAGAAATTTTGAAAATTTTCTAATATGATCACAGAGAAATTTATCAAGGGTTCTTAGCTAATAAAAAAAAAAAAACATATTAAACTTCTCCTACTACCCAAAATTGGAGTGGAAGTTTCACTAATTTTCCCAATGTCTTATTAACTTATTTAGCCTATTTTGTTTTTTTGTACTTATTTAGGCAAAAAAAAAGTTGTTACCAAACGGCAACAATGTAATATCTCATAAAATGACTTACCAAATATAAGTTTGTAAATAAATTTACATGATCCAATATAAAATGATTTGTTAAAAATTGTTTTATCAACATTTTATGTGGTCAAATATCACAAAATGCAAGAAATATTTTTCATGACAAAAGTTTAGAATAAAGGAAATGAGTCTAAATGTTATAATGTCTAAACAATATGAATTCAACAATATTTTTTTGTTTCTAATGTGATATTATTATAAAACTAATAGAACTAACAAAATGAATAATAAAAATCATCGACCACCAATTTTTTTTTCTTTTTCTGTTTTTTTTTACTGAAAGGTCTTCGTAAAAAATAGACTTTTTTTTAATTATGTTTACATCATTCACTAAGCTTATTCAGTAATCTCGGAGTATGAACATGTGGTATTTCATAATATTATGATTGGTGGAGAAGGTGGATAAGTGGGAATTTGTGTTGGTGATTGGGGAATATAATGAGACATATTGAATGATGATTGGTTAAGGAGTACAGACACGTGGTACTCTGAAAATATTGAATAATTTCCCCTCTTTATCATACTTTTGTAAAAGTATTTTAAAGTTGAAATTTTCTTCTACATGTTATTGAAAAGAAAAATTGAACCATTTAGTCCTAAGAGTTTTCTTATAGACCAATTAATCATATTTTTTAGGTAAGTTTTATTATTTGATTTTTGGTTTTATTTCAATTTACATTAATACCCTTGGTGTGATTCATTTTCCTATTTGGGTGATTCGGTTTTTGGCTGGGAATGGGAATGTTAACGTTGCAAGGATTTTGATTGTTGTAACATTGGCTAGAGTTTGGGTTAACGTCTACAAGAGTTTTTATTGTTTAACATTGGCTAGAGTTTGGGGGGGAGGGGGGGTGAGTGTTGGGTTGTTGATTGTGTTGTGATTTATTTTCCAGTGACGTGATTTTCTTTGGCGGTTGTTGGTGGGTTTGCTTTTGTTGCTTGGGTCTGCCAGACTGTTATAGGTGCATTCAATGTTTGTTGATTTTTCACGTTTGTTCTATGTTGCATTACGTGGTGTTGTTTTCTTATCCTATAGTGGTCGTTGATGTTTATTGTCGATGTGTTGTTATTGTGCAAGATGATTGACACATAGAATGTAGTTTTCTTCGTTTCATTTCCGTGTACGTTGTTGGTGTAATGGGTTTCAGATATGTTTTTATGACAGGTATGGGTGAGGTTATCTTGTTGTTGTGTACTTACTTATGAATCAACGCTGTTATTCAGTTATATCACGGGTTGAAATTCGTGCAGTTGGTCAATGCTATATGTGGGAAATTCGATGGGTTGGTCCCAGTGCGGTGTATATGTTGTTTGATATTCCCGGGTATAAGAAGTTTAAGGTGGATAGTGATGACGATATTCAAAACATGTTATGCCTTGCTAAGTCATTCGGGCTAAATCACATTGACATCCTTATTTAAACACAGAGTGTGGGGGCAGGTGGTAATTGCCTCCACGCCATACCTACATAAATGGGTATAGAATATAAGTGACTACGTGACATGTAATTTCACAATGTAGTCCTTTGATTTTAACATAACAAGAGTAACCAAAAAGAAACAACAACATATCGTAATCACATATCAGACCACAAAAATACATACGTTACTTGCAAAACGTTTTGATTACCCCCAAACGAAATGTCAACCATACCAGACCTCGTACCTCATAATTGGAAACAACACATTACTCCGATTCGTTCAATTTGTCATTTAATGGGGGGAACAAATACAGGTTTTGCATAAGTATTTTAAGCCATGTTAGGAATCGTAGTTTTATGTTGCAACTGAGTAAATGTGAACATGCCATCACAGGTGTTATAATGTTCACTTGATGTTTTCTCTTTTCGACAATGGATTTGTAGATGTTCTGTTTCAGTTTGGTAGTAGAATGAATTTATTTCCATTTTTGAACCCTCAATCCATCCTTCAATAGATGACACATTTCTATTTTGTGTGACTGTGGAACAATCAGTCACGATGGCGGGGGATTTGGGGGATGTGTAGCTTTGTCCAACATGAAAAACAAAAACATTTTTAGCACGAAACAACAAGGTTAGTTTACTCCACTTCAAAACTGAACAACAATGTAAACTTTGTTCAATATAAACCAACACTAGCAAGGTCACATCCAATTTCAATTACATGGAATTACATTGCAACATTCAAATCAAACATAACATTAACAAATATGGGACTCCATAGTCAACGTCAACAAATAAGCCACTACAAGCATCATATCACAAGTCATTCATTCCAATGCAGCAGCCACAGATAACCTATCTGTAAGCATGTAAATAGTGCCATACGTCACGTTCGTTTACTACGCTCGAAACGAAGCATGCAATGTAAATTCCTGTTGGAAATTGGATCGGGTGTAGAACCCAAACTCAATTGGGTCGTCCATGGTGGCATGACCTAATTAGGAGAGATCCAAATATCAGTAATAGATTTTATATATATATATCAAGATATGGGATAATCTTGATATGGGATAATTGTCAATATAATATATGATAATTATTGATAAGATATTATAGATATGAGATAGATATTATCTGGGATAATATATCTATCTTATGGGTCTCCTAACTTTCTTATATAAACAGATCTTGGGTTCTGTATTTTATACAACAATAAAAAAAGAAATTGGTGTGGGTAAAACTCTAGTAGTTTTTACTCCATTACTGTGGAGATTATTCAAGAGTACGTGATTCACCTTCTAAGCTGGATTCATTGTGCAATCTGTTTACCAACATGGTTTGTCTGAATGCATATTATTTTCCACTGTGTATATAGTATTATATTTCCATCATTGGTATCAAAGCCATTATTAAGGTGTTTTCGTGCTATTGAATATCCATGAAATTAGTATTTTATATTAATATATGCATATATATTATTTTTGTTTGCATAAAATACTGATGTTTGGTCAAAATGTTTTTATCAGTTTATTTTATTTTGTTAATTTTTTTATTTTTTATTTTTTGAACCTTCACATGTATGTAAAATTACATTAATAGATGATAAATCATTATTGGTAATTTTACATTTCAAATTATCAGATATTAATGAAAGTACTTTAAAAAAAAAAAAAGAAAAAAAAAAGAGGAGGAAAACTGATAATGGCGCAGCACGAGACTGCTGCTACATTGCGTATGCTGACATCAGAGCTGACACGAGTGCCAGAACATGCGATGATGATACACACGCTTGAGGCAAGTATGGGATTAGTATTGATAAGGCTCTGTTTGGTTGTTTTACTTTAAAAAAAAAAACTAAATTAATTGCTCATAAAATATTCGCTATAATTTTGTTTTCAGTATGACTTGTATGGTTAGTAATTACTTTGCCTACAATCTATTTAAATTTCAGATTTTTTGAAACGAAAAAAATATTTTTCTGAGTTATTAATTCAATATTTTTTACGTTAAAATGCTTTTGTGCATGCATAATTAATTTTCTAGACTTGAATATTTTACAGAAATATACTGAAATCATATGCTATTTACTGGTATAAGATTTATACTGTTTCAGTTTCTAAAATATTTATTTATATTTTCTGTGTATTATAGTATTAAAGAAATCACGGAAAATTCCAAAAAATTCCAGAAAAATTCTGAAAATTATTTTCTCCTGTTTAAGAATATTTTGAATATTAGGAACATCGTGATTAAATTTTTTTTTTTTTTTTATGTTAGAACTCATGTTGTTATCCCCAAAGCATGATTAATATTAATTCGAATTTTATGATAAAATAATGTTTATCATTTTTCGATTGTATTATCATATTGAGATACTCATATGTGAATTTTTCCAAATCATGCTTATTACATGTCATATAAACTGGAGGATTATTCTTTTAATAAATCCGTTCATTTGTTTTTTGCGAATTAAATTAAATTGAATGTTTGATAAGAATCACTAGAGGCGCAAGAGATGATTATAAGCTTAGCAAATTTTCGATCTTGCGACATGTGTTTTTTTTATTAAAATTTAATTTAAATTTATGCAGCAAAATTATTCTGTATGTTGCTAAAATTTTATCCCTTGCGCATTTTTTTTTCTTTGGCAGCAAAAGGCATTGTAGCTGATTTGACTAAGTGAGAAAAGCAGGATGGTGATAACTATGATATTTGGCGCCGTAAGATCTAGTATCTCCTAAATGAGCAAGAGGTCTTGGAGACTCTTGAGCAAGTGATGACTGAGCCTGAGCAAGGCACTACAGCTCAGAATCATTGTGATCTTGAGGCTTATCAAAAATGGTGCAACAAAGATCGACGTGCACGCTTTACGATGTTAAGCAGCATGCATAACAACTTGATAGCAGAGTTTGAAGGTTCCTTGACTGCTTTTGAAATGTGGGAGGCTCTCAAACAGAAATTCGACATCACCTCTTTGGCTAAGTTGCGCGGGTTGACTATGAAATTTGATTCCTATCAGAAAAAGGTGCATTATTCAATGAAGCAGCATTTGAGGGTGATGTCAACTATGATACGTGAGTTGGCGGCAACATGTCATAATTTGACACAAGAACAACAAGTTCAAGTAGTGATTCGCTTACTTCCTCATTCTTAGGAAGAAATGAAGCATCATATGACACACAATGATAATGTTAAAGCATTTGAGGACATATCACGTCATTTGGAGCTTGAAGCTGAGCGCCTAGAGGCAGCTAAACCTGATAGCACTGCTCTTGTTGCTGATTCTAACTCGTGCCAGGCATTTAGCCTTAGGCGCGGAGGAGCTAAGCGGGCTTCCAAAAAGAAAGATGGGGTTGACCTTGGGCCAAAGCGCGTTATCACTTTTAAGTGCAAAAGAGGTAAGAGGGCTAGCAAGAAAGCTAAGGCTAACATGGCGTGCTTTAACTACAAGAAGGAAGGACACTTCGCTCGGGATTGCCTTAAGCCGAAGAAGGTACTCCCTAACTTATTTTCTCGCTTTGACTGTTATGTTTCTAGTCAAGTTTTAGTTGCTCACTCTCCTCATTTGTGGGTTGTAGACAGAGGAGCAACCTGCCACGTAGCTAGGGACAAAGTTGGGTTTGTTGAGTATTGTCGAGTATCAACTGGTAGCAAACAAGTATACATGGGGAATGAATCTAGCGTGGAGGTGCTTGGGATTGGCACTTACAAGCTAGAAATGTGACATAGGCGCATTCTATATCTTCATGACGTACTCTATGCTCCAGAGATTCGATGAAACTTATTATCAGTTATTAGCATGATGAGTCTTGGTTTTAATTTTCAGTTTGAGAGTCGACAAGTTAGCATTTTTTTGGGTACAATTTATTATGGTAGTGGTTTTATTTTAGATGGTTTTTTAGTTTTTGATGTTAATAATTCCAGTTTGAATAATGCCAATGACTCTATTTCATATATTACGTCTAATTGTGATGTTGATAATGATTCTATTAAATGTCATGCTAGATTAGGCCATATTGGGAAAGACAGAATGATCAGGTTAGCTAGAGAAGGCCTTTTAGGCTCACTCGCTAGGGTCAATCTACCCACTTGTGAGCATTGCCTTACTAGCAAGGCAACCAGAAAACCATTTAGAAAAGCCAAAAGGGCATATT
Organism: Camellia granthamiana; assembly: GCA_036172215.1. Lineage (NCBI taxonomy): Eukaryota > Viridiplantae > Streptophyta > Magnoliopsida > Ericales > Theaceae > Camellia > Camellia granthamiana. The sequence goes on along the minus strand of CM069906.1, from coordinate 57,631,671 downwards.
TTCCGTTACAACTAATTCACTCTAACATATGTGGACCAATGAATGTTAAGGCAAGAAATGGAGCTCCTTACTTTGTCACATTTATAGATGACTGTACGCGTTTTGGTTATGTATATTTGATCTCTCATAAGTCAGAAGCATTGGATTGTTTTCGACGTTATGTTTTAGAAGTCGAGAATCAATTAAACAAAAGCATTAAGGCTTTAAGGACAGACCGAGGCCGCGAATAGATATCTGAGCTATTCAAAAGCTTTGTGAAAAGAAAGGAATAATTAGACAGTTGACAATTTTTGGAACTCCGCAACAAAATGGTGTAGCGGAGAGAAGAAATCGAACACTACTGGATATGGTTAGGTCGATGATGGCGCAAGCCAATCTTCCCATTTCCTACTGGGGAGATGTTTTGCTAACTGCGGCCTACATCCTTAATTGTGTGCCTTCTAAATCAGTACCTTCTACCCCTTATGAATTATGGACTAGCGAAAATCCAAATTTGGACAAATTGTGGCCATGGGGTTTAGCAGCTTTCATACACAACACTTCTCATAAGTATGGGAAGTTAGGCCCTAGAGGAAAGAAGTGTATCTTCATTCGTTATTGTAAGCATTCTAAGGGCTATGTGTTCATTGGAGAGCAGCCGGATGAGAGTGTGACTGAAATTGAGTCGCGTGATGTGGATTTCCTAAAAGGAGATTTTCCTAGGAGAGGTGAGGTTAGTAGAAATGTAGATCTCTATGAGATGGAGGAACCACACCATGGCGCACCAAGTAGCTTAGTTGAGAATGAGGAAATCCCTCAAGCTCCTAGGGATAGTGGGAGCGACATTGATAGACTAGGTCCAGCAAATGTGGATTCTCAAGAACCTCAACGTCGTAGAAGCGAGCATGGATCCATTCCTCGTTGTCGTTTTGAGATTGAGAGGGAAACATTTATGATTGCTCCATGTGACATTGCTGAGCCAAAAACAGTAAAAGAGGCTTTAGCATCTCCTATGAGTAATGAGTGGAAAGTTGTAATGCTTGATGAGATGAAGTCTATGAGAAAGAACCATGTTTGGGACTTGGTTGATCTGCCACCTGGGCGCAAGACCATTGGGAACAAATGGGTTCTCAAGATCAAAAGCAAGCCAGATGGTTCCCTAGAAAGGCATAAAGCTCATTTAGTGGCGAAAGGTTACACCCAATTAGAGGGTGTAGACTATGAGGAAACTTTTTCTCCAGTAGTAAGGTTTGTCTCTATTCACCTTATTCTGGCAATAGTAGCTCGGTTGGACCTTGAGCTATATCAAATGGATGTTAAAACTGCATTTCTCAATGGAGAACTGGATGAAGAAATCTGTATGGATTAGCCAGAGGGCTTTATAGCAGCTGGAATATAGCGCAAAGTTTGCAAGCTTCAAAGATCTATTTATGGTTTAAAATAATCATCACCGATGGGTTTACAATGATCGATGAAGACCACTGTATGTATGTTAAACAATCCAAGGATAGTTTTTTGATTTTGTCATTATATATTGATAATATACTATTGGCCGGAAATAATAAGGAGATTATTGGCACCACCAAATGGTGGTTGTCCTCAACCTTCGAGATAAAGGACATGGGTGAAGCTAGCTATGTACTCGGGGTTAAGATCTTGAGAGATCGCTCTAAGAGACTTCTCGGTTTGTCTCAAGAGACTTATATTAAGAATATCTTAGAGTGATTCTGAATGCAAAACTCCAAACCTATTGACACTCCTTTAGCTAAAGGTGAGAGCCTAAGCCTTACTATGAGACCTGAGACTCTAGAAGAAAAAGAAAGGATGGCCCAAGTACCCTATGCTAATGCAGGTGGAAGCTTGATGTATGTTATGATGTGTACTCGGCCAGATATATGTTATGTAGTGGGATTGGTAAGTCGTTACCAGTCCGATCCAGGACCTGCTCATTGGAATGCAATTAAGAGGATATTGCGTTACCTCAAAGGGACTGCAATTATATGCTTTGCTACCAGAGTACAGATTTACGACTAGTTAGCTACAGTGATGCTGATTGGGGCGGTGATATAGATGAGCGGAAGTCCACATCTGGATATGCTTTCATGCTCGGTAGTGGAGCCATTACCTGGAGCAGTAAGAAGCAATCATGTATTTCCCTATCTACCATGGAGGTAGAGTTTGTGGCATGTTCAGCTGCCGTACAGGAAGCTGTTTGGTTACGAAGGTTCTTACAGCATTTGGGAGTAGTCTTAGAAGCCTCAAACCCTGTCACTATTCATTGTGACAGCATGGCTGCACTTGTCTATGCCAAAGATCCTAAGTATCATGGAAGAACCAAACATATAGACATAAAGTTTAACTTCATCAGAGAAATAGTGGCGCAGAAGCAAGTTGTCTTAAAACACATTTCTACTAGTTGCATGGTTGCGGACCCACTGACCAAATCCATTTCGAGAGATGCTCATTGTACCCATGTTAGGTCTTTGGGTTTACATAGATGGTAGTGATGCTTATGTGTTTTTTTTACTTGGATGATTACTTATGTACTTTGCAATGTTTGGGATATTATTTATGCAATCAGTATTTATGCTTGTTTTATTCATTTTTCTATGTTTGGATATGACTTTTGAAAGAGCACATATAGATTTGTTGATTGATGTTAATAGGCAAGATTAGCTCACTTACACGAGCAATCACTTTTGGCGCTCGATGGAGCGAGCAAAAATGAGACATATGGTTATTAGATCATAGTGGGAGTTGCTTCTAACTTAGATCATCCACAGCTAAAGTCGCCTTGGTTTACCAAGATGGGGTCATGTTATTTGACCAACCATGGATAGAAATTTGTACTTTCCATGATGTGCCTATAGATGATGGCCAGATGCGAGATCTCATTTTAGCGCCTATATAGCGGCTGAATAAAGAACTCGAGTTAGGCGTTGGAAAACGACATGTGCGCTAGTTAGTGACTGAACTAAGATCTGTACGGTGTTTTGAGGATGACACACTCTTTAGAAGAATAACTCCACCGTAGCATGTATTCATACTACATGTGCTTGGCGACCAATTAGTGAGGTGAGAGAAAGGATCCTAATTTTTCCTTATCGTGTGAGTCTATATACGTCAAAAATATGCTTTAAATTTGACATTTATTGTAACAACCCTCGTATTGATTACCGAGAAATCACTGAATTTTATACTGATTATTGTTAAACTGAATTGATAATGACTGATAATTGAATTAACTGAAGTACTGAATAGACTGATTGAAATTGAAACTGAAATCGAATAAGTTTACCTATTGAATTGCATATGGTATCGGTGTGATCGATTGATTTATCTGTTTGCATTTTATGTTTAAATTGCTAATTGAAGGCCTTATCGGCGGCCGAACGGAGAACCGTTTAGTGTTTTGTAATCAGTGTAATATTTGTGATTTTATGGTATATTTATTTGAAAATTGATTAGGAATGATTAAATTGGATTAAAATGAGTTAATTGAAAGGTTGGCCTTATTTACACTATTGCCATAGTTAGTGGACATTTTGTTTAACATTATCATTGTGCCTTATACACTTAGATGAACATCTTCATCAGCTCTTATTCTTGCATTCCAACCGACCAAACTTAGAGAAATAGAGGGAGAGTGAGAGAATTAAGCTCATTTGTTGAAATTGCTCAAGAGTTTAAAGATTTGTAGCATAATTGCTAAATTAAGCTTGCTAGACTTGGAATTGTCACTCTAGGTAAGGAATTCATTGTCTTCTTGTTATCTTTAAGCTCCATCTTGCATGTATCATGGTTATAGAGGGATTGAGTCTTGAATTTGTTCATAATTGTTGAATTAGAGCTCCATTGTTGCATGCATGCTCATGTAGTCAAGTTTGGAGGTTTAATTTCAAGAAAATCTCGCATGCAAGCTTATATTCATGCATGGTCCATGTTTTCATCTTGTTTTCCAACTATTGAACTCAATTGAACAAGAATTGAAGCTTGATTTTGGTTTAAAGTTCATGCATTGCATGCTTTGAAAGTGTTCTTGAAAATGGGTTTGAAAAATGGTTTTAATTGACTCACCTTTGGGGCTTGAATTCACAAATTGGCTTTTGAAACTTGTTATTCATTGTTTTGGGATGTGTTTTCCAGAATTTGGGGCCAAGAGGTTGAGTTTTGGATGGTTGAATGCTTGGTTCGAACTTGGGAGACAAATCTGGAAATTCCAGATTTTGCTTCCTCGCTCGAGCGAAGGATTCCTCGCTCGAGCGAGCACCTTTGTTCAGGGATCCGCTCGAGCGAGCATCGAGCGTGGTATCGCGCGTAAAAATCGAGCATCCAGTACTTTTACTGTTCATGCAGCTCGCTCGAGCGAAGGATTTCTCGCTCGAGCGAAGCCTTTGATTTTGGAAGCTCGCTCGAGCGAAGGAAGGCTCGCTCGAGCGAGGTGCCTATTTCCAGCAACTTTTGAAAAATGCCTTCCAAGTGTATTTTTGCATCCTCATCCCATCCTAGGCATTCTTAGGCCTAGTTTAAGGCATCTTAATGAGGATTTAGACATAGAACCACACCGAGAAAATTTAGGGATTTAATTATCACCCTTCCCAACTGTGAAACTTAGTGTGTGTTCTATTTATTGACTGTTTAGGGTTGGCTTTCGGGGACGCGCTCTAGCTGCTATTAGCCCAATCTCTGTGAGTAACAGATTGTGTAAAGATATGTTCAAAATGGTTATATTTTGAATACTGAACTGAACTGTTTATTGAACTGATATTGTTTATTGAATGAATGTATGTCATTTATTTCTGAACTATATTGTGGCATCCTTAGCACCTACTGTTATTGACTGTTACAGAGATCTCTGTCGGTTTCCTCGTGGAACCATATTGTTTATCGATTGATGGCCATCATTATTGTTGGGTCTGTTAAGGCCCGGTCCCTCTGGACCTACTGTTTATAGGCTATTGGATGTACCACATATGACTGATTGACTGAAATACTGAAAGACTGAAACACTGTTAAATGAACTGTTTTCATTATTGTAAGGACATTCATTCATAACCTCTTTACACTTATTGTTATTCACTGGGCTTTAGCTCACTGTTTATATATATATGTAGGTTCTCAGCAGCCAGACCGGAGCTAGGAGCGTGGGTTAGTCCCCCAGTTTTGTCAAGCCAGCCTATGTGCCTCACTGCGAGGTTCCGAAACGCCATGCTATGGCTTGGGGTGTTTTTGTGTTCCCCACCTGTCTCCCGACTGTTTTGTATTACCGTATAAACTGTTTACTGTTTTACTGTACTGTTATCGAGGGATTAGATCCCCGTACTGAATGTTTGTAAATGAATGTATAGACTGTACTGTTTTGACTGTATGAATGCATGAAAAATGTTTTTGGCATACAGATTGTCACAGCTCAATGGACACTATTTATTTACTGTATTGGCTTCCGCCAGGCCCTGTACTCTGTTTTACTGTATTACTGTTCAGCTGGCCTTCGGTAATCTCGGATTACTGGCCAGTTACGGTGCTAAACCCATAGGGCCGGGTTTGGGTCGTGACATTTATACTATACCCTTAGCAACTTTTAGACTATGTCATAAAGTAAGAAGTCAATGTTAGCTACTTTGGTATGTTACCCATGGTCATGTATGATTCGAATTTGAGGAACATGCCCAGGAAAGCAATTGACTTCGAACTAAGTGACATGAGGACGAAAGGAAGATTGTCTAGAATTACACCTCTGCTCTATATTTACTGTCGGCAACTCACATCGCTCTATATGGGACGCGAATTCTGTGTGAATACATAGCATGATTGAAGGAGTAAAGCTTGCTCATTGAGGGATTAGAGATGCTTGACTTGGTGTAACTGGATGGATCTAGGGCATATGAGATACTATTTTTGGGTTGATGCCTCTATATTGGCTTGTGACGAGTTTCTAGTGTAGAACTCCCACATGCAGGTATCCTCAGCGGTCGCACGGTCCATTGGCTAAGTATGATTGCATTTATTGGGTAGATTGAGATATAAAAGACGCGGTGTCATGCCAGCGCATGTTCGAGTGGGAGATGTTGGAAATTGGGTTGGGTTTAGAACCCAGACTCAATTGGGTCGCCCATGGTGGCATGACCTGATTAGGAGAGATCCAAATATTAGTAATAGATTATATATATATCAAGATATGGGATAATTGTCAATATAATATATGATAATTATTGATCAGATATTTTAAATATGAGATAGATATTATCTGGGATAATATATCTATCTTATGGGTCTCCTAACTCTTCTATATAAACAGATCTTGGTTTCTGTATTTTATACAACAACAAAAAAGAAACATACGTTCTCTCTTCCCATAAACTATTCTACCTTTGTACTGTGATTGGTGTAGGTAAAACTCTAGTAGTTTTTACTCCATTGTTGTGGAGATTATTCAAGAGTACGTGATTCACCTTCTAAGCTGAATTCATTGTGCAATCTGTTTACTAACAAGGTTTGTCTGAATCCATATTATTTTCCGTTGTGTATATAGTATTATATTTCCATCAATTCCTTTAAACATAAATCACTAGAAACAAAGTCAAATTCAAGTTAAATTCAATGAGAACCCATGGTGGGGGATAATTCCACAAACAGGTTTTAATTAACACAGGACATATATACATAACATGCATGGCTCTTAATGTTATTCCATTATTTGGTTCTTAATGTTATTTTTAAGGATGGATTCAGAGTTCAAAAGTCCAAAACAAGTGCATCATAAAACTAGACTGAAACAGTACATACACAATCCATTCCGGAACACAAAGAACATCAACGAAACATTTGCTAACCGTTAAATGTTACGGTCACATTTACTCATCTTCAACATAAAACTAAAATCCCTAACTTGAGTTAACATAATTACACACGCACGACAAGTACATTATTCATACAAAGGATCTTACATTTGTGTTGCATTACGTGTTTTTCACATGACAAATATGCGTGTTTGTTCAAATGATACAACATTACATGACAAAGCGATGCTCAGCAACACGACAATCAAATTCCATACCAATATGTACACACCGTCATTGTAACACTTTGTCACATGTTATTTCTGTCGCACACAAATGCACATCAACATAACACTACACTCAACTCCACCTTACACCTGAAAACCCCAAACCAATTCCACATACAGATGAATATCATCACACTAATCACTAGACACCATACATAAACATCAACCACATAACATCACACATGAATACACAAAACGTAGAACACAATACATACCTTCTTGTGTCTTCGTCATGTTACGACATTCCCAATCTTGACAACTTCACACTATGGCTTCGTACCAACACCGTTCACACTGCGACTGGTGTGATGTTCAATAATTAGCGGTCACTTCGCTATTCACGCTTCCACAATTGTATGCACAGTGCTCGAATCGACGTCACATTTGGGGATAGCATTTTAGGGTTCTCCCAATCTAGGGTTTTCTCATCTTTAATTTCTAGAATGTAAATGTTACAATCCTACATCTCCATTTGAACTACTCCGATGTTTCCCAACTTAACATTGATCCCCAAAATCTTTCCATTTCTGCAACTTCAACACTGACCACAAAGGAAGGAAGATGCCTCAAATTTGTAATTTCAAATGGTACAAAATACCAGTTTTGTCCATTAATTTTTACTACACGCGTGCATTACAATAGCCCTCAGAGGTAAAATTGCATATAATGGGACCTTCCCGTCTACAAGAAATCTTTTAAGACCAAACAGTTCATAAGTTCACGATTTAGGATTTATTGGTGCATCATCCTTATTAAAATTAATTAACATAAATATATAGGTTAGAATACTTCAAAACATATATACAAAATAATGCATTTATAGATGAAATAAGAAAAATCATTAGAGGAATAAAAGATAAAAGAAAAAGATGATTAAAAAAAATGCTAAAGGAAGAGGAAATTTTTTTAAAATAATTCTACGCATGCTAACAATCTTACTAAAAATACAAATAGTCAAATGTGATTGGTTTAGAAAAAAACAACAATATTTAAACCTCCAATGATATTTGAACATGGATGCTTTTAATAGGTTATTAGTAAAATTTTAAGTTGATGTAGCATTACTCAATTGGCAAGATTCTAAGAAACTAAAAGTGACACATGACACCTTTCTAAAGCTTCTTAAGATAAGTCTCTATTTTATTTATACTAGAGGTTGACACACACGATGTGTGTGCAATTTAAATAAGTAAAATTAAAATAAAATATTTATTATATATTGTGTGCTATTGAAATGGTAATTGTCTTCTTTGTTAAACTTAAAGTCCAAGTCTTGCTCCTCACATCTATCTATTTTTTTAAATAGAAAAATAAGAGATACATGGCATAAGGAGAAGCCGACACGTGACATGAGAAGCCTTGGACACCAAGTGAGTTGTTCATTTTATATAATAGCATAGATAGATATTATATGATTTATAATTTTTAACTAAAAGTTTTTTCTATTCATTAGAAAGACTATGGTATACACCACTCAAATGGTGCGTACCATATGCAGCTTATAACTAAAAAAAAATTGTATAACTTTATATTTTCCAAGTCATAACAATAAAAAAAAGAAAAAAAAGAAAAAAAGAAAAAAAAAGAAGGTCATAACCAAACATCACATGAGGCATAACCAAAAACCTCATGAGTCATAACTAAAATAATGTCATAACTAAAGAAGAAAATGACATAACTAAGGGTGACATTTATATAATGTCATAACCAAAGAGGTGTGTATAGTAGAATTTCACATTCATTTTATATATTGACTCCAAAATACACTAATTAAATTAAATCTGAAAAAAAAAATTAACAATTTTTTTGCTTGAGTAGAATTTGCTGTTTAAAAAGCCTAACCACATAGGAGTGACATCTAGGGTTAGACCTTAAGGAGCCGAGACCCTAGAGATCGCCCTTAGGTGATGCTATATAGCAGTCACTCGACCATGTAGCAGTAAGTTGTGGACTCGCACACAGGCAGGGATTTGAACCCACACTCCTAACATTAGGTACGGTTTGCCTATACCTAAAAGGTTCGTCCTACCAATTATATGTATTATCAATTAGATAACTAAAACTCAAAAAAGAGTAGAATCTAAAATCTCAAAATTTGTACCTCAAAACGTTACCCAATTGCCACACTCTTTGGATTGAATTTTCTATTTATTTCTCTCTTAAAATGAATTAGACCTTGTCATTGCACATCTTACTTGTCATATCAGCTCCAAGTTTACCTTTTTTTTTCTCTTTACTTTTCTTCTTTCTCATACATAAAACAAAAAATGCTATGGTGTGAAGCTTTAGGGGAGCCTACTATATGGATTAGGTTTAGCATAAAAGTCGAAAAAATTATAAATTGGGCTAGTCTAAATTAAATCAGTGGTGCTACAGGGCCCGAAAACGGGTGCCCCGAATGCCCCAAAATTTTTTTTTTTTTTCTTTTCTGTAGAAGAAAGGAGGGAGGAAGACGAAGGGGGGAAGGGGAGGGGGAGGGGGAGGGGAGGGGGAGGAGGGGGAGGGGGAGGAAGGACTGGAGGGGGCCTAAAAAATGGAGGAAAAGGACGCGATCGGCGGAGGCCGACGCGATCGGCGGCGATCGGCACGATCGGAGGAGGAGGACGGCGACGCGATCGGCAGAGGCCGACGATCGGCACGATCGGAGGAGGAGGACGGCGACGTGATCGGCGGAGGCTGACACGACCTCTCTCTCTCCCTCTCCCTCTCCCTCTCTTTCTCTCCCTCTTCCTTGCAACTCAGAGTTGCAGAGGTCAACAATGGCGGAAAAAAAAAAAAAAAAAAAAAACGGAATGCCCAAAACGACGTCGTTTTGGGCATTCGGGGCATTCGAGCCAACAGTATTTCGGGCCCTCAAACATTTTCCAAATTAAATTGTATGATTTAATTTGATTTTTTCAATGCACAATTCAGTCCATAGTTTTATAGCTATAAATCCAATTAGAATCAAATCAAGCTATTTAGATTATATATATAATTTGTTACCAAATCTAAACATTAAAATATTTTATTAATATCAAATATACATATATATATATATATAAATAATAACTCTCTACTATTATAAGTATATTTTTGTATAGTGGTAGAACTAGTTTTAAACAATCATGTAATCAATTCTTAAGTTGTGAATAATATTTTGTGATCATATTGTGAATAATGATAATATTTTTAAAATTCATTATTTCAAACTGAACCAAACCGTGGTTTAGTGATTTAGTTTAGATTGGTTCCAAGATTTTCATAGTGTTTGGTTTAAAATTTGATGGAACCATAAGTAATGGATTGGTCTCGGTTTACGACTAAACTGAACCAATCCGAACCATACTCACCCTAATAAAAATGTGTAATTTTATAACAAAATTTCATCACATTAACCATAATATGCGTAATCTCATCACAAATTGGAGTAACAAAAAATATCGTAACCAACTTACAAATTTTTGTTACATTAAGTTCAAAATTTTGGACATTTTTGTTATGCCAATTTATCCTTATATTACACATTTTTGTAGTAGGGTGCATATCATATGCACCCTTTTAGGGGTGCACAACATAGTATTTCTCCAAATAACTGGTAACGTTTATATTAACTGTTTTCTGTTTGTATTTATAGAATTTTTAAAAATTGTAAACAAAAACTTGTTTGTTTCTGTTTTCGTTTTCAAAAAGTTGTAAATAGTAAATTTTGTAAACACAAAAAAGTTAGTTTCGTTTTCTATTTAATTTTTTTTTCATTTCTTCTTCTTTCTCCCACTCTTTTTGACTGCCACCCATCGCTCTTCCATCCATATCTACTCCTGTCTCCTCCTCAATTTTATTTATTAAATATATTTTTTTTATAGGAAAATGTTTAAGACTTACAAAAAATCTTCCACAATGATATAGCATGATACATGTCAATTTTTGATTTGTCACATACTCAATTGTGTAGGGCTTATGTCTATTGCCACATCATTATGGGTAAATTTAGGAATCCAAATTATGGATCTCTAGCACTACTCTTCATTTATTAATTATAAATTATTATCTATAATATATTATATTATCTTTAATTTTTATTAATTTTTTTATTTTTAAGGCTACAAAACTAACCTGCCTCTGCCCCTGATAAGACCTACATCATTGTCATTTTTTCTTATTGCTATCAGTTACCATCACCAACAATAACATCATCGGTCAACCACCTTCGAGCACTACATCTAATGACCTTCCATTGCCACCAACCACCTCTTACTGGCGATAATCATCTTTGGCCACCACTTTTTATTGAGAATCACTTTTAACTACCACTTTAGATGGCTGACTGACCATCATCTCCAGTCATTGATAATCACTTTTGACCAACACTTCTTGTAGCTAATAACAACCTCTAGTTATTGCCAACTACTTCTTATTGGTGGAAACCATTTTCGACCATTACTTCCCATTACCAACAACCACCAATAGCACCTCGACCCTTTTGGAGGCCTAATATGACATTTCAAAGCGAGGCCTTTTGAAATTAAATATTAATTATAAAAGCAAAATTTATTTTACTCATTGTGTTTTACTCACATATGGTTCAAAAATAATTATAAAATTCTCATATAATTTTAGACTAAAGTACAATCGTTAACTTTGTTAATTATATACGTAAAATGACTGTAATACCTTAAAATCTTACACATTTTTTGTTATTTTTTTCGCTCTCTTCTCTCTCATACACATAATTTATAATTCGTAACATTAGTTAATCATAAATTATTAATTATTTATTCTAATTCCAAACTTTCTAATCTAATCTAATTTTAATTTAATTATATTTTAGATTATAATTAATTCTAAATCCTTAATTATTTATTATAATACCCAAATCCTTAATTATTTATTATAATACCCAACGACTGGGGCACATGAGGCCTAGGGGGCACGTGCCCCCCTCAACTTTTAAACAAAAATGTACTTTTGCCTCTAGTAAAAAAAATTATTTCAATTTAATCCTTTCAAGTATTTATATCAATATATTTTTTTACATTTAAAATATATATATGGATTCTTATAATTAGTTCATTTGCTAACAACTAATTATTACATAATTGATGACAACTAATAATATATTGTCATGTAATTCAGTGATTCAAAACAGTGAAAAAAATAAGCAAAAATTTACCTATAAATCTCATCTTTAGGAATGGCGATCCGTTTAGTTCCAAAGATTTTCTTATAAACCAATTAGTTCCATTGATTTTGGAAATGTTGATATATTATTAGGAAATTGGATTTACAATTATACCTTTATTTCTATTATGTTTTCTTCTTCATTTTCTCTTTTTCTTTTTTTCTTTTTCTTTTTTTGTGGCTAGAAATGTGAGATACACCACTTATGAGAATCAAATTTGGAATGAATTTTTATATGAGAATTTTTTTTATTTGGAATGACTTGAAATGTAAGATTTTTGAAACATTTCAAAAAGAGTACAAAAATGACATGAAATATGAGATTCTTCAAACATTCCAAAATGATGTAGGATTTTTCAAACATTTTAAAAGGAGTACAAAAACTCCTTAATAAGCTTTGTGCAAATGTATAATTTCAAACTGTAACACTCCAAAAAAATTCCTTAGTATACTTTTTTCAAACATAACATTCTAATATAATATTCTAAAAAAACTCCTTAGTGTAGTACTCCAACATAACATACAAAAAAACTCCTTAGTTTACTTTTCCAAATGTAAATTGGAGTGTGTTATCTTACGTTTGGAAAAAGTACGCTAAAGAATTTTTAAATATTTTTGTGTGTTATATTGGATTGTGTTACATTGGAGTGTTACGTTTGAGATTACATTAATTGGAGTGTTATATTTAGGAAAAGTATAATAAGAAGTTTTTTTTAGAGTGCTACGTTGTTACTTTTGAAAAAAGTACACTAAATAGTTTTTTAGTGTGTTACATTGGATTGTTATGTTCTTATTCCTAATGTGAGATTTTTCTCAAAAGAAGGGAAAATCTAAAACCTTTATTGTGCAGATTGCCCAAATGTATAATTTTATATTTAGAGAGACCCATTTTTATCTCTCAAAAATTAAACTCAAACGTATAAATGACTACCTTTTGTGTAATTTTCAGTTTAATGAGATCTTTGAGTTCATAAGAAAAAATAAAAGATTAAATAGTTCATAAGATCACATTTTAAAATTTATTAGTACTTTATCCAAAAATAAATGATATATAGCCGTCCCTATATATTACTTGATCACCTTTTTCTTATTTATTTCTCTATTACTCTCTATCTTTTTTGTGTGTGTATCTTAATATAATTTAATTAGTTAACTTAGGGTTATATTTAAATATAAATTTTGCATCACACTAAGTTTTAGTTCTACTATCAAATAAAAATCAAGTTAAATTACATTGTAAATTTTGTTAAGATTTTAATTTAATAATGCTCCTAATTTTTAATTCTACCATCAAATAAAAATCAAGTTAAATTTGATTGTAAATTTTATTAAGATTTCGATTCAATTATGTTCATTTTGAATCAAAATTCTGACTCCGTTGCTAATACTTAACTTTTTAAATACAATAAATTTAGGATAACGTTAAAGATACTAAAATTTCTTCCAAATAGATGATTAAATATCTCACATAGGTGTGAAGTCCACAATTTTGTAAATCCCACGTCCATGTGAGACATTTGATCATTTATTTGATAGAAATTTTGGAACCTATAACATTTTATATAAATATAACTTGTATTAAAAGTTGAAAGTAATTAATGACTGACTGGAGCAATAAAATCTCCGAATGAGCCATTGGAATATTTTATTTTATAAAATTTTTTTAAAGTTATGTTAGGAATTCGAAATAAATTATCAAAATTTATATCAAATTTCTCACATAGGTGTGAGATCTATACACATGTGATTTGTGTGAATTTTACACTCATATAAGAAATTTAGTAGAAAATTTAATAATTTATTTGAGGTTCATAATATATATATATATTTAAGTGATTGAAGGCCTAATGTCTACGAAAAATAGGGTTTAATAAGGCATTTTTTGGCCCGGTTATTTTTTAGTTTTACCTAAAATATAAAATAAAAAAATTAATATGTTTAGAATGGTTTTTTAATTTTTTATGAAAAATATGCAAAAAGTAGGGAGAAAAAAAAATAAATTTTTAATATAAGTTATAAATTTTTTAATTACTTTTTAATTTTTATATCATAAGGCCATGTTTGTTTAGGTGGATATGAGCTTGAGATTGGACTAATAATCTAATAAAATTATTAATCCGATATTTGGTTAAATAATTGAAGTATGGATTAACAATTTATCCGAATATGGTATCTCACATATGATGGACTATTAAAACTCACATAAGGGAGAGAGATATAAATTGGAGGACTAAGTAAAAATCTAAATTATTAGGCCTCTTTATAATTCTAACTCAATTCAAATATAAGATAGGATACACAATCTAAAGGATTCGTAACCTTAGAACTATTAGTTATGAAAATACTAATTCAACCTAAGAATAAAGATTGAGAGTGATGTGGCAAGGAGTGCGGTCCACATGTGATGTGATGTATGTGTCTATATTTTTATTTTTTTCTCTTTTCACATCATTAAAACTCTCTTTAAAATTCTAAAATTAGAATTTTATATCATTATTATTCAACTTAATTCATTCTGTTCAAACAAAGAGCGTGGTTTTGAAACGAAGAGCGTGGTTTTGAAAGAACAAGATGTGGAACCAAAACAAATCAACTGTCAAAATTGTGGGGCTTCCTAGTTCGGGTCCTTAATTGTCTCAACTGCCTTGAGGAATGGCCGGCCGCTCTTTAATTGTCTAACAGAACTGATAGAGTTTTAATAAAGTAGCTCAAAAAGTAGTTTTAGTGAGCTGTCAATGTATTTATAAAAAAAAAAAAGAGATGAAACACAAGAGAAAAAAAATATTAATGCTATTTTAGGGCTCTAAAAAAATTTTCAACGGTCAATAATCAAAGCCGTAATTATTATTTTTATTTATTTTTAAAATAAAATTTTTAATTACTTATATATTAAATATATTTTTTATTTTTATTTTTACTGAAAATAAATTGTAAATTATAAAATTTGCCAAACATTGTTTTCATGGGTATTCTAGAGTCTTGGACCATATCAGAAAAAAAGAAAAAAAAAAAGCCATAATGACAAAAAAATTGATGACATTATTTAATATTCATCTACGTGCAAGTATTGGATTAACTATGAAGATTCTACATTATCCTCTTCCAAATTAGTTGTAATCACAAGTTTTCAGTAAAAATTTCCAATTCTCTCTTACTTTTGGACAAAAAATGAAAATATTTTTTATGAATATTTTTTTTTATGTTTGGTGGTGATAGTAGTGAAACAAAGATGGAGTGGAAGTAGAGGTTGTAACATGACAGTGGGGCGGCGATAACGATAGCGATAGTGATGGTGGCAATAGTTGTGGTAATGGTAGTGTAGTGGTAGAGGTGAAAGTGACGGTAATAATGTGGTGATATTAGTAAAATTTTAATTCTAAAAATATTTTTCGCCTTTTAAAAATAAAAATATTTTTTGTCCATATAGGTTTATTTTCTGTTAAATATTTTAGTTAACTTTTATTTTTCGTTATATCAAATATTAAAAATTTTAAAAATTTTTTTGCTAAAACAAGCAGAACGTGAATGAGCATTTTTTTTCAGCATTGTTGTATAGAAATTATTAAACTGTACGGGGGAATACGAGTATGTCAAGTTCATTATTAGCAAAACACAATTTGCATGGGACCCACCTTATTTTATAGTAAAAATATTTTGAATAATGCTTGGGACCCCCTTTTGGGGGTCACCCCCTTACCCCCCCTTTGCCACGTGGCGGGGGGTGATTGGAGGAGCAGGAAAAAAAAGAAAAAGAAAAAGAAAAAGTAACCAATGAGAGAGAGAGGGAGTCAAAGGGGTGGAGGGAAAAGTGGGGATGAATCATTATTGAAATATTTTATAGTAAAAAAGTAAAATAAAAAACAAAGCTTGGTGATCATTTTCGAAACTAACAAAACACAATTTGAATGGGACCCACCTTAAGCACTGTTTGGAAAGAAGGTTTGTAGGTGTTTTTGGCTATTTTAGTCACAAAAGATAAAATAGGCTATTTTAGTCACAACTAACAAAATATCACATCCAACTTATAATCATTATACTCTTCTCTCATAAAAAAAGTCAAAAAAGTCAAAAAGTCCTTTCCAAACTAAGCTTTGTAGTACATGCTAAAATAGTCAAAAAAATTAAAAAGTCAAAAAGTTAAAAAACTAACCCATTTTTCAAACCAACCCTAATATTATTATTATTATTTTTTATCGGCGCAAGTCAATTATTAGATTAATATATATGAGAGTTAGTCACCCTTTTCAACCCTTACAAAGCAGTAAATACTTATTTCTTAATTTGAACTCTCCTTGAGAGTTAGCCACTCCTCCTAACTATTGCAAAGTATTAAGCACTTATTTTCTATTTTCAACTCCCTTTAAAGGGAGGGAGTTGAACTCATGACTTCTCTTCTTAAGATTAAGTCCTTAGAAGAGTTATGGTGACTAATTAAATTAGGTCTAATTAATTACTATATTATTATGATTTTTATTTTTGAGGAAAACCATCAAGCAGATAGTAAGAAATAAACAAAATGTACTCCTCCTAAGAGCTTTGGCCCTGGTACTAGTAAAATCAAAATAGCTTTGGCCTTGGTACTAATAAAATCAAAATCATTACATAATCTTTTAACATCATTATAATTAGGGATTGACTTCCTTTAGTCCGTGATCAAATTAGATGGCACTGTTGAGTCCGTGGAGGTTTATCACGGATCCCGTTTCGATAATCCAAACCGTTCAATATATAGAACTCATCGAGTACTATATGCTTGCAAAAAATCACATTGATCGGATATCAATAGCTATTTCATCGGATCAGATTTCGGTCAACTGTTTATTTTTTCACCGTCTAATTTTTTTTTATACAAAACTGATTTGATCATGTAGTTATCGATATCCGATCAACATGATTATTTGCAGTGTACAGTAATCGACGAGTTCTACATATTGAACGGTTCAAATTATTAAAACTCAACTTGTGGTGAACTCTCACGGATCTAACAACACCCTCCAATCTGTGTTATCGGACTGGAGGGAAGTCAAACCCTTATAATTATATAAAACCGATCCTATGCAGCTTCAGAACTTGCATCAATTCAGTAATGAAAACTTGAGAGTAATATTTTTGTTGTCACTAGTTTTTCTCTTGTTCATAAAAATTTCCATTATTCTTTTTCAATTAATAGCCTCATTTTTTTTAAAAAAAAAATTCTTATTTTCAGGCAATTGTAGCAATTAATTTGACTTTATAATTCACATTTATTTTGTAAATATTTTGTTTTATCTTTTTTATGTTGAAATATTATTATTTTCATATTTATTTTGACTAAACTATCAATATGTTCCAATAATTAAACTTAATTCCCATAAAATCCTATTAAGAATAAGTCCTAATAAAATCGTCGCTAAAAATAATTTTTTGTGACCATTTTTTATATATATCGCTAAAATTAACAATTAACGACTTTTTAAGTCACGATTTTTATAAATTGTCGTTGAAACTTACAATTAGTGGTTTTTTCTGTGACAAATTTTTTAAACCGTCGCTAAAAGTTAAAAATTAGTGACTTTTTAAAGATTTTTTTAAACTGTTATCAAAACTTATAATTAGTGACATTTTTTTTGACAATTTTTAAATTATCATTAAAAATTAACAATTAGCGATATTTTTAAATAGTATTTGATAAAAAAATATATATATCATTAACCATCATAAAACTTATTAGATAATGAATTAATAGACCTAGACATAAATTTTTTTATTTATTTTTCTATCATATCTACAAAGTACATTTTTTAAGGAATACGAGTCAAAACTGTGAAGCAGGGCCACCTTCATCCTTTTGAAATTCACACTGAGAAGACCCTAAAAAACTGTGGGTGAGAAACCAGCGATTCATTTGCTTGGTTGTTGCAAAAACCATTTGCGCACGTTGTTGAAGAAGACACACATAAATTATCCTCATGTTTGATTTAAAGGATTGTTTTTTTGGGTAGGAAGATTTAAAAGATTGTTCTTATGTTTTCAGACTTTCAGTTGACAAATAAGTATGATATGACGTGGCAGCATCATTAGTTAATAAAAAAACATTGTATCATGGTTGTTGAGGTAGTTTTTTTTAAGGATTAATTACATTCACACCTCTGATTTTTTTTTTTTAATACAAAACTATTTTCACATTTAAAAAATTATACTTATCTCCTTATTAGATTAAAATGATATATTTATCTATTAACTTTTATACGTATAAAATAATATTAATATTTTGTTCATATCATTTCAAGTGAAATAACAATCATCTTTTTTGGTTTAACTCACACAAAAAATTAATTTTTTTTATTTTTCTTATTTTTTTTTATTTTTACTGATTTTTTTATAAATATTTTAAGCAATTTTATTTGTTTATTTTTTAGATACACATAATCTAGATATACATAAAAAGTTTAATATTTTGTATTTTTTTTAAATTCACCAAATATAAAAAAATACAAAAATTCAATAATACTGCAATAAATGCGAATAACAACGTTTAGTAATACTGTAATAAATGTGGATGATTAGACGAGAAAGAAAAATGATAATGGAAATAAAAATGAAAAATTCTATTCTTATATAAAAATTTATACATAATGTTGTGATAATGATGTTGTTGTAAATATAAATCATGTTTATGAGTGTTTTGTTTTAAAATGAAAGATCGCCATTAAGCTATATCATTGTGTCTGAATTTGTTTTATAAAATTTGTGTTTGTATATCATCACTCAATAAGAATATGTTCATGTAGAACTTAATGATGAAAAATTGTAGAATGTAGTCATGATATAGGAAAAAGAAATAGTAGGAAAAATGGCAAAATGATCATTTAAAAAATTTTAGGACATGACATCAATAACCCATGGAGTAATTTGTAATAAGATCACAAACCTCAGGGAGGAGAATGTAATTTTTAAATGTGAGGAAGAATCTATATTAAAGGGAAACCTCATGGGGTGCTAGTGTAATTTACCCTTTTTTTTAATTTTTTTCATTTTAAATTAGTTTATCATGTAATGAACATACTACCCTTGTGTATTTTTCTCTTGGAAAATTTTATTAAACGCACCGTCATACCATATGCACTTTTGGCTACGTTATTTTTTTCTTTAGTTATGATTAATTTTCTTTTTTTAATTATGATATTATTTTGAGATATCTAAGGGATGTGTATTGTGACGCCCCGAAATAATTAACATTAACCCATTACATAACAATGTTACAATAGATCAACAATCTCATATCTTCTGTTCATATTATCGTGATCATTACAAAAGATGACATATACAATATATTCATAAAATCCGAGATTCTAAACCTATAGCATATGACATGGATACAGGAATATGAAAAATAATAAAGTCAAATAAAGAGATGCTTTAATGGCTTACAACTTTCCAATACGATACTTGATTACGACAAAATGAGTTTAAACTCAATACAAGTAAGACCTGAGACTCGAATAAAATATTTACATTAAGAAAACAAAAGAAGTCTTAAGCTTCGAGTTCTCCGAAGTTATGTTCTTGGAGGATGCATATCATCGGCACTTGAAAGTTGTTTTCCACATAGGGTAAGCCAAAACCCAGTAGGAATACTCTAACATAGTATATAAATCTTAGTAAAATTATAAAGTGAATGCACATGCATAGCATTTGCAAAACATTCCTCATTTTTCATCTCAAAACAATGCAATACCAGAATATATATCAATTCACAAAAATAATCTTTTTATACAAAAAACAGGGTAGTGGATACAACACACTGGGAATCTCTATGTATGTGTTTGCAAGTAAGCTATACAAGCACTACCAAAGCCATTTTACCAGTACTAACCAGAAGGATCGACACCTAATTGTGCGCGTTTCTAAACTTTCACCAAGAACACATAGACCAACATAATAAAACCATAACCACATCCGCTAACCAGATTCACCACAGTATTTACTCATTTTTCTCAAAAACAAATACATTTACAATGTTCAATGTAAGACGATGCACAATGCACAATGTATGAAAAGTTAGTTTCAACTCAACCTAATTCTCATGCAATGTCTACAACAATCAAGACTATCCTCCACCGATAGCCCAAAACAGATATTTATATTCAATAGATAAATTTCAATCAAAAGATACATTTTCATCAATTCCCATGGGAGTGATAATACATATCAAACTCTACCATCATCATTAACATAACTATTATTCCAATTTCACAATATTCAACATCATTTTCCATTTCCCTTTTCACAATTTCCAATATCCAAAATTAGAGCGAAAACCCCTTTTCTTTCTAAAATCAATTTTGAGAAAATCTTTCCATCATTTCCACACAACTCACCCACAACCATATACCTACAATCCTTTTCAAGAATCAATTTGGAAAACCCTTCTTTTGATTTCAAACCAAACCCTAGGTTTTACCAAAATTTTCCAAACACATAACCCTTTTGAAAAGATAAATAACTTATCTAAAAATAATAAAAAGAGTCAAAGAAATCATTACCTCAAAGTAGAAGATACAAATAGAAGATGGGTAAAATTTGACAGTGACAAAAACACTAGATGCTCCAATCAAAATGAAATCCTCGACATGCTAAACGTTTATCTCCAAAGGACTAGGGTGAGAAAACTCACGGATTGGAAGTACTTGGTGCAAAAGCTCAAGAACTAGAGAGAGAGATAGGGAGTAGATCTAGGGTTTTGCAATGTTTAGAGAGAGAAATAGATGAAAAAGTGATCAAAAAAGTCTTCCTCTCGGATTGATATATGCACAAACCGCTCGAGCGAATGAATGGTCGCTCGAGCGACAGACACAATAAGTGACGCTGCTCGAGCGATCAAAACCGCTCGAGCGCACAATGACCCCCTCCCAGTAGTTTCAGACCTGTAAAAGTTTGCTCGAGCACAAGAAAGATCGCTCGAGCAAAGAATCCAAACTCCCAGTAGTTTCGTAGACTGCAGAAAACCGCTCAAGCGAAGAAGGAAAATTCTGGTCAACAATACTTTGAAAAACTAACTTCCCATTATGTTTCAAACACAACCAAAACTCCCAAAAGCCAAATTCAATAAACAAGAAGATGGAAATGAGTTGAACAACAGTTAAATACACGGGTTCTCGGATCCAAAAGTAATAAATGGGTCGGATTTAAATCAGAATCGTTATATGTACCATAGTCTTTTCCTTCATTCAATTTCCATGTTTGATTGCTTAATTTGGTTCAAGTGCCATAATGTGTATTATGGTATAGGTTTGGCTTCTTTACAGCTTGAGAAAGCGTTTGAATTTGGTATACTCATTGTGAAATCGATTCCGGTGATCAGAACCGTTCACCCTTTTGGATTTGTTAAATAAAATATTCATACAAAAAATTAAGATAATTAAATATCAGTAGCTACATATTTGAATCATATTTGTTTTTAAAAAATGATGATAAATATAATTTCAAGTATATAACCATCCATTTTTTGTAATACAAATTTGATTCGAATATATAGCTACTAATATTCAGTCATTTTAATTTTTTGCATGAATATTCTACTCAACGAGTTCTAAAATATGAACAGTCTAGATCATTGAAACAAAATATGTGGTGGGCTTTATGACTTCCACAAGTTCTTTCATGTTAAGATGTAAACATGAGGAATGTCTATCCTTATGCTATTAAGTTGAAAATGTAAAATTAATTGTGTTTGTGTATACTGGTGTGGAGTATTAGTTGGTCAAATTTAAATCTACAAAACTATCTAAAAAGCTTCATTATATGAAAAGTAACTTTGGTGGTCTGTAAATTAATGATGAGGTAATGTTTAACCTTCTAGAATTAAATTGTGAATCGCATATTCCATGAGATTACTAATCTCCTAATCCCATATCATTATATATATATATATATTGCCATACTTGGTAAGTTAATAGCATTAAAATTACTATAATAAGCCAAGATCGCTCTATTGATGGCCACAGTTGAACATGATCAATATTTATCCACAAAAATATCAAACTCCTCTCCATATAAAAGTTAAATTTGAGATCTCACACCCGAAAAAATACTACACAATTATTAAGTCAAATGTCCAGATTAGATACTTACAATTACAATAGTTAAAAATATGCATGTACGTGTAAAAATCAAACATAAGACGTGTTAAGTGTACGATTCATTGAATTTAATTCCAATATGTAAATCCAATTTTATTACTAGTGAATTATCCAAGCAAGTGTGTTTGGTGGGTTGAATTCATTGAACCACATACAAAACAAAAAAAAAAAAAAAAACCACCGTAATATTTGAAAGCAACAGCGGAAACAGATAACAAACTGTTTGTTAGCAAAGAAATATATAATAGTGAGTCCATGCCATGTCTATCATAGAATATTATTAGGATTGTCTTAAGGTCAATTGTTGTGTACTAGTTACTATTCAAATTTCCAAACCACCCATCCTCCACACCTGCTACCTCGGATTTTTCTTCTTTCCTTCTTTAATGATTAGATGGTAATAATATTTTTTTTGACAAATTACATAAAAAAAATTATAGAGTTTGACTATTGTAATTAAATAAAATTTTAATTTTATTAATTTAAATACTAATCATTTGATTTGGTTTTTGTCTAAATTATTTGTCAATTTCAATTAAGTAAATCGACAAAAAAATATATTTTAGCCATTCAATTCAATGTATGTGTATAAAATATCAAACATATAATTTTTAGTTGAGTTTAATGATTAAAATATTATTTTTTTGATTAATTTTACTTAATGAAAATATGCATGTGATTTAGATTAAAAATAAATTAAAATAATAGGTTTAAGTTGACAAAATCAAAACTTCAGAATTTATTTTTGTATAAGGGTCAAATTCTCCAAGTTTTTTTTTGTAATTTTTTCATTTTTTTTGTTAATTAGTAGGAGATAGAAAGTTGTCACAAAGTGGCTGGCGGGGTGTCTTCCTCACACAATTGCTTAGGTGCCGTTTGGTAACACTTACGTTTTCAGTTTTTTATTTATATTTATAAAAATTTAAAAAATTCAAATAAAAACTTATTTGGTGAAATTTTTAATTTATAAATCAGTGGTCTCAGTTTATAAATTTGGCCAAAAAATGAAAACACAAAAAATGTGTTTCCATTTTAAGTTTTGAGTTTTTTTTTTTTTACCACCCAACACTAGCCACCATCTGCCACCATTTTCCACCACCGTCTTCCGCCACCACCACCCACCCCCCACCACCACCACCCACCCCCCACCACCACCACCTGACACCACCACTCACCACCCACCACGCGCCGCCACCACCCACCTGCCACCACCCACCTGCCACCACCACCCACCCCTCGCCACCACCACCACCACCACCACCACCATTACTACCACCACCACCACCACCCACCACTCACCTGCCATCCACCCGCCACTACCATCCACTGCCCGCCACCACTACCCACCACCTACTTGCCACCACCACTCACCAGCCACCTACCACCACCATCCACCACTTGCCACCACCAGCCACCTGCCACCCACCCTCCACCACCACCCACTACAATCACCACCACCACCACTACCATCACCCACCACCCACCCACCACCCACCTGCCACCACCACCACCACCACCACCACCACTACCACCGCCCATTCGCTACCACCTACCACCCACCACAGTCACCCACCCACCCACCCACCACCCGCCACCACCCACCACCACTCGCCGTCCGCCACCCACCTGCCACCACCACCCGCTACCACCACCACCACCCCCCACTCGCTACCACCCACCACCCGCCACCGGCAACCATCAAGCCACCATCACCACCCACCACCACCCGCCACCCACCTGCCACCACCAACCACCGCCACCCCCACCACCACCACCACTACCACCCACCACCCGCCACTACCACCCGCCACCTACCCACCACCACCCACCATCACCCGCCATCCGTCACCCACCTGCCACCACCACCACCACCAGCCACAGTCACCCACCCACCCATCACCACCACTCACCACCACCCGCCATCTGCCACCCACTTGTCACCACCACCCCCCACCCGTTACCACCACCTCCCACCCGCTACCACCACCACCCGCCACCGTCACCCACCCACCCACCCACCACCACCACCCACCCGCCACCAGCTACCCACCACCCACCATCACTACTTTCCACCACCGTCTTCCGCCGCCACTTGCCACCACTTGCCATTTCTCACCCTTTTTTATATTTTTAAATTTTTTTTAAACATTTTGTCAATTACCAAACGCGTTTGTAGTTTATGTTTTTCCAAAAATAAACAAAAAATAAACAAAAATCAGTTTATAAAATTTTTATAAATATAAATTAAAAACGTAAACGTTACCAAACACACCCTTAATATTCAATTTTTAGGGTAAGGACATGAGAAAATGATTTCTCGTGAATTTCTTAGTTTCAATGTAGATAATCTGCTTTTGACTGAATTAAAAAGAAGATTAATCAAAGTGCGCGAAAACTAACCCAAAACACTCCTAATCACTAAACCCAAAAAAAAAAAAAATTTACAAATATATGAGAAATATTAGATTAAGCGATTGACTACAATACACAAGGAGTATGTAGAAAAATTCGAATTACTAACATCATAACGAGATGTAAAAATTTTCACCAATCGAATTAGATCTATTCATTGTTTATATCATTTTCTTATCAAATTTCATTTTTAATATGTGAAATAGTTCTTAGAAACCTCCCACTAATTACCTCAAATTCTCCCATTGGTGAACCAAGTCGGTTCTATTCCCCCAAGTCATCAATCACGGCAAAGAAAAAGACCAACATATACTAATTGCTTCAGTCTAAATCACAAAAAGATAAGGTAATATTATATGTGCTAATTAATATATATATATATTAATATATTAATTAATATTATATCATTATTATTGATTATATATATCATATAAATTATAAATATTTAAAATATTTAAATTTTTGTCACATTATTTATTAATATACAAGTTAATATATTAATTTACGCATATATTATTATTAAAAAGGTTAACATGCTTTGTTTTCAATGAAGTCATTAGTTTGACCCTCCTAGCACTTTCACAAATTCATGATGGTTCCCTTTTTCTTTTCTATTTTTTTGTCTTCTTCCCTTTTTTTGGGTTGCCGAAGGGCGTTTGGTAAATCAATTTTTACTAGCTGATTTGGCAATTTTATTTTTTGACTTCTTTTATTTATTATAAAAAATATATAAAGTAAGAAGGTAATTTGATAGGAATAAGGTCAAGTTTAGCATAGTGTAAAAAAGTTAAAAAGTCAAAAAGTTACTT
Source organism: Camellia granthamiana (assembly GCA_036172215.1). Lineage (NCBI taxonomy): Eukaryota > Viridiplantae > Streptophyta > Magnoliopsida > Ericales > Theaceae > Camellia > Camellia granthamiana. The sequence continues at coordinate 57,606,124 of CM069906.1, read as the reverse complement.
AAAAAATTAATACTATTTACCAAAAGTCAACAATTACGATTGCACAACTTCCAATCTTAATTTTTCTCTACAAATCAATTTTTACAATTTTTTATTACACATTTTTTTATAAAAAGTCAAAAAGTTAACCCAAACATCCATATTTTCTTCCTCAATTTTTTAGTCTAAAAAGACAAAAAGTGTACTTATTTAGGACACCCCAAACAACCCCTAAGTTAATAAGCAATTTATTTTTTGTGTTTCCAAACCAAGGGTTGGTTTGGGATAATTTATTAAAGTTAAAATGTTAAAAAATTATTAAAAAATTAAAAGTTCAAATTATTTGGAGGAAACTTATGGGGGAAGCGTAGAGGACAAAATTATTATTTTACCATTTGAATTTAACTACTCAAAAGTTAAAAAGTTAAAAGTCAAAAAGTCAACAAAAATAGAATGGTCATTTTGATTTTATTACACATCTTTTCGTAAAAAGTCAAAAAAAATCCCAAATTTATATCTTTTTTTTCTATACTTTTTAGCTAAAAATTCAAAAAGTGCATATATAGCACATTCCAAACAACCCCTAAGCTTGAGTTGTTTATTGACTTATTTACTTATTTAAATCCCATCACCTCCCATTTTTCTGTATTTCTTTTCATAATAAACAAAAAAAATTAAATTATAAGTCATACCCAAAATAACCTTTATCATTAAATCATCAAATTATTTGTCAAGAGTTAAAAAAAAAAAATTAAGCCAATGTTTGGAAAGTGGGTTTTGTGGCTTTTTTGGCTAAAATAGTCCCAAAAAATAAAAGAGGCCTTTTAGCCTAATAAGACAGAACATTACATCCAACCCATAATCATTACATTATTTTTCTCACAAAAAAGTAAAAAAAATCAAAAAAACCAAAAGCCCTTCCCAAACCAGACTTTTTAGCCCCAGGCTAAAATAGCCAAAAAAATCAAAAAGCCAACCCACTTCCCAAACGAAGCCTAAGGCCTAGTTTGGCATAATACAAAAAATCTAAAAAGTCACTATCCTATTTAAGTCACATCATCTTATTTAAATCACATCACTTCTCTACCATATTATTTCAAACCCAACCCATATTTCACGTTTTTTCGTAAAAAATCAAAAAGTACACTTATTTAGATCATCTCAAACAATCCCACATCAATCTTTTTCCTTACAAAAAAATAGAATTTTTTTTTATAAAAATGATTGAGAGTTTTAATTTTGGAACTGGAGCTCTAATGATGAGACTCACTATGTGATGTAATGCTTATGCTTGCTTGTTTAAGTGTGTGTGTGTGTGTGTTTTTCCCATACCACATCACTAGAGCTTAAATTAGGCTCTATCTTTAGAGTTTTTAATCACTACTCTTTTTTTTTTTTTTTTTGGTATTATCAACTTTTCAAATGTATTTAGCTAAAAAAGCCACTGAAAAAGCCTACTCAAAACGCATACAAAGGTTTTTAGGTTTGAAAAATAGTCTCCAAACGCATATAAGTTTCTATAATTATGTTGAATTACATTTTTGAGTTTTTTTAGAAAGATGGTTAAAAGTCAATATTTTAATTTTTTTGATTTTTTTTAAAAAAATATGTAAAAAATGTGAGAGATGATGTGACTGGAAGATGGCTTTTACCCATCTTCTCAAATTAGCCCTTTAATTCATATAACATATAATTATTTTTATCAATAATTTGTTAATTATATAGATAAAAAAATAATATCATCTTTTATGTTTTACTCTTATTTATTCCTATGCATATAAACAAAAGGTGAAACACCAATAAGTCTCAAAATGTGATCTTGTGAACTATTTAATCTTTCCTTTTTTTCTTATAAATCTAAAGGTCCAATTAAAATAAAAATTACACAGAAGGGTAATCACTTACATGTTTGGGTTTAATTTTTTAGGGATATGGATTTTTTCAAATGTAAAATTACACATTTGGTCAATCCATATTATAGAGGTTTTGGATTTTCCCTCTTTCTAGAACAAATCTCACATTACAAACAAAAATGTAACAATGTAACACACTAAAAAGCTTCTTAGTCTACTCTTCCCAAACGTAACAACGAAATACTTCAAAAAAACTCCTTAGTGTACTTTTTCTAAACGTAACACTCCAAGATAACATACAAAAAACTCCTTGGTGTACTTTTTCCATACGTAGCAATCCAATCAATGTAATCCCAAACTAACATTACAATGTAACACTAGGGGTGTAATTTTGGCCATGCCCATGTCGGGCCTTGTGGGCTCCCACCAAAAATTGGGTCGGGCTGGGCCAGTCCACGGGCCAGAAAACTAGGCCCATGCCAAGCCCAGGCCCAGGGATATTCGGGCTTTGGGTGAGCTAGTGGGCCGGGTAGCTGGGTCTGGACCTAGGCTCGGGCTTTGGGCGGGCCTAAACAAATTTTTTTTTATTTTTTTATTTTTTTCACAAAAATTTTATTATTTTCCATTAAAAATAACATTGGTCCTCGGGCGGTCCGGGCTTTTGAGTAGGCCGATGGGCCGGGCCACGGGCCAGGCCGAGCTTCAAAACAATGGCTCAAGCCCAAGCCCAAGGTCTTGGGCCGGGCTTAGGCTCGAGCCTAAATGGGACGGGCCCATCCCGGGCCGCGGATGGGCTTCAGGCTGCCCACGGGCCATTGCCCAATTTTACACTCCTATATAACACACTAAAAAACCTTTTAACGTACTTTTTCCAAACGTAATATTTACAGTTTGAAATTATATATTTATTCAAAACTTGCTAAAGAATTTTTGTACACATTTTAGAATAATTTGAAAAATACAAATCCTTTTGGAATAGTTTGAAAAATCCCACATCTTTTTTTTGGAATGTTACATTGGAGTGTTATATTTGGAAAAAATATACTAAGAAATTTTTTGTGTGTTACATTGGAGTGTTATACTAAAGAATTTTTTTAAAGTGTCATTGTTGGCTTTTTAGCTTTCGAAGGTTATTACAGTAATTTTGAGTGTGCCAGCAAGGATCAATCAGTCCTTACAAAAATTTAATTGCCAACCAATTATCAGACGATTGTGTTTTAATTCTTTCAGCCTCAATGAAGATGACTTTTATTGGTGGCTTTGCTTAGGAGGAATAAGCTAACAATAATTAAATGAAGAACAATTGCAGTATTTCATTAAATAAAACGAAAGACTTACAATGATCCAATTCAACCTCGTAGAGGTTTACAGCAACAATCTACTTGAAACTACTTCTATGAACGAAATGCAGTACAGGAATTTTAAAGTACAGAAATACAAAGAATAGGAAATGTAAAACTGGAAAGGAAATAAAGTAGATAAAACTGGTTTTTTGGATCTGAGTCTGGGGCATTTTCTGGGGCTTTCTGTGCTATTTATATTTCTCAAGGATAACCATCAAACTGCACTTCTAACTATCGAACCGCTCCTTCATGATCGCTGATCATGTTGCCTTATAGTTAGCTCCACTATGCCAATACCTGCAGTTAGGCTTCATTCCTGATTTTGAATTTAAATGTGAGTAACCGTTGAAGTCACATCACTTTGCATCTCTTTGCTGATCCAATACTACGTAGATATTATGAAAACCAATACTAACTGCCACGTGTACGATAACGATCGAAGGTTTAAATTGTCTTCCTGTATTACCCTCGACCTGCCACGTGTTGAATTGTAATTGGCTTATACAAAATATGTAGCCAACATTACCCTCCGCACTAATATACCCAATACTTGGTGATATTAGTGGATCAAGGTCTTTTATCCACGCCTTAGAACGTGCATGGGCTTTGCATTCTTCCAGAAATGCAACGGTTATTCATCATTTGCATTAAATTCTCTTTTAATCCTTTAAACATCCCCACCATCTTCGTATTCGAACAGACTGATACATCTTTTATGTCCAAACCAATTCTCTCTTCTATTGATCGAGTATACGAAGAGTCATCTGATGATGATGTTCTTCCTCGAAAGAACCTTCATGCATTGATTAGCCACCTTTACCCACCTCCCTATATTCAAGTCATGGAAGCTTTTGCAAACTATCAACCTTTGGATTACGCACCCGCTACTCATAATTCTCTAACCTAAAATTTTGCAAAAATGGACATTGGAAGCTCTTCTTCTAATCCACAATCTTCTGCATGGGATGAAGCTGTGGCTTCTTCTTCCTCTAGGGCTTCTGGTTGGAGAAGCTGGTCAGAACCTGAGGCATAGGAGTTAAGGAAGTGAGTTAATCATCACTTTGTCGAGTTCACTGATCCTCTAGAATTCCCTTCTGATGCTCGGAGTTCGGTGGTTTATCCTTACGTGCCCATCGACTGCTGACGTAGTTTAGAGGACAATCTGCTTGTAGCATGGTACACATCCTCCATGCCTACAAAGATAGGACAAGCTACCCGACGCCCAGAAGAGGCACAAGGGTATAACCCATTGTTCTTAGCCCAGAAGGCGAGGCTTTGCTCTTCTGACTGGCTTGATTGTGTTAATGCCCCTCAGTTTCCTCCTTCTTTCAAAATGGAAGCTTTTATACATCCTCCTCTGCAAAATCCCCGCTGGATAGAGAGACTGAGGCTTACCTTCTCTGCGGACAAGGTTTTTCCCCCCTATAAGCCTCCACCTCCCCCTACTCCAGCTCAGTGAAAGCAAGCCCAACTTCTGCTTGCGGCCTTTTCTCACTTGTCTTTCAATGTTCTAGAAGACGATGTTCCTCTCAAGAACTTTCGATGGGCTTGTGATGTTATGACTCGGGGTCACATCTTTAACCCCATCGCCCAAGCAGAACTCCAAATGTTTTTGGACCAACTCCCGTTGCTTCTTCATTGGCACTGGACTTCTATGGCCACCACCCAATCTTTGAACCAACGTTCATCCCTTCGAGTTCATACCCAGTACGAAACAAAGAACCTCATCGAAGAATATGATGACTTCAAGAATAAAGACTCTGCGTACTGGGATGACTTGGATATGGATGAGCTGGAACAAAGGTTAAAAGAAATAGCGTTTGAAATAAAGGCTGAAGAACTCTTTTATCAAGTAAGAGCACATCAACTTCAGCAGCCAAACCTGGAGAAAATAGAAAATAGAATAAAAAAAAAACAGAAATTTATTGACCATAGCTGGATCAAATTCCATGATCTTGTTATTTATTCTATTTCTTACTTTTATGAACTTGAATTTGTACCCAAATAAGGCCTTTTGATGTAATTGCTTTTGTTTCAATACAGCTAAGACTTTTCTTTTTGTTTGGCATGGTTTGACTTATCTTCGTTTGTCTTTACAAGCAAATTTAGGGCTTCGAACTCAACAATCTCATCCTTCGAATCTAGATTCAATCATCTCAAATAAAACACTAAAAAACCAACATGAACTTTTCCAATTCATGGAATACAGTTGACAACTTTTGCTGGTTTCTATTTAGAATCAGTGCTTCGAATTTAACAATCTTGCCCCTTAAAGCTTGTTTTAATCATATCCAACATATGGTCATATGGTTAGTACGATCAATCAGTTTTAAATTGACCATTTTTGTTTCGAACAATAGTCCATACTTTCAAAAATATGGAAGCCCCTCTCAAGGGCTGTACTGTTTTAATCCGAAAAAGCAATCTCATCTGTATATTATCAAACCAACTATTGGTTTTGATACTTCGAACAACAATTTTCATCCTTAAAGGATCTTAAGTTTTGCTTCAAAGGATTTATTCTCACTAAGAAACCCTAAAACAGGTTTTCAATCCTGTTGAGGTAAACAAATACTTAAGCGTTCTTGCATCCTTAGGTGTGGAATGTGCTTCAAAGCTGGCTTCCTGCTTTCGAAACCATTTGCCATTTGACTTTGGCGCCAAAAACTAGTTTCGAAGCCAGATATTTTATTTCGAAGCTGCCACCATTATTTGAGATGTATTTCCCTCTAGAAATTATCAATATTAAGGGAAACTCTTCGTATCTGTACTTTTAGTACTTCTTTACGAATTCCATGATATATTTTTCAGACACAAAGGTTTTAGAACCCTTTTTATTTCGTGCTCTGAATTCACTCGTTTGTTCAATACACAAACCCTTCCCCTCTATTAACCATCTCTTCCTTGCTGCTTGCCACCAATGGATTTTTCTTCTCTGAAAGTACCAACTGGCGATCATATAAGCCTAACAATGGCTTTGAAGAGATGTATTGTGGAAGAGATTGCCAAATTTAAAGCTGATGGATCAAGTACTATAGACGGACGCCTCTTTGTTCCTCGCCCCCGTCCAGCTTCCAGCTTTGTACCCTCGCTTGGAGGACCATTTTCTTCTCTATGAAGGAGGGTTTGACTGGAGAAATTAGAGAATAAACCGCCCTCATCGTTGCTGGCCAACATTGAGGGCTGAGTGGGAGGAATGGTATGACAAGGTTGTGCCTGCAAGAGAATGTGACCTGCAAGAGCTCTGTATTCTCGACGCCCTTCGTTTTTCTAGGTTTATTATTCCTGAAGACCCTTTTTTGATTCCTGTCGCTCTTTGCTTTTGGAACATGGCTTTTAATTTTTTTCTGTTTCGGTGTGGCATGATGGCCCCTACCGTTCTTGATATCTGCCATCTCTTAGGGCTTTCACCACTTGGTACTCCTTTTACACCCGGCTACCCAGACCTTTCTGTTAAGTTTTCTCTTCCACCCTTAAATTCCTCCTTCAGTGATTTTGTAAAGGCTGAAAATAAAAGGGAAGGCCCCGTGAGAGATCGAGAACTCTTTTCCTTTATTTTATACTGGTTGTGTAAATTTCTCTTTTGTACATCATCTCAGCGGATCATGCCTGAGTTCGCCCTACTTGCGAAGGCCCTTGTTTTGAAGAAACGAATAGCCTTGGCCTCTTACCTTTTAGGCCATGTGTATAGAGCCTGCTCCCAATTTTGTGAAAAACCTCTTGATATCAACCAAGGAGGTCCCATTTGGGTGCTCCAACTCTGGCTCTTCACTTACTTTACTGATTTACATTAAAATTCCTAGTTCAGGATCCTAGCACTTATGGGGAAAAATATGCTAGAATTGTTCTTTATCTTACTTCCTTTTCCTATTACCTCACATTTTTTCATGAACTTCCTATTTCCCCAGCTGCCACCTTCTTTTGCCCCTTTGATGCCAACAAATGACCAACTTGGCTGCAAACATTCTTGGCTGATAAAGAGTGTTCCATCCCATCACACAAAGATATGTGGGCTTCCATTTTGTTGCCGAGGGAACTGTTCATTGGTACTTTAAACCCTCGAGCCTACAAGTGCATATCTGTTGTATATTGTCCTTCTCAGTTTGCCAGACAATTTGGGCTTACTCAAGGAATTCTCATTCCACTCTGCAGTCTCTCGAATGTCCATCTCACAGCCAGAGATCTAAGAGTACCCAAATTCAAACTAAAGAAGGCAACATTTAAGCTGTTGAAAGACTTGAGTGAGTTCAAATTTACACCCTTCATCCCCTTTGGTTTAGCTTTAAAGAGATTTCAAAATTGGTGGACAGCCAATATGGAAGTGCATCTAGCTATACATTCTCGTGATTTACTGATAGGACTAGGTGTGCCTTCTAAGGCTAAACCAACAGCAGTCGAGAACATTCCCTCTCTTTCCACAGCCGCCAAGACTGTTCCTGCAGCCTCACCCCCTCCTGCTAGAGTTACCAGAGCTGCTTCGAAAAAGGGTATGTATTTTCAAGTTTATTTTCTTTTAGACTCTTTTGTTTGTTTCCTTTACATTTATACCTCTTGGTGTAAGGTCTCCATAAGAAGAATCTCCTAAGAGAGCTGAAGTTCTAGCTACTCTCAAAGACAAACATCAGCAGAAAAAGAAAAGGAGTCTAATACTCACTCCTGAAGAGTCTAAGTCTCAGATTGAAGAGAGAGAGATTGAGAAAGAGTAGGAAATACCACTACGGAGAAAAAAAAGAAAGAAGATGACTGCCTTTCCTTCTGATTTGGTCGAAGACCCTGTTTATGAGGCAACTGATTTGGTCGAAGACCCTGTTCATGAGGCAGCTGCCAGAACAGTGGAGCAGGAACATTCTAAGGCAATAATTGTTTTCCAGAGAGCTGAAAAAAGGCGGCAGCGGCAACTATTAAGAGATGAACCTACTGCTGCTGATGCAATCCAAAGGGAAACTGCAAGAAGGCAGCATATTGCTGAGCATTATTCCCTTCGTAGCTCTCCCATCATTGCTACCACTTCTGAAACAAGTAACTTCTTTCATGCCTCTATTCTTTTATTCTCTTGTCAAATTCTTGGTATTGAGACTTGACATTACTTTGTACTTCTTCTTTTGCAGGAACGACTACTCTGCCTCCTTCCTCTACAAGGACTCCCTTAATCCCTCTTGAAGTTGAAAGTCCTCAAATTACAAAGCCAATTCAAGCAATCCTTCCACCTCTTGGTCCCATGTTTTTCATACCTTTCTTGAGGTCAAGTATTCCTACATTTCTTTCCTTTGGCTTAACTCCATACCTTTCTCATTTGTCTTTCGATTTTACTCAATTTGATTCTCTCTCGAGCCTTGCTTCTTCTCCTCCTCCTCCTAACGAAATTTCAGCTGTTTCTTCATCTTTGATGGTAACTGATTCCTATATAGAGGGTGTTGGTAGCTCTCCAATCCATCATCCATTATCTTTGCCTAGCTCCAGTCCTTCTTCTCTTGACCAACTGGTAGCAAAAACTATAGAGACTGCTAAGGATACTCCACCTTCTTCTCCGATTCCAATGCAGTCATTTCTTCCTTCTACCAAAGCTCTTTCTGCACCTTCCATGTCAATGGATGAGGTGGATATTTTTTAGGCTAGACTATCTAGTCTTTTGACATACCTTTCACCTCTCCAATAACTAGTAATGAGATTGAGCCATTAGTTCTAACTGATTCTCTGCTAGAAATTTTTGAGAGCTCTTCCTCCAGTGATAAGACTTCCTTGCCTTCGATAGACTTGGACAGCTGTCTGGAGCTGTTGGCATCTTTTTCGAGGATTCCTTTCGAAGCCTTACAAAGGCCTATAATTAAATATGGCTTCCTCCAGTGTTGCAAGGTTGTTGAGGAATCCGGCATGGCTGTCTCAAGTTATTTATCTCAGGCAGCAGCCACCATTGATTTTTACATCAACATTTGCCATGCTGCCAAGGTTGCGGAGGCGAAATTGGTGAGAGATCAGAGCTTAGTTTCCAAGGTATATACTGAAGTGTCAGAATTGAAAGAATAACATTCCTCCGTCTCCCAATTTCGAGCTCAACTACTGGAGAAGAAAACTCAACTTGAAGAGGAGCTATCAGCAGTCAACCAAGCCTTAGATCGAACTGCCACCAAATTGCAGATTACCAATCAAGGATTGGCTGATCGAAAACAGGAGATAGCTTCAACCATCCAGTTGTTCCCATCACTTCAGAATAGAGCATCTATTGTAAAAGAACAACTGAGACATTGTGCTGACTTCTGAGCCAATCTATGGCTACATGTACTCAACTCTTTATGAAATAAAAATTCTTATTTATCATTTGAGTGTTCTCATGTTCTTTTATTTAGCACTTATTCTATTTCTTGTGTTTCCCATACAGTTCGATAATAAGGCTTCAAATATCTGCCATTAATTTTCTTGGGATGTACATATCCATTCAAAATTTTCAAATGATATGCTCCCATAGGCAAGACTCTATGAACTTGATACGGTCCTTCCCAGTTAGGTGACCATTTGCCAAACTTATGGCTTTTAATCCCTATTGGGAGTATTGTCTTCCATACCAAATCACCTTTATCAAAACTAATGTGCTTGACTTTCTTATTATAGTTTTTGGCTGCTTTCTTCTTTGGAAAAGAATGCTATTTAATGTCAGAATCCTAGCTTCATTTATACTTTCTAATTCCAACTACATACTCTGATGGTTTTGCTCAAGATCTAACTGGTCTTGGCATCTCACCCTCAAGGACTTAACATTAATTTTCACAGGTAGTACTGCATCATGCCCATCTACTAAGGCATAAGGAGTGATTCCTGTGCTTGACCTTAGAGAAGTCCTATAAGCCCACAATACATCCAACAATAAGTTATGTCAATCCCTAGGATTGTCTTCCACAACTTTCTGTATTCCTTTTTTCAAATTATTGGATGATTCAGCTTGACCATTGGCTTGTGCATAATAAGGGGTGGAATTAACAAGGCTAATTCCAAACTCTGCTACAAAAGATTTTACCATTTTTCCATCAAATACAGTCCCATTATCAACAGTTATAGTCTATGGGATACCAAATCTATGGATTAATTCCTTAATGAATCCAATGACTTCAGTTTGGTCTACAGCCTTGTATGGCTTAGCTTCAACCCACTTAGTGAAGTAATCAGTGGCCACTAAGATGAAACAATGATACTTCAAAGAGGGTGGGTGTATTTTCCCCATCATATCCATGGCCCATCCTCTAAATGGCCAAGGCTTCACAACTGCATGCAGGTTAGTTATGGGCATGTGCCTTATTGTGCCATGCTTTTGGCATACCTGGCAATCTCTTGCATATTCTATGCAATCTTTAAGGATAGTTAGCCAATAGTAGGAATGCCTTCGAAGCAGCCATCTCATCTTCACACCAGGCTGATGAGCACCACAGATGCTTTCATGAACCTCAGCCATAGCTGTCAATGCTTCCTTTGGGCCTAAACATTCCAACAATACCCCATCTCCCCCTCTTTTGTAGAGAGCATTACCATACATTATGTATTGCATAGACTGCAATCTAATTTTTTTGCTGGCTTTCGAAGATAGGCCAGCCAGATACTGCATTATTGAATGCCTCCTATCTTGTTCTTGTAAGTCATTACGATTGACTTCCAAGACCACATTCCTTTTATTTAAGGGTGGTATTACTTTTTGATATGTTGTTTGGCTTATGTCCCTTTGAATATTATCCATTCTCTTGAAATTCGAAACTTTCTGAGCCACATCATTAGCTTTATTATTCAAGAATCTTGGGACATGAGTTACATTTGCTATCTGAAATTGAGAAAGCAGATGTAATACAACAACATAGTATGGCAACATGCTTATACTTTGACATTTGAAAATCCCTTTCATCTGGTTAACTACCAATTGAGAATCTCCAAATATGTCAACTGCATGAGCTTGTAATCCAATAAGTCTTTCCAGTTCCATTATTAAGGCTTCATATTCAGCTTGATTATTGGAACAAGTAATTTCATCCACTCTGAAACCATGCGTGGTTTCTACTCCTTGTGGTGACTTAATTACTACACCAATCCCAGTTAAACCATTGGCTTTTGATCTATCAAACCACATTTGCCATGGTTCAACAGTAGCCATACCAAGTTCCATTATCTCTTGGCTTTCTGTTTGACATGGATGGCCTGCCAAAAAATTAGCTAAAACTTGTCCTTTTACTGCCTTTTGGGAAACATATTGTAGATGAAATTTTGATAAAGTTAGTATCTATTTGCCAATTCTTCCCCTCAACATGGGTCGAGATAACATATATTTAACCAAATCTGTGGTTGCAATTACCAAGATAGTTGTAGGCAAAAGATAGTATCTTAATTTCATTGCAGCAAAATACAATGCAAGGCACAGCTTTTCTACAGCTGAGTATTTACATTCACAAGAATTTAGAAACCTACTAAGGTAATAAACAACTTGCTCATTGCCTTCTTCATTGTCTTGGGCTAAGAAAACTCCCAATGAATCCTCTGCTGCAGCTATGTACGACTTCAAGGGCTTATCACCCTTTGGTGGCATCAGCACTGGAGGGTTGGCCAAGTAGGCTTTGATTCCTTCGAAAGCAGTTTGATGCTCTGCTGTCCACACAAACTCCTCTTCATCTTTTAGCCTTAACAAGGAAGAAAATACTTTAGTTTTCCCTGCAGTATTAGAAATGAATCTTCGAAGAAAATTAACCTGTCCAAGGAACTTTTGTAATTTTTTCTTACTTGATGGAGGTCTGGCTTCAATGATGGCTTTGACTTTATTCTGGTCAATCTGTATTCCTTTCTTGTGTGTGACATAGCCCAAGAAGTTTCCAGATGATACGCCAAAAGCACATTTAAGAGGATTGAGTTTCAACTTAAACTTTCTCATTCTTTCAAAAGCTGCTTCTAAGTGAAACAAATATTCCTCCATGGATTGGGATTTCACTACAATGCTATCAATATAACATTCTAAATACCCTCCAATGAGGTCATGAAAGAAAGTGTTCATAGCCCTCTGATATGTAGCCCCAGCATTCTTCAGGCCAAATGGCATTTTAACCCATTCGAAGGTGTCAATATTCCCAGGACATCTGAATGCTGTCTTGTGGACATCCTCCTCTGCAATGCAGATTTGGTTATAACCAGAGTGCCTATCCATCATTGACAAAATTTGATGCCTTGCTGAACTGTCTACCAGCAAATCTACTATAGGCATAGGATACTCATCTTTTGGAATTGCTAGATTCAAGTTTCTGAAATCGATACATACCCTCATTTTACCATTCTTCTTAACTAAAGGCACAATATTGGATAGCCATTCAACGTACCTGACTGTCCTAATAAAGCCTGCCTTGAGGAGTCTAAGAATTTCCTCCTTAACTTTCTGAATCACTTCTGGACTCATTCTTCTTGGTTTTTGCTTGTATGGCTTGAAATTAGGCCTTATAGAGAGCCTATATTCTACTAATGACCTATCCAATCCTGGTAGTTCATTATAAGACCATGCAAAACAATCTTTATATTTCTTCAAAACAACCAACAACTGGTCCCTGTCAAGAGCATTCAACCAAGCACTTATATAGGTGGGCTGTTGTATAGAACCTTCCCATAAATTTACTTCTTCCAAGGGGTCTTGTATCTGAGAACTTACTGATGCTCCTTCTTTGATTTCTTCTGACCTCGAAGCAATCTCCTTGCTTTGTTCTGCTACCAGTTTCTTTGGTTCGATATCATTACCCTCCTCCTTATAGACAAAGTCTGTCCACAAGGCATCTCCCTCCTGTATCTCTTGGAATTTTGTTTCAATATCCAAAACACAGTATTTATCCAAGGCCAAACATCTGACCTGTTGCTGTTCCTGCTTCCAACTAATTATCATGGCTTCTTTCTCTTGTTCTTGCACTTTCTGGACTATTAATTGTATGTCCAATGCTGAAAACTTAATTAAAGCCAAAGATTTAGCCTCCTGGGCTCCATCTCTTCACCTACAACCAGGTATCATTGTCATCTTTAACGACAAACTCTTTATCAGCACTTTCCTGGACTAAGTGCTTCAGGTGTGCTAATTCCTCATCAGCCGTCACTTCGGCTGATCCATCAGGTTTTCTCAGTATACTGAGTGGTGCCACTCCTTCAGTATATAATTTGGCCTCTACGAAATCTGCACAAGTTATGAAGGGTTGAGGATCTGCATTGATCTCCTCCGTCTCTCCATTGCACAAGGCCATCATGATTTTCTGATGTAAAGAGGAAAGAACACATTTGTTGGTGTGAATCCAATCTCTTCCAAGTAAAGCATTATACTTAGCATTGCTGTCGATAACGAAGAATGTTGTCATGCAGTCCTTGGTTCCCACACTCAGGTTGATGGGCAAAACACCTTGGGCAATCTGTTTGTCTCCAGCGAAAACAGCAATGGCTGTACTGGTTGGGATTAGTCTGGGGTTCTTCTTTCCTAGTTTCTTCAACGAAGATTTTGGAAGCAGGTTTACTGCTGCCCCGTTATCTACCAGCACCCGATTCATCTGTATTCCATCGAAGAAGGCCTTGATATACAAGGGTTTGACATGCTGTTTATAGACGTCGTAGGATACTCAAAAGGGTATGAGAGGTTAATACTTACCTCTTCCTCACTCTCGTCTTCAGTCTCCATTGGTGTGGCTACTTCGGATTCGTCTTGCACTATACTTACTTGTGAGTCTTCACTGGAGACTAGAATTGGGTCAATCTCATGACCTTGGTTTTCATCTTCAGCTTGAAACTCCTGTGGTAATATAAGTACCATATTCACTGACACCGGAGGAAAAGAGCCAAATTGGACGACTGGCTGTACCTGCTTTCCCTCTTGGTCAACTTGTTCAATTACTTCAGAAGTGTCCTTCATGTTGCATTCTGGCACTTCTGTATTAGTAACTTCCTTCGAATGGTTTGTTTCTGTTGGTTTTTTGACCAAAAATGTCTGTTCAGCCATGAAGGCTTCAAACATTTCTTCCTCAACCATCTCCTTCCTTTGGCCTGGGACGACTTCATCTTCTATCTCACTATCACTTTCCATCAAAGCTTTTTCCAATCCTACCAAACTGGATCTTTCCTTGGCCTTTAGTTCGGAATGAACTTTGGCTAACTGCTCCCTGCTACAACTCCTTCTGTCTGGAAGAGTCGATTTTAAATTATGGTCTAACTTTGAATCTTCTTCTCCGTCTGCTTGGCTCTTTAGCTGAACCAATGAAGAACTTTCTCCACCTTCTTTTAGATTCTTCTGGTACTGAGTGTACCTTCGTTGGATCTTCCTTCTTTGGGACTTAGAAATCAGTGCGTAAGCAATACCCAATTGTTTAGAGCCACCAAAGGAGGTTTGACCATCCTACCTTGGTTTCCAACAACATTTCTTTGGGTAGACATCTCCTTAGGTTTGTTCTACATGACAAACCAATCTGAAACTCTAGGTACCCACGAACCTACTAACCCAGCTGTTAAACTGTTTTTTTCTTTCTTCGAAGCTATCTTCGAAGTTGGCTGTGAAGGCCACTGCTTGGCCCTGACTCCCTGTTTCGGGCCTAACTCAGGACTTTGATGAAGGTAGCCACTTTCCGTCCTGCGTGAGGCTGGTCTAGAAGGCCAATCTCTGACTTTGATCCCATAAACTGAACCCTTCTTCCGTCTCCTTTCAGGATGACCGCTCTCATTCTGTAATAATTAGGTGGTTTGGACTCATATAAAGGCCTCTTGCCTTTAGAATGCATTCTAGCGGCTGTTGGCTCAGCCATTAATGGTTGCTACCTAATACTAGTTGGATATGGCCTTTTGTTATAAGCACTGGTTGGTTTAGGACGCCTCTGTACATCCTTATAATATTGCTTCCCATCAATTAGAAGCCCTTTCAACCACTTGTAGCTCAGCCTACATCTGAGACACATTCTTTGCATGACAACTGCTTCTAAAGAATCGTCATCCAGTGCTTCTTCATCAGAGTCTTCCCTCTGGTCTGAGAAACCTTGTCCAATAGCTAGTAGATTTCCAGTGTCTTTCTTGACAGTTGTCTGGCTGGCAACATGCATCTGCACATTGACTTCTTCTAATTCTTTCAAGGACAAGTTCTGGAAGTCTGGCATAATAACATTGGCTGCCACCTCTCCAATTTCCGGGAATGGATTAGTATCAATCCCCATGGCCTTTTCTGCTTTAGTTAGGAATTTTAAACTCTCCTTTCGAATTTGCTCTTGGATCCTGTCTCGAAAAAAAATGCAATTTTTAGTTGAGTGAGACCAAGAATTATGCCATTTACAATGCAGTTTTCCTTTAAGTTCCTCTGGAGACGGAATTTCGACTCCTTTTGGTAACTTCAGGAAATTTGCAACAAGCAAACGATCAAAAATGTCATCTGCCTTTGTTAAGTCGAAAGAGTATTTCCTATGAAAGTCTTTCTTTTTAAACTGCTGATCAATTATTGTATCTTTATGAATTAATGCCTCACAGATCACAAGATCTTTCCCTACAATCTCTGCTGCATCAATCTCATAATTAGGATCTCTATAATACGTCTTGTACAATGCATTACTTCGATCTTGTTCTTCTTCTAGTAATGCTTCATACCTAGACACCTTATAGGTTAATTCCATTAAGTCTCTAAACTCAGTTGAGTCAAACTTCTTTCGAAGCCTAAACTTTAAACCATTTTGAGTCAGTCTCACAAATTCAGGCTCTGGTAAGATGATCCTACATTTATTTCATGCTCTTTTAAATCTGGCAATAAACTGAGTAGCCTTCTCATTAGGCCTTTGACTTAATCTTGCCAAATCTGCCATGGAAACCTCTGGCTTTGTTTGGAAGAATTGGGCATGAAATGCCTCTTCCATTTGTTGCCAAGTTTAGATAGAGCCAGGTGTAAGGTTAATATACCATACAAATGCTCCCCCAGTTAGAGAATTTGGGAATAATCTTAACTTCATATAGTCATTATTGGTAAATCCATCGCATTGAGCCGCGAACCTAGTAATATGCTCAACCGTTGACTGGTTTCCATTCCCATAAAAAAGAGCAAAATCTAGTATTCTGAAACCTTTTGGGTATTCATGTACCATATTTACCCATTCTGGGTACGATTTCCTGTACACAACAGTCTGAACCCCCCCGAGCCATTGGTTCACACATCTCTCTAACAATGTCAACAATTTGGTCCCTAGGGACCATATTTTGTGCCTGTTGAACTACTACTGGAGGAACAAATACAGGATTTGGTGGACAACCTTGTGCCCGGGGTCCTCTTGGTCCATAGGGTGGTATATTTGGGACTGGTTGTTCTTGTGGTGCTGGCTGTTGTTGAGGGTATGGATGACCTCTTTGAGCCTGTCCTGCAAAAAGACCTGCGAAAGGTACTAGAACAGGTGTTGTGTCTCTTTCAGTTGTAGGAAAACCTTCCAACCCTCCGGGTATAAATTCGAACAAAGGATTAGTGAACCCCCTCGTGCCAGGTATGGCTTCGAACATGGGATTTGGAACCATCCTTACACCATTATCTTGTGTTGGGCTAGATCCACCAATTTGCATGGCTTCACTGTTAAGTAATAAGGCATTTTGATTTGCCATAGGCCTCGAAAGAGGCTCATACCAAGACTGAGGTGGTGGTCTTTTATGATTTTGGTTACTAGTTTGACCATTAGTGTACCTATTACTCTGCATAGGTTGTTTGTCTCTAGCCAATCTTTGCTGAGGGACATTTGAATTTTCCTCTATATGCCTTGCATTAGTTGGTTGATGAGTATTCATTCGATCCAAAAAGGATGTTGCCTATCTCTCCATTGTGTTCATTAACTGCTGTCCCATGGCATCTACTACGACTTCCCATGGATTCATTGGCTGAATAGATGGAACAGTGGACAGTCCAATTCCTTGGCCTCGTCCAAAACTTTGAACATGTTGTACTTGCTCCCAAGTGCTGGTCTGTTCGACCATGGGTTCTGATACGACAGATGCCTCCACAGGATGCGTCATCACATTTTCCTCTAGATTAGGCATTTCTACCTCTCCTTCCACGTCTTCTTCCAAGCGTTCATTTTCTCCTTATCTCCTACGTCTAGCCATTTTAATTAGTCCCACCAGGCATGCCAAAAATATATGTTGGCTTTTTGGCTTTCGAAGGTTATTACAGTAATTTTGAGCGTGCCAGCAAGGATCAATCAGTTCTTACAGAAATTTAATTGCCAACCAATTATCAGACGATTGTGTTTTAGTTCTTTCAGCCTCAATGAAGAGGACTTTTACTGGTGGCTTTGTTTAGGAGGAATAAACTGACAATGATTAAATAAAGAACAATTGCAGTATTTTATTAAGTAAAACGAAAGACTTACAATGATCCAATTCAGTCTCGTAGAGGTTTACAGCAACAATCTACTTGAAACTACTCCTATGAACGAAATGCAGTGTAGGAATTTTAAAGTACAAAAATACAAAGAACAGAAAATGTAAAACTGGAAAGGAAATAAAGTAGATAAAACTGGTTTTTTTGATCTAAGTCTGGGGCTTTTTCTGGGGCTTTCTCTGCTATTTATACTTCTCAAGGATAACCATCGAACTGCACTTCTAACCGTCGAACCGCTCCTTCATGATCGTTGATCATGTTGTCTCATAGTTAGCTCCACTATGCCAATACCTGCAGTTAGGCTTTTCTCCTGATTTTGAATTTAAATGTGAGTAACCGTTGAAGCCACATCACTTTGCATCTCTTTGCTGATCTAGTACTACGCAGATCTTATGAAAACCAATACTAACTGCCACGTGTACGATCACGGTCAAAGGTTTGAATTGTTTTCCCGTATTACCCTCAACCTGCCACGTGTTGAATTATAATTGGCTTATACAAAATATGTGGCCAACAATTATATTGGAGTGTTATGTTTAGAAAAAATACACTAAGAATTTTTTTTTTGAGTGTTACGTTTGAGTGTTACATTGGAGTGTTATAATTTAAAATTATATATTTGCTCAAAACTTATTAAGGAGTTTTTATACTCCTTTTGAAATGTTTGAAAAATCTCACATCCTTTTTGAATATTTGAAGAATCCCATATTTCAAGTCATTTTTGTACTCCTTTTGAAATGTTTTACAAAAATAAAAATGATTCTCATATAAAAATTCATCCCAAATTTGAATCGTATAAATTGTATACCTTATTTTTCTAGCACAAAAGAAAAAGAAAAAGAAAAACAAGGAAATAAAATAAAAATAAGAATATAACTGTAAATTCAATTTTCAAATAATATATGAAATCTACCTTTTCAAAATCAATGGGATTAATTGGTCTATACGAAAATTATTGGGACTGAATGAATCACCATTCCTTAAGATGGGATTTATAGGTACATTTTCCTATAAACAATCAATATTTATTAATTTTTTATTATATATAAAAAAACAAAAAAGCAATCATATGAAATTAACAGAATTTTCTGTATTTTTCAACACTTTATGGGTAATCAATGTAATTTACTTTTTCTCTTTTCTAGAGAGGACTTTTTTTTCTTATTTAATCGTATGTTATTTTTGTGCATAAAATTCAAACCGTAACGTATTACATCCTTGTAGAGTTCTTTTTTAATTATTTATTCATAGGTCATTTTTCTTCATAAAATTCAAATATATGACATTGCTAGAAGTAAATCCATTTTTTTATTAAGTTTTTTAGAAATTAGTCAATTTTTTTGTTTATTTAATTGTTATTGTTCTTAATAAATTTTATTTCTTTATTTATCGTATGTCATAGTTATGCATAGAATTCTACCACAATGTTTTTATCTATTGATTTATTTATTTATTTCCGTACAGTGTCTCTAAGTCTTTCATTCAACTATGATTTCAATCTAAAATAAAAATCAAGAACAGTATCACTTGATCATGACATCAATCAAAATTTAATATACATTAATTAAATTTCAAGAGAAGAAAACGAACAATATTTTAAAATGTATTAGTTACTTAATGGAAATGTATTGTCGCTTTTTCAATTTTTGTAATATATACTAATTTTAAGCTCCATTTGTCTCAACATTAGAAAAATATTTTACATATTTGTTACTATTTGGTACAATAAAAAATAAAGTCAATAAAAAAAATATTTTTATGATTAATAAAAAATATATATATATATATTTTCTTAATTTTTAAAAAGTGAAATTTGATTAATGCTATCACACTATCAATGTTAAGATTAGGAATATGACTATTCTTCACTTCTATAAAATAGTGAGCTTGATTAGTTATTATCATCGGAACAAAAACTAAAAATTTTAAAAATTTCAACTTTCAAGCTTTTTCAATAACGTAAAGTTAATTTTTTAATAAAAAAAAATGTGACAATGTCAACAAAATTTCGTAGGTAAAGTTAATAAATGTTAGAAGAATTTGAAAAATCTAAACTATAGGGGTTTTGTAATGTGTACCATAGTTTTATGAGTTGACCCGCAATGATAGAGGTCTTTTTCGCTAGCGCGGATTCCGAGTTGTTCCATTCCATCCAGTGCCCGCACGCACATACTTCTCTCTCTCTCTCTCATTTAAGGTCAAAGTTGACCCAAAAAAAAAAAAATTTGAACTTGGACTAATCAACCAGGACTATTTTTTTGACTATAGATAAATTATAAATACATTTCCTATATTTGTTAAAAATATGAAATTTTTTCTCATGTTTTAAAAATTATAAATATTTTTTTTATTAGAAATTTTCTTGCTAACTGACTTAAAAAGAAAATAAAATAAAATAATCTAAATATTCTCTAATGCCAAAATAAAATTATTATAATATCTTTATCTTCTTCCATCCACTACCAAATCTTACCCTCTACACTATCATAATATTCTCCAACTGTTTTTATGGACACACTAAATGCTTGTAAATAATAATGATGGTAGTATTGATTGAGAGGGGGAGAGAATAGTATGATGATTTGGCAAAATAGTGCTGCTAGTTGAGAGAACATAAAGAATAAGGAATGTGAGATTAAAAAAAAAAAAAGGATAGAAAATAAAGTGTTTAATTTGGATTTGGAGCCCCTCCAGGACTTGATCTGGAGGGTGCTATTCGGAACTGTGAGGTTTATCATGGGTTCCGTTTTAATGATCTGAACCGTTTATTTTGTCAGATACTTCGTGTATATCAATTAGAAAAAAAATTAAGTCTATCCAATAATCGTAACATATTCAATTCATCATGTCTGTCACCAAAAAATAGAAAATAATTGTGTTGTTAAAAATAGACTATTCATTTTTTAGTAACAAATGCGATAAATTGAATTAGTTACAATAATTAGATTAACTTAATTTTTTTAGAGTTAATTATCAAAAAAGTCATGTCTACATATTTGGTGGTAGCTTAGGTCCTGTCAAAAAGTTTTTGAACCAATAAGTTTCATTTATAGGTAAAAAGACGTTTTGCCTTTTAATTCCAAAACTGAGAATGTTCTCAATTTCAAAACTGAGAATATTCTCAATTTTCCAACAGATAATGATTTCAGTAAATTATTATCAAAATTAAAAAAATTTCTGTTTGGCTTCTGAGAAAAGTATGGGATTGAAAAGAAAGATAATTCTGCGAATATTTTAAGAAATTTATAATTACCAATTTTGAGAAATTTCTCAATTTTAAAAAACTCTCTCTCTCTCTGCAATCTGTCTCAATCTCCTAATTGGTTCTCTCATCTCAGCTATTCACTTTCTCTCTCCGATTGAAAAACAAAATCTGGAGCTTCTACAGACTAACAATGGCTATCTCAGTCCAAAACCTCATCAAGGAGCGCAAATATCCATTCGTCTTCTCCCTCTTCGTCCTCCTCCTCTTCGTTACATTTATAGAAAAGTAAATAGAATCAATCATAGCATCCAAAACATTGGTGTAGTGAAGCAGAGTATTCGGGTCGACCATTTCTTTGGATGGAGTTAACAATTTAAAAAGCGAATTATCAAGGGGAACAACCCCTTTGTTCTGTATAAAAACATAGTAAGGGTATAAATTGATCATAAATGGCGATTTAGTTCAGGACAAGAATTGAAGCAATGGTAATACAAACTGGGTCAGGGATTGATTGAAACAGGGATTGATTGAAAAAGGCCTGAGAAGGCGGAAAAGGGTCGAGAGCTATCGAGGCGGCATAAGGGGAAGAAATTTTGATCTGGGTGTGTAAATTGGCGGTGACGAGGGCGGTATAGAGGGATTCGATGGCGGTTACGAGGAGGGGGGAAGAGGAGGGGGACGATGGTGAGGACCTCGTCGCCGACGGAGATGGCGGTGATTTGGGTTTCGGGAAAGAAGCCGTCTTCAGCAAGTCCCATTTTGAAGAAAAAAGGATAAATAGGGATATTAAAAATTAATGGGACTTGGAGCAAATGATTTTATTTAGGACTTAATGGTGTATAAGTTCACAAAATGGGACTTGTATGTAAATGCCCCATTTTTTTTATGATTGATCTACACTAAATGTCGAACAAAATAAACGGTTTAACAGAATCTACAATGAACTCTACAAATCCAAACAATGCTCTCCATTTCGAATTAAAGACCAGAGGGAATCCACTTCCTATTAATTTACCCTTTTGACTATAAAATGTTGTAGTTTTAAACGTTTTGTAAATAAACTCAACAATATCAATAAGGGTTGGGCTATAATACACGTGTCTTAAAAATTTGTATATTATGTGGTATTTTGAGAAGTTAGTAAAAAATTAATTTTTTTGATTTTTTTGACTTTTTTGTTAAAAAATTTAGCTTTTTTGTGATTTTTTTTGTATAAAAAAATTAAAAAGTCAAAACATTGATTTTTTACCAAGTTTCTAAATTACCCCTATATGTATTATTATTTTTAATTGTCGGGGTTTTTAAAAAATGAATCAGAGTTATTGATTTGATTCAAACCAACACAATCGCCACTAGATACATTAAAAAATAATAATAATAATCATTATGAGTCATAATTAAATATTATAAAATCTATAACTTATTTTGATTTGACATTTAAATTAAATACATAATTGGAAAGTAGAGGTCTAAAGTATGTCACTTTCAATTTTTAAGGGGGATTTGGTCATAACCCCCTCACTACCTAATTTCTGTTTCAAAAGGACAAGAATTATATAAGTACTTTCAAAACCCCTTGATATTTTAAAACTTGTTTCTTTTACTATATTACCCTCATATCTATCAGCTCTCCTATTAAGACATTTTCACTATGTATTTCAGAGTAAAATTTTACTCTGTATGAAAGTAAAATTTTACTCTGAATGAGAGTAAAATTTTACACTCTGAAACATTTTACTCTGGTTCTATCAAATGAAAAAAACAGAGCAATAGAACCAGAGTTAAATTTTACTCTGGTTCTATCAAATAAAATTTGATTGCAGGCTCTTTGATTTTGGCTGAATCAAACAATTACACTAAAATTTATAAATAATCATAGAAAACTTGGTTATTTGTGTGCATATATTCACAGTAGCAGTAAGAATGGAAGCAAGTTCTCGCACAGGAGGAAAAGAGGTTGCAAAGTATGGAGCATTTGAATACATGTGAAATTTCTGAAAATAAACGTCAATAAGGAAAAGAAAAAATAATAAAATCAAGATCAAAACACACAAATATACAGATATATATATAGATTACAGATCGGAATATATATATATATATTCGAATTCAAACCTCAAAACACATATATATTCGAATTCAAATCTCAAAACACACAAACACACACATATATATAGATATATATATATATATATATAGATTACAGATCGGAATATGTAGATATATATATTCGAATTCAAATCTCAAAACACATATATATTCGAATTCAAATCTCAAAACACACACACACACACACACACACACACATATATATATATATATATGTATCAGCGCAGATAGAAGATGTCAGGCGAGGATCTTTGATCAAATGGCAACAGCGCTGATCGAACAGTGAAGAAATCAACCGAAGAAGGAGATCGAACTCCGATCTGAGGCGGAGCAGAGGAAGTCGCTGAGTGGTTTTGATACCAGATCTTGAAACCCTAGCCATGGCGTCTTGAGAGATTGAGATGGTGATTAGGGAAGATTTAGTTGAGGGTATAATAGTCTGATAAAATATTTAAATAATAAATTTTGTCCTTTATACAAGATTTTATAATTATGAGGGGGTTTAGAAAGTATAATTTTTTTCTTAGTCCTTCTAACAATGAAAGGAAGGTAAAGGGGGTTTATAGCCAAATTTCCCAATTTTTAAAGGGAGTTTTTTTTTTTTTCCATAAATCCATCTTTAATTACTTATGTTCCATCCAATCCATATTCTTTTTCACTATTCCATTAGGTCCTATTTGAGATAAGAAGACCAAAATACCCTTTTCATCTACTTATGTTCTATTTAGTTTATATTATTTTCTTGCATTTCAATAAGTCCTATGGGTGACATAATTACCAAAATACCCCTAATGTGAATGTTCAATCCGTCAATGTGAATGTTCATATTGTCAATGTGTAGGGGCCCGGCCCATGTACAATGTGAATATTTACATTGACATGTTAACATTCACATTGATAGGAGTGTAAAATTAGCCCGCGGCCTATGGGCGGCCCGGGGCGAGCCCAGTCCGGCCCGTGACAATGTGAATATTCACATTGACATATTAACATTCACATTGATAGGACTGTAAAATTGGTTCGTGGCATGTGGGCGGCCAGAAGCCCGCTCGTTGTTGGGGCGGGCCCGGCCCGTTGATAATGTGAATATTCACATTAACATATTAACATTCACATTGATAAGAGTGTAAAATTCACTCGCGTCCCATGGGCGGCCCGAAACCCGTGGGCGGCCTGGAGAGAGCCCGTCCCCGCCCGTGACAATGTGAATATTCACATTGACATATTAACATTAACATTGATAGGAGTGTAAAATTGGCCCGCGGTCCGTGGGCGGCCCGAAGCCCGCCCGCTGCCCGGGGCGGGCCCGGCCCATGACAATGTGAATATTCACATTGACATATTAACATTTATATTGATAGGACGGTAAAATTGGCCCGCGACCCGTGGGCGGCCCGAAGCCCGCCCGTTGCCGGGGCGGGCCCGGCCTGTTGATAATGTGAATATTCACATTGACATGTTAACATTCACATTGATAAGAGTGTAAAATTGACTCGCGTCCCATGGGCTGCCCGGGGAGAGCCCGGCCCCGCCCGTGACAATTTGAATATTCACATTGACATATTAACATTCACATTGATAGGAGTGTAAAATTGGCCCGCGGCCCGTGGGCGGCCCGAAGCCCGCCCGCTGCTCGGGGCGGGCCCGGCCCGGCCCGTGACAATGTGAATATTCACATTGACATATTAACATTCACATTGACAGGAGTGTAAAATTGGCCCGCGGCCCGAAGATGACAGCCTCGGGTCGGGCCGGTGGGCCTAGGCCTAGGCTCGAGCTTAGGCCAGGCTTGGGCGGGCCTGGCCATTTTTTTTTAATTTTTTCTACCAAAATTTTATTATTTTTCACAAAAAAAGACATTGTGCCTCAAGCGGGCTGGGCCTCGGACCGAGCATTGAATGGGCCTTAAGCGGGCCGATGGGCGGGGCCGGGCTTCAAAGTGATGGCCTAGGCCCTAGCCTAGGGTCTCGAACATGCTCGGATCCGAACCTAAACGAGCCTGCCCCAGGCCGTGGGCGGGCTTCGAGCAGCCCACGGGCGGCGGGCCAATTCTACATTCCTATCAATGTGCGTGTTAACATGTCAATGTGAATATTCACATTGTCAACGGGCCGGGCTGGGCCTACCCTGGGCCGCGGGGGAGCTTCGGGCAGCGTGCAAATTTTACACTCCTATCAATGTTAATGTTAACATGTCAATGTGAATATTCACATTGTCACGGGTCGGGCCAAGCCCGCCTCGGGCTGCGGTCGGGTTTCGGGCCGCCCACAGGCTGCGGGCCAATTTTACACTCTTATCAATGTGAATGTTAACATGTCAATGTGACTATTCACATTGTCAATGGGCCGGGCCGGGCCGGGCTCGCCCCGGGCTGCCGGCGGGCTTTTGGCCGCCCACGGGCCGCGGGCCAATTTTATACTCTTATCAATGTGAATGTTAATATGTCCATGTGAATATTCACATTGTCAACAGGCCGGGCCGGGCCCGCCCCGGGCTGCCCACTGGCTGTGGGCGAGTTTCGAGCAACCATAGGGCACGGGCCAATTTTATACTCTTATCAATGTGAATTTTAACATGTCAATGTGAATATTTACATTGTCAACAGGCCGGGCCGGGCCGGGCCCGCCCCGGGCTCCCTACGGGCCGTGGGCGGGTTATGGGCATTCACGGAGCGCGGGCCAATTTTATACTCTTATCAATGTGAATATTAACATGTCAATGTAAATATTCACATTGTCAACGGGCCGGGCCCACCCCGGGCCGCCCACGGGCCGTGGGCGGGTTTCGGGGAGCCATGGGGCGCGGGCTAATCTTACACTCCTATCAATGTGAATGTTAACATGTCAATGTGAATATTCACATTGTCAACGGGCCGGGCTGGGCTCGCCCCGGGCCGCGGGCGGGCTTTTGGCTGCCCACGGGACGCTGACCAATTTTATACTCTTATCAATGTGAATGTTAACATGTCAATGTGAATATTCACATTGTCAACGGGCCGGGCCGGGCCCGCCCCTAGCCGCGGGCGGGCTTTTGGCTACCCATGGGCCGCGGACCAATTTTATACTCTTATCAATGTGAATGTTAACATGTCAACGTGAATATTCACATTGTCAACGGGCCGGGCCCGCTCTGGCTCGCAGACGGGTTTCGAGTCGCCCATGGGCCAATTTTACATTCCTACCAATGTGAATTTTAAAATATGAATGTTCACAACATAAAATTGCTAACCGTTCAAAAAATATTTATAAGGGTATCAAATATAAATATAAGGGCATAAGTGTCCAAGAAAATAGTGTAAATCAAGAAAAAGGACTTTATGGAGTAAAACTATACATACATGGGACTAAATAGGTTAAAAAATTCCTTCATGGACTTCTTGAGTTAAAACACTTCTAAATGGGATTTATCAATAATTTTTCCATTTTTAAATAATCATTTTTTTCAATTTGTTTAAGTTATTTTTACATTGTGGTGTTTTGAAAAGTTGGTAAAAAATTGACTTTTTTGACAAAAAACTGGATTGTTTTGGGTAAAAAAAACTAATTTTTTGAGTTAAAAAAGCTAAAAAATCAAAAAGTTAGCTTTTTTGATATGTTCTCAAAAGACTCCATAATAAATTGTAAATAAAAATTGTATCAAAAACTCCACATTCTCTCATAATAAAAATTAAAAAAATAAGACTTTAAGTAGTTAAAATAAGCTACATCATAGTAGATTAAATTTTTTTTTAAGTGAATCCCATCAATAGATTTTAGGAAAATATTACGGTACATTATACACTTTATAACTATAGAAGAAAATGACTAATTTTATGAATAATACTAAGAATCATGAAATGTTTCATAAAAAATTTTCATCATTTGATTTGTGTGTGGTATTTTATTGTTCGGCAGTGATAGGTAGCTCGAAACCGAGCGGCTCGACATGGCTCGAATTCAAAAACGGCTTCATTTTTTAGATGAAAGTGAAGCAGAACCAGAAGCAGGGGAGGGAGGAGGAGGAGGAGGAGGGGAGGAAGAGGAAGGAGGAGGGACTGGAGGGGGCCCAACATTTGGGGCTGGAAGCGGGGGCCGGGGGGCGGAGGCGAGGCAGAGGCGGCGATCGCTGGTGCTGCGACGATCGGCAGCAGCGAGGCGACGGCGGTGGCGAGGCGAGCAGCGACGATCCTCTCTCCCTCTTTCTCCTCTGTTCTTCCTCCTCTCTTCTTCCTCTCTTCTCTCCCTCTTTCTCCTCTGTTTCTTCCTCCTCTCTTCTCTCCCTCTTTCGAGCCAATTCAAGCCATTGGATTCGAGCTACAGCTCATTTCCGTTATTGTTTGTGGTATCTAATAATGAAGAATTTTTCATGATCATTTTCATGATTTATAGCATTACTCTTATTTTTTGAGTCGTAACTAAAAAAGAAAACAAACATAAATGAGACATAACCAAAGATCTCAAAATAATGTCATAACTATAAAGAAGAAAATTAATCATAACTAAAGAATAAAATAAAATAACTAAGGATGCATATGATACGGGAGTGTGTATGATAGAAAGTTACGTTTATGTTTTGTATTTAGGCCTCATTTGAGAACTGTCTGTTTTAGTTTAAAAGTTAAAAAATTACTAAAAAAATCAAAAAGTCTATAACATATACCAAAAAGTCATTTTCTTTTCTCTCTACTTTTTGTACATCTTTTCGTAAAAAATTAAAAAATATTCCAAACTTACTAATTTTTTTTTCCTCATATTTTAGCCAAAAATCAAAAAACTAAAAAATTACTAAAATAATTTATTTCCAAACGAGACTTTATTCTTTGTGTACTTTAAAAGTAAATAGAATGAAAGAACTAGGTACATAAATATAGACAAAACAATTATAAAACTGAGAGGGTAATTTATATTGGGCCGAGCTACGGTGGTGGGCCGTTTTATGGGCCGTGTTAAAGGGGCTTAAAAGATGGGCCATGGACGAGTGGTAGTCCGGTCCGAACTAAGAGGTTTGCCGCCGGAGTAAGTGGGCTTAGTTCAGTCCCCATTATTTTGGTTAGCTCGGTCACACTATTTGGAACCGAGGTATGTTGAGCCCGCTCTAGACCTGATCATCGGTTAGCTCGACTTAATTTTTCTATGGATAGCTCGGCCTTTGCATATGAAACCGAGGTAGGAGAAAGGAAAGGAAGAGTCGAGGTAATCGTTAGATCGGTCACGCTAGTTAGTCCAACATGGCAATGTTATTTCGGTCCTATGGTAGTTCGGCCATGATAAAACCATCTCACTTGGTTTAAGCAGTGAGGGGGGTGTTGAGAGATAAGCATTATCTTTCAGGAGTATGAAGCCTAGGAGGACTCTACATGGAGGATTAAGAGTCCAACTAGGATTATGCCACACGGAAACTATAAAAGCTCACAAACATCACCTATGGAGAGGTAACACAACTTTGATTCCCGAATATACAGAGCTTTTGTCTATTTGTCTAGTTTGCTGACTTAGGCATCGGAGAGGTTTCCGGCATACACCCGCCGGCTAGCTCACGTTTGTATTTTCAGGCAGTAGAACGACGTCGTACGGAGGAGCACAGACTTGATCAACAGGATTATACGAGAAGGTTTATTTCTTTCCCGTACAATTGGCGCCGTCTGTGGGAAGTCCAGACAAGAACAAAACCTCTTGATCAAGCTTTTCCTCTTAAGGATCAATGGCGCACAACGAAGATTTACCGCAGTCCGCCATCGACGGACAAACACCAGAAGGGGGTGCGAGGCGCAAAGGTCTACCTCTCATCCCACCTATGGCAAAGTTAGAGCCACAACGACAGAATCCCAGGAGGGATACTAGGGGAAGAAGGCGGACTAACAACCCTCGTTACTCTCGTTCACGGAGTCCAGAGAGACAAAGGTGGAGGATTGACCCTCAAGCCTTGGAAGATCGCGTCAAGGAATAGGACGAGTTGATACGACGAATGGCGGCAGACATGGAATCTCTAAAACGCCAGATGAAGGGAAAACAAGTGGTGACAAGAGAGGGGCGCATACGCAAGATGCCTCCTCGCCACTCGGAAGATCGTGGTAGGAATACCACACCCTCGCAAGCAGAGAGTAAAAGCCTCAGGACAGGCGATACTCAATCCAGGTCTTCCAGAACTCGTCACTCCAGGTCTGAGAGGACGAGATCTGAGAGGTCATACACGGAAGGGAGCACTTATTGGCCCTCACATACGCACCAAACAAGGTCCAGACAGACGGAGTTGCCCAGATCGTTCGACCTACGAACCGTGCTAGAAGAGAAGGCACGATGGAAGGAAGACGCCAGAGCACGCAATCCGCATAGAGTTTCTGCCTTACAGCGGTTGGCTCCTCGGACGCACGGAAGCGTTGAGGTTGGAATGCCAATACCGCGCCCTGCCTACGAACCAACGGACAAAGCATTGGCGAGGCTGCAAACCTCACCGTTCGTTCCGGCAATAGAGAATCCACCCCTACCATTAGGCTTCCTTCAACCCAAATTTACTATATATGAGGGGAAGACGGATCCCTACTCACACTTGAGCCACTTTCGCCAGGTCATGGCTATATACCGGCGAAACGAGGCCTTAATGTGCATCCTCTTCCCATCTAGCCTGGGTGACCTAGGCTTGACTTGGTTCAAAAAACTTCCAAAAGGCAGCATAGCCTCTTGGGCGCAATTAGCAGAGGCGTTCGTAACAAGGTTCCGAACGAACACTAAAACCCTGGTGGAGATCGACCAGCTACTCTCCATCGACATGGGTGACAAAGAGACCCTAAGATTCTATAACAGTCGCTACTGGGAGACCTTCAATCAGATTGGGGACTGCCCCACCAATCTCGCCATAGCACAATACAAAAGAGGCCTTCCAGTCGGGAACAGACTAAGGGACTCAATCACCATGACACTGCCCCTCATCATGGAAGCCCTGATGGAAAGAGTGCATCAGAACATCAGGGTGGAAGAGGATGGCGCACGTGCCAAAGCAAAGTCTAGCACGACCACAGTACCAGAAAAGAAGGCTTCAGCGAAGGTCAACGCGGTAGATCGTCCGAACAGAAACGGACGTGGCAGGCGAGACAATGGGGAGGACCAGGATAAAAGATGGTTGAGAGTCCGCACTGCCATAACCATGGTCTTCAAGAAACCGATCTACCGAATTCTGAGTGAAATAAGAGACGAGTCTTTCGTCAGATGGCCTGCCAAGCTAGGAGAAGCCCAGAAGGACTACGACGAAAGGTCGCGGTGCACCTTCCATAAAGAAAAGGGGCACCGCACTGAGAACTGCACGCCATTGAGACAGCACCTGGAGGAGTTGGTGGCAGCAAGTCACTTAGACAAATACATTGAAGGAGGGGCACAGCTGGTCCCCCAGGACCACAATAACCCCAATGGGATGCCAATCGACGCCCCACCTCAAGGCATGATCAATGTGATACATGGGGTCTTTGAACCTGAGCGTGTATGCGAGCTCAGAGGGTCAATCAAAAAGGCTGGGGTAATTGAGGAAGTCTATGGAGATCAGGTCATGTCGAAGCAATGCTTTGTCACG
This sequence comes from Camellia granthamiana, assembly GCA_036172215.1. NCBI lineage: Eukaryota > Viridiplantae > Streptophyta > Magnoliopsida > Ericales > Theaceae > Camellia > Camellia granthamiana. The sequence continues at coordinate 57,575,731 of CM069906.1, read as the reverse complement.
GTGAATGGCAGCCGCGCTGCCAAAGGATACGTTCATTCGGTGGAAGAACCTGAGAGTAATGAACTGTTCGCAGATGTTGGCAAAGCGGCTAGTCAGAAAGTGGTGGAAGACTTGGTAGAGGTAAGAATAGATGAAAAGAACCCGGATAAGTTCTTTTTGCTCGGTTCGTCGTTGTCCAGCACTGAGAGATTAGAGGTCTTGAAATTTTTGACCTCTAATATCGAAGTGTTCGCCTGGACACCATACGACATGCCAGGCATTGATCCCAACTTCGTCTGTCACCAACTCAATGTCCACCCATCCGCCAGACCCATCATTCAACGCACGCGCAGATCAGCACTCCACCACGCCTAGATAGTGGCGGAAGAAGTAGGAAACCTGTTGGAGGCAGGAGCAATTAGAGAGGTGCACTACCCAAGATGGATTTCCAATACAGTGGTGGTACCAAAGAAGAATGGCAAGTGGCGTGTCTGCGTCGACTACAAAACAGTTAACAAGGCATGCCCAAAAGACAGCTTCCCTCTGCCACAGATAGATCAACTGGTAGACCTAACGGCGGGGCACAATCGACTCAGCTTTCTGGATGCATACAGAGGCTACCATCAAATTGCCATGCACGAACCAGATCAGGAAGTAACATCCTTCACAACTCCAAGAGGTCTATACTGCTACAAGGTCATGCCCTTTGGCCTAAAAAATGCAGGGGCAACATTCCAGAGGATGGTCAGCAAGATGTTTGAACCGTTGTTAGGCAGAACAATGGAGGCTTACATCGATGATATGGTGGTCAAGAGCAAAGATGAGAATGACCATCTCAAAGACCTAGGTGAGATGTTTGAGATCTTGAAGAAGCACAAGCTACGCCTTAACGCGTCGAAGTGTGCATTCGGAGTAGGATCCGGCAAATTCCTAGGCTTCCTGGTGACCAACCGGGGTATTGAGGCAGACCCATCTCAGATCAAGGCAATCCAGGATCTGGAGAGACCAAACTCAGTAAAGGAAGTACAGCACCTCACCAGCATGGCAGCTGCGCTCAATCGGTTCATAAGCCGGTCATCAGACAGACTACGACCATTCTTCCATGCTCTAAAGGCCAAGTTTGAGTGGGACGACGAATGCGACCGAGCTCTGGAAAGCTTGAAGGAATACATGTCTTCTCCACCACTACTTGTAACACCAATTCCTGGAGAAGAACTCTTCTTGTACCTGGCAGTCTCACAACACGCAATTAGCGCAGTATTGGTCCGTGCAGAAGGAATCCAACATCTACCCATTTATTATGTCAGCAAGACATTGCTGGGCACTGAAACAAGGTACTTGCCACTGAAAAAACTGGCATTGGCCTTGATGATGGCCTCAAGAAAATTGTTGCACTACTTTCACGCTCACACTATAGTTGTCCTCGCAGCCTTCCCATTAAAAGCTCTATTTGAGAGGGCTAACTTCTCTGGGCGAATCTTGAAGTGGGCAGTTGAGTTGGGGCAATACGACATCAAGTTTCAACCCAGAACCGCAATAAAAGCACAAGCCTTGGCAGACTTTGTCGCGGAATTTACTACAGGAAGTCATCATATCTGCCCAATCGACCTGACTGAAACAACCGAACTAGGGATGGAAGTTGACGTCGAAATAACGCAACCCCTGGTACTGGTTACTCAGTCAGGTCCTAAGGCAGACCAGAGTAAAGCAAGCAAGGAAGAAGCAAATCATACTACACCAAGTCAAGACTCACCAACAAATAAAGACTTGGTACAACCAGATGACGAGGGGCAGACAACAAGCATGGACCTTGAAGAAGACACCAGCAACATGGAAGATCCCAAGACATCATCCGATCCCTCCACTTGCTGGAAGTTGTTCGTTGGGGAGATGTGGAAGCTCTTTGTGGATGGAGCATCCAACCGGCATGGAGCAGGACTCGGCATAGTCCTCATCTCTCCAGACGGCCTAGTAGTGGAGCAGGCAGTCAACCTTGGCTTCCCAGCATCAAACAACGAAGCGGAGTATGAAGCGCTTCTGGTAGGTCTCAAATCAGCATTCTACATAAAGGCCACCGAACTAATGGTTTACAGCGACTCACAGCTGGTGGTGAACCAAATTTCAGGCGACTATGAGGCAAACGATGACAGAATGGCTAAGTACCAAGAGCTGGTCAGAACAGAGATCAAGAAGTTTGAAGTGGTGAGGATAAAATAGATTGGCAGGGAGGAAAACAGCAGAGCAGACGAACTAGCAGGCTTCGCCTCAATGGCAGATACCTCCATCCCTCATCCACTATTGATCGACTACCTGCCTAGACCAAGCATTGAAAACCCAGAAGCAGAAGAGGTATGTTGCGCCGACCTAGGCCCTTCTTGGATGGATCCCATCATATTGTTCCTAAAAGATGGATACCTACCAGAAGAGAAGAAAGAGGCCAACAGAATAAGAGCGAAGTCGCAGCAATTTTGGCTCTCCTCATCTTTGGCATTGTACAAACAGTCATTCTCAGGACCCTACCTAAAGTGTGTTCACCCCAGCAAAGTGGAAGCATTCTTATTTGAAATACATGAGGGCGTATGCGGAAGTCATCAAGGAGGAAGATCACTGGCATACAGGGCAATTTCGCAAGGATATTGGTGGCCATACATGCAAGCAGATTTGGAGAAATATGTCAAGAAATGCAAAAAGTGTCAAAAGTTTGCACACCAAATATACCAACCTGCCAGAGAACTTCTACCTCTCACTAGCCCATGGCCCTTCGCAATGTGGGGCTTAGACATAGTGGGACCACTTCCAACAGCACCAGGCAACAGGAAGTTCTTCCTTGCAACAACAGACTACTTCACAAAGTGGGTGGAAGAAGAAGCCCTGGCATCAATCAAGGAGAAAGACGTGAAAAAATTTGTCTGGCAGAATATCATCACTCGATTTGGCATACCCAAGGCACTAATCTCAGACAACGGCACTCAGTTCGACGGCAGAATTTTCAGAGGCTTTTGTGAAGAGTACAAGATAGAGTTCTACAATTCTACACCGACATATCCCCAAGCAAATGGTCAGGCGGAGGCATCAAACAAGGTAGTCTTGGATGGATTGAAGAAAAGGTTAGAGAAAGCCAAAGGCAAGTGGGCAGAAGAGCTCCCTCATGTTTTATGGGCTTATCGCACCACGCCTCGACGATCAACAGGAGAAACACCATTCTCCTTAGCTTATGGCATGGAAGCAGTCATCCCATTAGAAGTTGGCCTCCCCACAATTCGGAGCGAAAACTTTGATCCAGACTTAAATGGCGAAGCCATAACATTAGAGCTTGACCTTGCGGAAGAAAGAAGAGACAGAGCATTGGTTCACATCGCCTCCTACCAACAAGAATTGTCCAGAAAGTATAACAAAACAGTGCATCCAAGGCAATTCAAGATCGGAGATTGGATGCTGCGCAAAGTAATGGGGAACACCTTGGTTCCGGGAGATGGCAAGCTAGGACCTAATTGGGAAGGACCTTACAAAGTGGTCGGGTTAGCAGGCAAAGGGGCGTACCACTTAAAAGATGAGGACGGCAAAGCGATTCCCAGGCCATGGAACACTGCCAATCTCAAGTTATTTTATTTTTAGCTTTTTTTCTTTTAAACATATGTAATTTTTTCCTTTCTCAATAAAACAAGTCAATTCTTTTCAGTATGGTTGTTTTTCTGTAAAAGATAGTTTTAGTGGGTTAGGAACATTGTAAGCATTTTCATTCTAGGTTGGCTGGAAAATCAACCTAGAGGTTGGCTGGATTAAACCAACACTCCCCCTAAGCCCAGGATAAGGATCTAGGCTGCAGGACGTTTGGTCGGAACAACCAAACATTTCATTCTAAGTTGGCTGGAAAAACTAACTTAGAGGTTGGCTGGATTAAACCAACACCCCTCCTAAGCCCAGGATAAGGATCCAGGCTGCAGGACATTTGGTCGGAATAACCAAACATTTCATCTAAGTTGGCTGGAAAAACTAACTTAGAGGTTGGCGGGATTAAACCAACAACCCCTCCTAAGCCCAGGATAAGGATCCAGGCTGCAGGACGTTTGGTCGGAACAGCCAAACATTTCATTCTAAGTTGGCTGGAAAAACTAACTTAGAGGTTGGCTGGATTAAACCAACACCCCTCCTAAGCCCAGGATAAGGATCCAGGCTGCAGGACATTTGGTCAGAATAACCAAACACTCTATTCTAAGTTGGCTGGAAAAACCAACTTAGAGGTTGGCTGGATTAAACCAACTATTTGTATTCTTCAGCCGAAGTAAGGGTATGGCTGAAAAGTGGTTGGCTGGATTAAACCAACTCTTGTTACTCTTCAGCCGAAATAAGGGTATGGCTGAAAAGCGGTTGGCTGGATTAAACCAACTCTTGTTACTCTTCAGCCGAAGTAAGGGTATGGCTGAAGAATAGTTGGCTGGATTAAACCAACTCTTGTTACTCTTCAGCCGAAGTAAGGGTATGGCTGAAGAATGGTTGGCTGGATTAAACCAACTCTTGTTACTCTTCAGCCGAAGTAAGGGTATGGCTGAAGAGTGGTTGGTTGGATTAAACCAACTGTTTGTACTCTTCAGCCGAAGTAAGGGTATGGCTGAAGAGTGATTGGCTGGATTAAACCAACTGTTTGTACTCTTCATCCGAAGTAAGGGTATGGCTGAAGAATGGTTGGCTGGATTAAACCAACTCTTAGTACTCTTCAGCCGAAATAAGTATATCAGCCAAAGAGTGGTTGGCTAGTAAGATTGACCAACTGAAACCGGAATACGGTATCTCGGCCGAAAATATTGCAAGTTACAGTAAGAAGTATGCTGAAATAGGAAAGTAAATCGAAATAGCAGTTGGAGTAATAGAAGACATTACAAATGCAAGCATACAAATCAAAACCGGAATAAAAGTTAGAACAAGAGAAGATGATTTCCATTGATCAAGTTCAAAAGCGATTACAAGGGGCTCCCAGCCCGGTTACAAGTTAAAACAAAAAGAAGAAAAAGAAAAAATACAAAGGTCAGTTAAAAAGATCATCAATTTCGGTACCCAGATCGGCATCAATGTCAACGCGTACTCCGGTGTCAGAGGTTAGAGCAGTCCCGGTTGGGAGCTCGGTTTCAAGTGGAGGCACGGAATCGGTCGTCAAGTCTTCAACCGTTGGCTCCAACCGAGCTGATTGATCGTTAGCATGCTCATTGACAACCGGAGTATCAGTTGCCTCGCTTTCATCATCGTCAGACGCCTCGAGGAATTGATTCTGGACCTCGGCAGCATACTCCTTCAGCGAGACCGGAATGGAGTACTGAGGAGCGTTGTAGACCTCGGTTTCGGGTCCGCAGCCGAGCTGCTCCACAGCACTTCTCCAGCCACATTTGAAGAACAGATCCTTTGCTACTTCGCATTGTTGAATATAAACTGCTTCGCCTTCTTTAAAGCCTTGTTTTTCGGCATCATCAGCTTTCTTTTTCAGCTCTTTTATTTCGGCGTCCTTGGAGCCTGCAAGCTTTGCCAGCTCCCACAGGTGCTTATCTTTCATTTCGGTCAGAGCTCGCTGTTTGTCACTGTTAGCCGAGGCAACTAGTCCGGTTAGACGAGTTACCTCAGCCTCCAGCTCAGCGGTCTTGGCTTGGGATTGTTTTAGCTCGGCGTTCTTGGCCTCGACTTCTGCCATGGCCTCTTTTGTTGTTCTTCTCAGCTCCAACACTTTCCTATGTGCAATGTTGTTCTTCTGAATGGCCTGCAAAATAGTAACTCTCTTTAGCCGGACTAACAGTTGGGAAAATTTAGACAAAGAAAACAGAGAGCCACTTTCCAGGATCATTGATTTTGTCGATGACCGGATGGCCTTCAGCTCGGTGTTTAGTTGCTTGTTGTGGTGCTCCATGTCTTTTGGGAGGCAAACACTCTTGGCTAGATTAAAGGCCATCAAGTGATCCTTCTCAGCAACAACCGAGTCAGTTTCCTGGATATCTCGGTTTTGAAAGGTGAGAACTGGAGCCCATTTGGAGGAGTTAGCTCGGTCAAATTGCTCCAGTTGAAAGCTGGGTTGAGGGCTCGGTGGAAGAATGGGCTCGTCCTCGTCAACAAGGCATTGCTCGGTTTGGCTAGTCCGGGCACGCTTGTGCGCCCGAGATATCGAAGGCTGTTGAGAGGGAAGGGCCACCACGGTTTCTGTTGTTTGGATCGGTGGCGGTATTTCGGCTCTGTTTGTTTCGGTCAACAAAGCCCTCATTCTATTTCTTTTGGCCATTTCCTCTTCAGCAGTCAGTGGGATGAGGTTGATCTCGGGTAAAGTTGGGTCCGATTCTGGGGCGTCCTCAAGCAGAAAGTCTGTAACTCTGGCTTTTCGGCGACCGCTGTAACGGTATGTCGGCTCGATATTAAGAAGTTTTGCCCAACTTCTTTCTTCAAAGCGTAGTGCGGCACGGAGTGTGTTTAGGTTGGGGTAGCTGTACAAGGATAGAAGATGGGCTGAGTCTGCAAAAAGAATACAACAGTTAGATCGGTTATGAAATCAGAAACCGAAGTAAAACAGAAGCATGCAACAGAGCCGAAGTAATTATACCGGGGATGCCTTTATTCCAGTTTATACTTCGGCCTGGAATCTGGGCTTGGTGGTCTTCAAAATTGCCAGATACCCAGAAGAAATCATCGTCATTCAAATCTTTATCCGGTGTGTCTTTTATTATTTTTTCTCGGCGGCGGCGTATTCTTAAATAATAAACCCACCCGTCGTCTTTTGATCCTATGGAGTATTGGTGGAATATTTCGGCTAGACTGAGGTTAAGACCGGCTTGGCGGTTTAGTTCGGCTATACCATTTATTATACGGTATGAGTTTGTGGAAAGCTGGGTGGGGCAAATCCCAGTTTGCCTAAGGAATTCACATAGCAATGGCTGTACAGGAAATCGTAAACCGGCTTCTATTATGGACAAGAGGGTAAAGGGTACAAAACCAGGGTTTCCCCAAGGTGTGATATCTTTTTCGGCTAGAGTAAGGTGGACGTCGTCAGGTATATTGTAATCTTTTCGGAATTCGGCTAGACCACCAGGTGTTTCTACTAGGAATCTATACTTCCCCATTTATTTGTTAAGTTATAAATAAATTAGTTCGGTCGAAAAATTGTGCTCAGTAGCTCGGTTGAGCGCGCAGAGGAGTGCCTGGGCAACCTAAGTCTGCAAAGTGAAAAACAAAGGTGTTAAGCACAGATCGTTGACCGTGCTACGAAATCAAAACAAAAATAAGAGAAGTCCTACTTCGGCTATGTGGGATGCTACAGGTTCTATCTCAGTTTCGGCAAAATGCTTGGTAGCTCGGATTGAGCAAGGGGTTCGATAGCTCGGTTTGTATATGGGGTTGGTTATCTCAGTTTGAACTACGGGTTTTGTTACCTCGGTTGAGCCTTTTAGGGGCAGCTTTCTTCATTCGGTTCCAAACTAAGAAAGCTGGCTTAGCCCCCGAAGACCTAGCTCGGTCAAAGGCTAAGGTTTCCATTATACTATGTTCAGACTTAGTTCGGTGCATTTTATCTCGGCTAAAGTCAATCAGAAGATGGTGACTTACTAAAACTACTAATATATTCACAAGATCTAGTCCGGTTATGATCTGGTTATATTCGCACTTAAACGCAAACAGTATCCTAGTTCGGTTGCTTCATGATTATGGATCAAAATCAGTGTTCTATAGGATATTATGTATGTACGAGTGTTCTATGGCTAAGTTTTTTCAGGAAAAACGCAAATGGAAGCAAGAGGGTGTTTTTCAAAAACAAACGCAAAAAACTGTGGATTGAAGAGCAGAAAAGTACAAAAACAGAGCAAGAAAGATGGATTTGCTTACCAGATTGAAGTAGAAGACCTGGAGATGGAAGCAACGGCAGTAAACGAGGAACGTGAAGCAAGCTTCACAGTTGCAAGAGTTGGAGAGCAATGGAGCTTGAGAGAGAGAGTAAGAGAGATGAGAAACGTAGTGATGAATCCAAAGATAAAGCCATTGTTTTGTAAAAAGGACAAAGGCGGGAACTGTTCAAAAATTGCGAAACACGAAGACGGCGCGACAGCTAGGGTTGGCCAAACAAAGTGTGCCACGTGTCATGGGAAGGGGAAGCGGTTCAGTTTCTGGGACTGAAGAGACGTTTTTGCCGGATAAATGGTAGCTCGGTTTATATCTGGCCCGGCTGGAATGGCCCAGGAGCTTTAGCTCGGCTGGAAAGGCTAAATAATTTTTAGCTCGGCTGGAGAGGTTAAAACTTTAACCCGGTTTATAGACACGTAATCCCTATCATGCTACGCAGATGGAATTAAGGAGCAATTGAGAGGGTAATTTATATTGGCCAAGCTACGGTGGTGGGCCGTTTTATGGACCGTGTTAAAGAGGCTTAAAAGATGGGCCATGGACGAGTGGTAGTCCGGTCCGAACTAAGAGGTTTGCCGCCGGAGTAAGTGGGCGTAGTTCGGTCTCTATTATTTTGGTTAGCTCGGTCACACTGTTTGGAACTGAGGTATGTTGAGCCCACTCTAGACCTGATCATAGGTTAGCTCGGCTTAATTCTTCTATGGATAGCTCGGCCTTTGCATATGAAACCGAGGTAGGAGAAAAGAAAGGAAGAGCTGAGGTAATCGTTAGATCGATCACGCTAGTTAGTCTAACATGGCAATGTTATTTCGGTCCTATGGTAGTTCGGCCATGATAAAACCATCTCACTTGGTTTAAGCAGTGAGGGGAGTGTTGAGAGATAAGCATTATCTTTCAGGAGTATGAAGCCTAGGAGGACTCTACATGGAGGAGTAAGAGTCCAACTAGGATTATGCCACACGGAAACTATAAAAGCTCACAAACATCACCTATGGAGAGGTAACATAACTTTGATTCCCAAATATACAGAGCTTTTGTCTATTTGTCTAGTTTGCTGACTTAGGCATCGGAGAGGTTTCCAGCACACACCCGCCGGCTAGCTCACGTTTGTATTTTCAGGCAGTAGAACGACGTCGTACGGAGGAGCACAGACTTGATCAACAGGATTATACGAGAAGATTCATTTCTTTCTCGTACAAAAACAATTACGTTTGGCACAATGATAAAAGTAGTAGGAGTATTGTTTTTTTTTTTTTTGATAAATTATAAATACATCTATGAGATTTGTTTAAAGGACATATTGTCCTTTATGATTTGAAAAATTACAAATACATCATTGTCAGAATTTTTTATTTAACCAAATTAACCAAAAAAACAAAATTTATAATTGTTCTCCTATATAATAATAAAATTATCTAAATTATTAATTGAAACGTATTTATAATATTATTAAAAACTGTTAATTGACTTAATGATTTATTAATAAAATTGACAATTTGTCATGAAATTAGAAATCTCAGGGGTGAAATGTAATTTCCATAACCACATGGAATGATTTGTATTTTAATCAAATCTCAGGAGATATGTTTGTAATTTATCTTATTTTTTATATATTTTTTTTATAAAAATTAAAAGAAATACACTTATTTAAATCATTCTGAACAACGTCTAAGAATTTTGATACCAAATTAGATAATTTACTCGAAATCTATTAAAAAATAGATTCAATAATATATTAAGTTCGTAAGCAACTAAAAAAAGGAAGAAAAAAACAAAATAAACAACAACAACAACAACTACTACTACTTTGTCATATACATTTCACATATTGCTGTAAGCAATTGAGCTTTGCCACATTCACTACAAAAAAAGGCGTTTTTTGCGACGGTACCGAGCCGTCGCAAATGTTCCCGGACCCCGTCGCTAATGCCTTTTGCGACGGTAAGTTGCCTTTTTGCGACGGTAATGAGGGGTCGCGACAAAGGGGGTTGCAAAAGAGCTTTAGCGACGGTACGTACCGTCGCCATTAGTTTCTGCGACGGTAAGGTCTCTTTTTTGCGACGGCATTTTTCCCGTCGCCAATAATGGGAAAAATATCAGTTTTCGCGACGGCACGTATTTACCGTCGCTAAAAGTGAGGTTTTGAGACGGCAACCATCACGTCGCTAAAACTCTGACATCATATAAGTATTGGCGACGGCAAAGGTTACCGTCGCTAAAGGTGTCTTCTACATTCAAATGGCACAGCTTTTGCGACTATATTTGGTGCCGTCGCAAAAGCCTATATTTGGTTTTTGCGACGGGTTCTTATCCCGTCTCAAAAAAAAAAAAAAAAAAAAAAAAAAAAAAACCTGCTGAAAAATTATTAAAAAAATTAAAATAACCTGTATTAAATAAAAAATAACTATAAAAAAATCCAAAAATTACAGAATAATATAAATACATACATAAACAAAAGTTGACAAATAATGAAAATTAATAATATTGTTCCATTCATAACAATACATAAATAAAAATTCATAACAATAAAAATTATGCCACTACATAACATCCCATAATACATACATGATGTTGCTCACAAATTTAAATAACATAAATCAAAATCAAAACTAAAAGTTTTCGTCTTCATTCGTTCGTGGGTTACAAAAACAAAAATTGGTCATAATCTTGATACGCCTGCATTCCAGAAGAAGCCAACTGCTACTCAGGAAATATCTGAAAAAAACAAGATAAACATAATTAAAAACCATATAATGGTGTTAATATTTTAATTATAGAAAAATATAAAAAAAAATTGACTACTATATAATTAGAAAGATTGTTTAGTAAATAATTTTGACTGGACAAAAATCCGGCTCTAACTCCCAAACCGGGAATCCGATTCGAGCCCCGTCTTCTCCCACAAGTCTCTCATGCCTAGGCGGTCGTGTGTGCCAAGTTTCGTGCTAAACCGACGCCGTTTGGTGATTTTGGGGCGTTAACGCCTCGAATTAAAGTTTCTTAAAAAAGTAGTTTGCCTAAAGTGAAATCCGGCTCTAACTCCCAAACCGGGAACCCGATTCGAGCCCCGTCTTCTCCCACAAGTCTCTCGTGCCTAGGCGGCCGTGTGTGCCAAGTTTCGTCCTAAACCGACGCCGTTTGGTGATTTTGGGGCATTAACTCCTCGAATTCAAGTTTCTTAAGGAAGTAGTTTGCCTAAAGTGAAATCCGGCTCTAACTCCCAAACCGGGAACCCAATTCGAGCCCCGTCTTCTCCCACAAGTCTCTCGTGCCTAGGCGGTCGTGTGTGCCAAGTTTCGTGCTAAACCGATGCCGTTTGGTGATTTTGGGGCGTTAACGGCTCGAATTAAAGTTTCTTAAGGAAGTAGTTTGCCTAAAGTGAAATCCGACTCTAACTCCCAAACCGGGAACCCGATTCGAGCCCCGTCTTCTCCCACAAGTCTCTCGTGCCTAGGCGGTCGTGTGTGCCAAGTTTCGTGCTAAACCGACGCCGTTTGGTGATTTTGGGGCGTTAACTCCTCGAATTCAAGTTTCTTAAGGAAGTAGTTTGCCTAAAGTGAAATCCGACTCTAACTCCCAAACCGGGAACCTGATTCGAGCCCCGTCTTCTCCCACAAGTCTCTCGTGCCTAGGCGGTCGTGTGTGCCAAGTTTCGTGCTAAACCGACGCCGTTTGGTGATTTTGGGGCGTTAACGCCTCGAATTGAAGTTTCTTAAAGAAGTAGTTTGCCTAAAGTGAAATCCGACTCTAACTCCCAAACCGGGAACCCAATTCGAGCCCCGTCTTCTCCCACAAGTCTCTCGTGCCTAGGCGGTCGTGTGTGCCAAGTTTCGTGCTAAACCGACGCCGTTTGGTGATTTTGGGGCGTTAACTCCTCGAATTCAAGTTTCTTAAGGAAGTAGTTTGCCTAAAGTGAAATCCAGCTCTAACTCCCAAACCGGGAACCCGATTCGAGCCCCGTCTTCTCCCACAAGTCTCTCGTGCCTAGGCGGTCGTGTGTGCCAAGTTTCGTGCTAAACCGACGCCGTTTGGTGATTTTGGGGCGTTAACGGCTCGAATTAAAGTTTCTTAAGGAAGTAGTTTGCCTAAAGTGAAATCCGACTCTAACTCCCAAACCGGGAACCCGATTCGAGCCCCGTCTTCTCCCACAAGTCTCTCGTGCCTAGGCGGTCGTGTGTGCCAAGTTTCGTGCTAAACCGACGCCGTTTGGTGATTTTGGGGCGTTAACTCCTCGAATTCAAGTTTCTTAAGGAAGTAGTTTGCCTAAAGTGAAATCCAGCTCTAACTCCCAAACCGGGAACCCAATTCGAGCCCCGTCTTCTCCCACAAGTCTCTCGTGCCTAGGCGGTCGTGTGTGCCAAGTTTCGTGCTAAACCGACGCCGTTTGGTGATTTTGGGGCGTTAACTCCTCGAATTCAAGTTTCTTAAGGAAGTAGTTTGCCTAAAGTGAAATCCGGCTCTAACTCCCAAACCGGGAACCCGATTCGAGCCCCGTCTTCTCCCACAAGTCTCTCGTGCCTAGGCGGTCGTGTGTGCCAAGTTTCGTGCTAAACCGACGCCGTTTGGTGATTTTGGGGCGTTAACGCCTCGAATTGAAGTTTCTTAAAGAAGTAGTTTGCCTAAAGTGAAATCCGACTCTAACTCCCAAACCGGGAACCCAATTCGAGCCCCGTCTTCTCCCACAAGTCTCTCGTGCCTAGGCGGTCGTATGTGCCAAGTTTCGTGCTAAACCGACGCCGTTTGGTGATTTTGGGGCGTTAACTCCTCGAATTCAAGTTTCTTAAGGAAGTAGTTTGCCTAAAGTGAAATCCGGCTCTAACTCCCAAACCGGGAACCCGATTCGAGCCCCGTCTTCTCCCACAAGTCTCTCGTGCCTAGGCGGTCGTGTGTGCCAAGTTTCGTGCTAAACCGACCCCGTTTGGTGATTTTGGGGCGTTAACGCCTCGAATTGAAGTTTCTTAAAGAAGTAGTTTGCCTAAAGTGAAATCTGACTCTAACTCCCAAACCGGGAACCCAATTCGAGCCCCGTCTTCTCCCACAAGTCTCTCGTGCCTAGGCGGTCGTGTGTGCCAAGTTTCGTGCTAAACCGACGCCGTTTGGTGATTTTGGGGCGTTAACTCCTCGAATTCAAGTTTCTTAAGGAAGTAGTTTGCCTAAAGTGAAATCCGGCTCTAACTCCCAAACCGGGAACCCGATTCGAGCCCCGTCTTCTCCCACAAGTCTCTCGTGCCTAGGCGGTCGTGTGTGCCAAGTTTCGTGCTAAACCGACGCCGTTTGGTGATTTTGGGGCGTTAACGGCTCGAATTAAAGTTTCTTAAGGAAGTAGTTTGCCTAAAGTGAAATCCGACTCTAACTCCCAAACCGGGAACCCGATTCGAGCCCCGTCTTCTCCCACAAGTCTCTCGTGCCTAGGCGGTCGTGTGTGCCAAGTTTCGTGCTAAACCGACGCCGTTTGGTGATTTTGGGGCGTTAACTCCTCGAATTCAAGTTTCTTAAGGAAGTAGTTTGCCTAAAGTGAAATCCGGCTCTAACTCCCAAACCGGGAACCCAATTCTAGCCCCGTCTTCTCCCACAAGTCTCTCGTGCCTAGGCGGTCGTGTGTGCCAAGTTTCGTGCTAAACCGACGCCGTTTGGTGATTTTGGGGCGTTAACTCCTCGAATTCAAGTTTCTTAAGGAAGTAGTTCGCTTAAAGTGAAATCCGGCTCTAACTCCCAAACCGGGAACCCGATTCGAGCCCCGTCTTCTCCCACAAGTCTCTCGTGCCTAGGCGGTCGTGTGTGCCAAGTTTCGTGCTAAACCGATGCCGTTTGGTGATTTTGGGGCGTTAACGCCTCGAATTGAAGTTTCTTAAAGAAGTAGTTTGCCTAAAGTGAAATCCGACTCTAACTCCCAAACCGGGAACCCAATTCGAGCCCCGTCTTCTCCCACAAGTCTCTCGTTCCTAGGCGGTCGTGTGTGCCAAGTTTCGTGCTAAACCGACGCCGTTTGGTGATTTTGGGGCGTTAACTCCTCGAATTCAAGTTTCTTAAGGAAGTAGTTTGCCTAAAGTGAAATCCGGCTCTAACTCCCAAACCGGGAACCCGATTCGAGCCCCGTCTTCTCCCACAAGTCTCTCGTGCCTAGGCGGTCGTGTGTGCCAAGTTTCGTGCTAAACCGACGCCGTTTGGTGATTTTGGGGCGTTAACGGCTAGAATTAAAGTTTCTTAAGGAAGTAGTTTGCCTAAAGTGAAATCCGACTCTAACTCCCAAACCGGGAACCCGATTCGAGCCCCGTCTTCTCCCACAAGTCTCTCGTGCCTAGGCGGTCGTGTGTGCCAAGTTTCGTGCTAAACCGACGCCGTTTGGTGATTTTGGGGCGTTAACTCCTCGAATTCAAGTTTCTTAAGGAAGTAGTTTGCCTAAAGTGAAATCCGACTCTAACTCCCAAACCGGGAACCCGATTCGAGCCCCGTCTTCTCCCACAAGTCTCTCGTGCCTAGGCGGTCGTGTGTGCCAAGTTTCGTGCTAAACCGACGCCGTTTGGTGATTTTGGGGCGTTAACGCCTCGAATTGAAGTTTCTTAAAGAAGTAGTTTGCCTAAAGTGAAATCCGACTCTAACTCCCAAACCGGGAACCCAATTCGAGCCCCGTCTTCTTCCACAAGTCTCTCGTCTTCTCCCACAAGTCTCTTAACTTAGAATGTAAAGAATGCAAAGATACATTTTAGCTTAGAATGCAAAGATACATTTTATACCTGATCTTCTGGTGGTGGTGTATATGGATTCTCGTCTTCTGTAGATTCCCTAAATGCCCGGTGGCCACTCGATGCATCAGGAACCTATGTTAGTCAGTGCATAATGTGTTAATCATATTCGAATTTCATACATAAGCTTGAGTGAAAATTGAACTATCAAACAATTGTGATGTTTATATGGAACCTGTCTGTTGGGATCTACACTCGCCCCCTGTGACACAAGGGCCATCATCTCAGCTCTCATCTGCTGCAACTGTGTAGAGAACTCTGCTCGAATCTCCTCCCTCAACTCATCCCTTAGCTCAGCACAAACCTGCTGCGTGATCTGATCAATAGTCGATGGCTGGGGTGTTGACTGTGATGGCCCAGCACCATCGTTATACACCACTCTCCGAGGAACGATTCTCCCGTATGTGCGACAATATCCATGTTTGTCATGACCTATCAACTCATGGAAAATGGCATTCTTAGCCTCCATAGTCCGACCATCCTCAGGTAGCATAGAGAGTTGACGATTAAACTCATCCTGTATTGAATAAGACACACAAGTATACGCCAAATTAAGATGGTTGACACACAAAAAATAAACTTTAAATACAATCAAAGGTGTTTGGAAACTACCAAGGTCTGGATAACTTCTGGGTCATCTACTCTACGTGTCATAAGCCAAACATTCATCTTATCAGTAGACTCCCCCTTACTGGTCATCTAAATTTTTTTTAGAAATATGAAAATTAGAATCCAAATAATTTGCAAATATACAATGTTTATTTATATACAAAAATAAAACAATAAAATGTAAACCTCATGCCGTATCTGAGAGAAAGTAGTACGCCCTGTGGTATGAGCTATGCCGTGAGCTCGCCGATTTTTAGCGTTCCTACTTGCAATTTTCTATAACAAGTTCAACAAATGTAAGTATGTAAATATGATTTGTATGTTTACATATCATAAATATAACGTAATTGTATACCTCAGCATCGGAAGTACGCCAATACTCCACAAGTTGTTCCCACTGGCTTGGCACAACATTCATAGGAACATCATCCTTCAGATTAGGATCGGAGCTTCTAGGCTTGAAATACTTAGCCTTAAGCTTGTTCTTGTGATCCTTCCATATGCTGTTGCAGTTTTTCATGCAGATTGGCTTGTACTCCTCTGGACATATATTCAAATTGTCCTATAAAACACAAAGTTTAAGGCTAAGTATAACACAAATTTGGAATTCGAATTTGTGGACAAAAATATACTTTTACCTTCACATCCTTCCAGATAACATCAACAATATCATCAGGCACACTGTTCCAGTCAACAAAAGTAAGAGGAACAATGTTACCATTCCGGACAATAATGCCAAGTTGAGTAGTTAACTTGGCCACGTTATCCCCTATTGGGCAGTAATTTCCATCAAATTGTATGTCCAGCTTTTTACCAGTACCCCACTCTTTAATGCCCTTGGCACATCCTCTACCACGCCTAGTCGAGGTTGATGAAGAACTAACATGACCTGCGATATACAATAATAATAAACAATATGCAATGGTAACAACCAAATGCAAATTTAAATAATGTGAATACAAATCATATCAAATAAACCTGATGTGGGCTGTGAAGAAGTCGAAGGGTCTGCAAAATACAATGAGAATAAACAAGTTATATATAATGAGCATAAATAAATGTATGTGTAAATAATTTTCATGCAAATCAAAGCAAATTTATATACCTGCGGATGGCTCATAAGCTGATGATGATAGCTGCTGTGGTGCCACTGATGGTGGACGCACTGATGGTAGGCGTGGAGGCTGAGTACATAGTAGCTGTTGTGGTGCCACTGATGGAGGTCGATACGGTGGTAATGGCCCCTCAGATGGTGGTGGCACTAATGGCCCCTCCGATGCTGGCCGATGTGATGCCTCCTCTGATGGTGGTGCTACTGATGTCCTGTTATGTAGCACATCAGACATCATGCGCCGGGGATGATCAGGCTTCCTCTTCCTTCCCATAATAATCTGCAAGCAATATAACATTAATTGACATTAGAAACATAGACAATGGTTTGTCATCAACTATAATATGACATGAATTGAACTAATACAATTACAAAGACAAAGTAAATTAAGAAATTGATGATTAACTACAACCTTGGCCTTAATTGAATTACTAATGTTGATTACATATCAGCCTATTTGAACATCAACTGTTTCCCCATCTGCGGCTTCCCTCACCCAACCAACTTCTTCATCACGAAGCATTATATTTTCTTCCAATTGTTGGCTCATGTATGGCTCGATTTGTGGATCAGTCGAACTCATATCAAATAAACCTCTTTAAGACATCTTCACCACGACTTGCCAGTCTGGTTGTAACGGGTCTGCAACATACCAAACTTGCTCTGCTTGGGACGCCAAGATGAAAGGTTCATTGGTAATTCGATCATCTCGGTACAACAAATGATTGAAGTTCACCAACGTGAAATTGAAGACATCTTCTTTCTTTCCGTGAATGTTGTCAATCCAATCACACTTAAACAACACATGTTTCTTCTCATTGGAATATCGAATCTCAACAATATCTGTCAATTGTCCATAATAGTACACAGACCCCATACGAGGATTCTTGTCTTTTCGACTAGCATAACTTATGGTATCTGCCTTCAAAGCTACACCACAATTTTGTGTGGCTCGACGATCATCCATGGCTTTTACTCGATACCGAAACCCATTCAGTATATACCCGTTGAACCTCCTTGCCAGGTTATGAGGACCATTTGCCAATAGAATAATCTCTTCAGAAAGTATGACATCAGTAGTCCTTCGCAAAGTTTGGACCTATTTAACACGAAAATGTAAAATTTAAAATGTAGATCGATTTAAGTAACTAGAATCTATAGAGTTAAATACATACATGTTCCTTGAACCAAATGTGAAAAGTTTCAAAATGTTCACGCCGAAGTTGATGATCGTCGACACGAGACATTTTGAGCTTAAGTACTTCAAGGTGTTTGCTGTGTAGATTGAAATTTTAGCCATACCAAAAATTTAGTTGAAAATTCAATAAAGCATAATAAAATATTGAGTGAGTGACTTAACCTACTTTATGAATGGTTGAACCGCGCTTGTATTGCATAAGATGTACCGATGAGCTTGTACCCAAGAAGTATTATCAAGATAAAAGCTTGTGTTTTCACCAGTAGCATGACCCAAATTATCAGCACCACTATAGTTCCTCACGGGTCGACTAGATTTGGTTTCCACATCACTGAAATATTGTGCACAAAAATTCATGCATTCTTCCATAAGATATCCTTTAGCAATTGATCCTTCAGGACGAGCTCTATTACGCACGTATTGTTTCAAAGTAAGAAGATACCTCTCAATTGGATACATCCATCGAAACTGAATCGCTCCACCCAATAAGGCTTCATCAGCTAGATGTATAGGCAAGTGCTCCATTATATCAAAAAAAACTCGGAGGAAATATTTTCTCTAGATGACAAAGTGTTACAGCGATACGATCTTTAATATATTGCAAATCCGTCGCACGATTCACTTTCGAACACAATTGTCTAAAGAAATTGCTCAATTCAATCAAGGGTTCAATTACATTCTTCGGTAACGATCTGCGAATAGCCAATGGAATAAGTTGTTGCATCAAAATATGACTATCGTGGCTCTTAAGACCCCCAATGCTTCTATCATGTAAGCGCACACGACGTGATATATTGGATGAATACCCGTCGGGAACTCTTACTTCCTTCAACACTTTCAAGAACAAATCTTTCTCATCCTTGGTCATCGTGAATTGTGCTGGTGGTAAATAGGCTTTATTCGACCCTCTTAACTGCAAATGTAGGGGTTTTCTAATATTCATATCTTGTAAATCACGCCGAGCATTAACACCATCCCTCGATTTTCCTGCAACCCCTAATATTGTCCACAACGTTGTCACAAACATTCTTCTCTATATGCATCACATCGAGGCTGTGTCTTATTAGATTGTGCTCCCAATATGGCAATTCATAAAAGATACTCTTTTTCTTCCAACTATGGGTGCGATGTCCAACTTTCTCCTTCTCTACCTGTCTCCTATGCCTCTCCTTAAGGTCATCCCTATTGTATTGGGTTAAAATACCCTCAGATTCTAATTGTAGCAACATCTCAGTTCCAGACAACAATTTTGGTTTGAGTCTGACTTCCCGACTACCATCAAATGATACTTTATCCTTCCGAAATTTATGGCCAGTAGGTAAAAATCTGCGATGACCCAAGTATGATTGTTTCCTACTATGCTTCAACCAACACGATGTAGTTTCCCTATTGCAACAAGGACATGCATATTCGCCTTTAGTGCTCCATCCTGACAAGTTTGCGTATGCAGGAAAATCACTAATTGTCCACAGTAAAGCTGCATGCATTTGAAACATTTGATTTGTTGATGCATCAAATGTTGACACACCCTCATTCCATAGTTCTTTCAACTCCTCAATCAACGGTTGCATATACACATCAATCTTGTCACCAGGTCCTTTTGGGCCGTCAATAAGCACGGATAAAATTAGAAATGGTTGCTTCATGCACATCCATGGCGGCAAGTTGTATGGAATGAGCACAACAGGCCAAGTGCTATGAACTATGTTCATCGTCCTGAATGGGTTAAAACCATCAGATGCTAAGCCAAGCCTTACACTTCGGCAATCATTACTAAAGTCAATATTCCGACGGTCAAAATCTTTCCATGCAAGGGAGTCAGCAGGATGCCTGAAGACACCATCATCAGTTCGTTCCTCTGCATGCCATCTCATTAACTTGGCCGTCTTAGATGACATAAACAACCTCTGCAACCTTGACTTTAAAGGAAAATACCTCATCTGTTTTGCAGCTATTTGTTTGCCACCTGTGTTAGGACCATTTGAACCACCATCACCATTTGATTTCCATCTACAACTGTTGCATATGACACATTTATCAAGATTGGCGTCCTCGTTTTGAAACAACATGCAACTGTTGGGACATGCATCCCACGTCTCATACGTGAAGCCCAAATCTGTTGTGACCTTTTGAGCTTTATAATATGAGTCCGGGAGTTTCACACCTAACGGGAACGCCTCATTCAATAACTCAAGCAACATGTCAACAGACTTGTCTGTCCACTGATTAATCACCTTCAAATGTAGAAGTCGAACAATGAATGACAAAGATGTGAACTTCTGACAACCCGGATACAATTCACTTTGTGCATCTTGAAGAAGTTTGAAATACTTTGCAGTCTCTACATTTGGACCGAGCTGGGGTTCAGATGCATGGGGATCAGGCCCCTGTGGTTCATCACCCTCAACACTTGTACCGGCATGTGGATTTCCCATAGCCCCTTGTATCATTCCAATCATATCATCTCCAATGTCTAAATTAGCTAATGTTTCATTCTCTCGATTACCATGCAGAGATATGTAAGATTCCCCATGATTAATCCAATGTTTGTATTTTTTTAAAAAACCATTCAAAATCAGATGCTCCCGTACACCATCTCGTACAAAATAGTATCGATTCTCACACTTCCTACACGGACAACTGATCATCGAACCTTCAACCCTATTGGTGTAGGCAAACACAATGAATGCATCAATCCCATTAATGTATTCACTCGACATCCTATTTGGCAAATCAATCCAACTCTTATCCATCATCTGTACACATCCACAAAAATATCTCACCAAAGTAACTCTAAATATAATACCTACGCAAACCAAGTAAATGATAGCATTCCTCTCCGCAACTAAATAAATTGTCATATTAAACGTCAAAAAAAAAAAAAAAAAAAAAAAAAAAAAACAGAATAAATAAGTGAAAATAAAAATAAACCCAAATATTTTGATTGGTTTTCAATTTATACCATTTACCTATTTTCGTCAACTAAACCCGACAAAAAAAATAAAAATAAAAACTAGTTATTAAACTAAACGAAATGTCTAAAATTCCTATTTAGGATTAACTCCTATTTTTTTTAGATTGAAAAAAAGTAATAAAAAATTAATTAAATCCTATTTAAGGTTTAAATTAATTAAATCCTATTTAAGGTTAAAAAAATTAATGAAATGTCTAAAATTTCTATTTAAGGTAAAAATCCTGTTTTTTTTTTTTCTATTTTTTTTATTTTCTCTTAAATATTTTTATGACTTATTTAAACATTTTCAATTTAAATTTGTAATCGAACCATTGCATGTGTATGATATCAAAAACACAAAAAAAAAGAAGAAATTCTATCCCCCTTTTTTACGAATCACTCATAAAATTATGATTTTAAATACAATATAAGTGATTGATGCATTAAGATTAAGTTATTTAAGATTATTTTAAATACAATAAACAGATTTATAAAAAAAAAATTAAGATTTAAATACAATAAACAAATTTCAGATTAAGATTAACTGATTTATATATATAGACAGATTTATATATATATAGACCGATTTATATATATACAGATTTATATACAGATATATATACAGATTTATATATATGGACAGATTTATATATAAATTTATATATGGACAGATTTATATATACAGATTTACATATACAGATTTATATATATACAGATTTAACTGATTTATATATTGGACCGATTTATATACAGATTTATATATATACAGATATATGGACAGAATAATATACAGATTTATCTATATATATGGACAGATTTATACAGATTCATCTATATATATATATACGGAGACCGAGAGAGAGAGAGAGAGAGAGCATACGCAGAGAGAGAGAGAGAGTCGTCGCCGGAACCTGTCGCCGTCGCCGCCACACCACCGCTGCTTGCTCGCCGTCGCCGGAGCACCACTACCCGTAGCCCGTTTGAGAAATTTGGGGATGAAGTTAGGGATTTGGGATGAAGGATCGAGCGGGACAGGTAGAAGAGGGGCGGGGGTTATTTTATTTTCACTTTTTGCGACGGTAGGTTGTAGACCGTCGCAAATAGTAGCCATTAGCTCGTAAAACGGCGCCGTTTGGATAATATTTTTTTGTGACGGCAAACTTCCGTCGCAAAAGAGCCACGTTTCCGTCGCAAATGAGCCACTCTCTCAAAAAAAATGTTTTTTGCGACGGGTTTTTTTTGCCGTCGCTAATACTTACCCATTTTCGACCCCTCCGCGTATTTTTATTGCCGACGGGAAAGTGCCGTCGCTAAATGACATTATTGGCGACGGGAAAAGGTACCGTCGCAAAAAACCGTTTTTAGCGACGGGAGGCGCCCGTCGCTAATTCCTCCGTGGTTTTTCCTCTGTTTTCTTGTAGTGATTCTTAGATCATTGACACGAAATCTATTGAAAAATAGATTCAATAATATATTAAGTTGGTAAGCAACTATAAAAAAAAAAGAAGAAAAAGATAAAACAAAAAACAACTACCTTGTCATATAGATTTCACATATTGTTGTTAGCAATTGAGGTTTGCCACATTCCAAATGAGTCGCAACGACGCGCTTAATAAAAGAAAAATAAAATAAAGTTCGTCTTCGATTCACATTGTTTCTAGAAGGGTGACAACAAGAAGTGCCACTTCAAAATTGTCGAAGTGGGGCCTACATGAATGATTTTTTATATTTAAATTAAAATTTTAAGAAGAAATTGTTATTAAAAATAATTGAAAAAAGAAATGAAACGTGACATTCCTTTTATTTATTTGTTTTCTTAATCTGAACATAACTTAAAGTTAAGTTGTGGAATATTTTACAAAATAAGGTATTAATTAGTTCGTGTTTATATAACTATTTAGATAATAATTTAATGTAAGTGTGCATATTCATGTATTTTCTTTCTTGTTGAACATTTATGTCTATTCATATTCACAACTTATTAACTAATTAAAATTTTATTTTAAAAATTATTGCAAAAATAAATAAATAAATAAATATATTAAAACAAAATCCAAGTTGCCCTCCCTCCGTCCCTGCAAAGTTACACCTAGAGCTGTGTAAATTATCGTTTAATCCGTGCCAAATTGTCTAATCTACACTGATCCACCTGCTAATCATGAGTTAGTTTGATCTGCGGTTTAAATTTTATAATTCATTTTCAAAACTGCCCCGCACTATTATAGTTATATATTTTTATTTATCTATAATGAAATATCAAAATAAAAATCAATGTAAGCGATAATTAAGATATGAAACTTATTACGAATTAGTGTTATATATATATATGAAAAATATTATGTAAATTAGTGTTATATATTGTGTAAATACTTGATAATTGTTTAAGATTATTTTTCAATCAACTCGCAAATTAAAACCATTCAAACCGCAATTTAATTATTTATCAATTCACTATTCATGATTTGATATATAATTTTACATTCAAACCGCACTAAACCGCATCGCACAAACCCTTAGTTACACCCAATGGCGGAGGCAGCAAGGGACGAGGGGGGTCACGTGCCCCCCTGAATTTTGGAATTTTTTTTTTTTTTTTTTGCAAATATAAAGAAAGAGGGTGACTATTGGTTCAATGGTTAAGACTTGGCCTAATAACCTTAAGGTTATGGAGTCAAGTCTTGGGACCATCACTTTGTGCATTATGTCAAAGGTTAGGTGTGTACTCAATCTTTCTCCTCCCAAACACACATTAATGTGTACTAATTGGGCGCTGTTGTTGTTGTTTTGTTGCAAATATAAAGAAAATATTTTAAATAAAAAAAATTACAAAAATATTATTAGAGTAAAATGTCAATGACATTTTAAAAATTATGAAAACAATAATGGTTGTTTTGAATAAAAATGAAGAGACTATTATAAACCATATCATCTATGAAAATTTTACGAAATTTTTTTAATGTAACGGTGATGTCATTATTATTGACATGCAAGTATAAGTAATCTCACTATAAAAATATGAAAATTATTGGATTGTTAGTTATATCTGACATGTGAGGTTCATTCTCTATGTGTTTATTTACTATTAGTTGGTGATATCACATACTAATGATGACGTGGTATTACCATTATATTGAATTTTTAATCAAATTTTGTATACATTTTTTTTTATCATTATACAATTTTTTTTAAGACTTATATCCATATTTTTTTTATATTGTCCATGATAAACTAGTTATACATAACATTATTTTTTTTATATTTCTCGAAATCAATCGTAAAAACTTGCGTTAAATATTTTTGTAAGATTTTTCAATATTATAATTAATAAATGCCTCATCTAATTTAATTTTTTGACTCCGCCACTGGTTACACCAACCATTTATACCCATTTTATGAAACAAATTTTCAAAGTGGACCAAGAGATGAAAAAGTAGCTTTGTTTCTTTCTATTTCTTTATCTTTTTTTCTTTTCTTTTTTTTTTTTAATTTTTTTGAATTAATTACACTTTTATTCCCATGCTATTCACGACTATCTAATTATTTCACCAATTTAGCTACTGCTATTCTTAAGTTCGTTGTTTGGTTGTTAAATATATTTTTTAATTTTTATGATAATATATGAAAAATAAAAAAATAAAAAAGTGATGTCACCCAAAAAAAAAAATATATATATATACTAATATAAAAGATGCCAAATAATACATTAATATAACTGCTTTTCATCTTTCTCAAAAAAAAAAAAAAAAAAAAAAAAAAAAATGCATCATTAGCAAGTAAGCACCAGAAGACACTAAGGTACTACACTAGACACCACCTTTATAACTTTCATTTATTTTTTCTTCCATGTTTCTTTATATGGCGTTAGTTTCTCTCTTTTCCCTAATGCCTTTTCATAATTATATTCCAATTTGGTCAATCTTTCATCCCACTTTTCTTCCTAAAGCTCTTAGCTCATTCTCTCTCTCCATCGCAAGGGTCAAGTAAGGTTTTTTTATTTTCTCTCTCTCTCTCTCTCTCTCTCTCTCTTTCTCTCTAGCTAATGGAAAATGTATTGATTGTTGTTCATTTTTATTAAATTTTTTTTTAGGGTCAAGCATTCTTAAAAATCTTTTTTGACATGTTGGGTTCAACAATACCAGTTCTAAGATAGACAAAGATACGAAACAAATTTCATTGACCATAAATTTAATTAAAAATTCATATGTACATATAAAATTTTGGATGTAGAAGAAAACTAGAATATACAAGTTTTAGTATTTTAACTAAAAAAACCATTTTATTACTTTAAAAATGATTTTAAAAATTAGTATTGTTTTTTAAATACTACTTTGCAAATAAAAACATATTATTTAAATGTAAGTAAAATCATGTTTAAATACTTATATTTAGAGGACACACGAAGGATTATAATGATTTATAAAAAAAAATGTACTTATTGGTCATAAGAAAACTTGATAGAATTTCTTTGTACTTTTGAAAAAGAAAAAAGATTATCTGTAGCACTTTACTTTCATTAAGATTATCATTTTCTTAGTTTAAATTATAAAACAGTTGTGATTTGTGGCACTAATTTTTTGAGCACTAATGGCACTAATTTCTATATCAGATAAAAAAATAAAAAATAAAAAATAAAGTTACCAAAACAGGAAATTAGTGCCATTAGTGCCAGCAGTTTTAGAGTCACAAATCATTTTTCATTATAAAATTAGCTTATTTGGAAAGCACATAACACGATAGTTTTTTCAACATTTGTTAATGAATTAAACTGAATTGTTTTAATTATAAGAGTTTAAAATAATAAAATTTAAATTTTTGAGACCTAGATTGAAAACTAGAACTGTGGGAGCCAAAAAAAATATATATTCGCTTATTGAAGTTAACCCAAACAAGGCCTACAATAGGTCCAGCTCAAACAAATATCACACTCTTCCATCTATATAAAGGGGGGGCATCCCATAAGAGAAGGTATGTGCTCTCTCCCTACACTACACACCAATACTCTTGATTTGCATAGCTCTATTCTTTCAATCAAAGGACTAACTTTAGCATCGGAGTGTCTCCGGCCGGCAACCCCGGTTGGGTGGCGCCTATCATGTTCATTTGTGCAGGTTTACTGGAGTAAAGTTTATCTCTTCGTTGGATCTCTACATTCCATGTGAGATGATATTTCATGGTCTCACAATTGGCGTCGTCTGTAGGAAAGAGCTAAAGAATTCAACGAAGAGAAGATTTAATACGACACCCAAGGTACTCGGACCAGTGAGCACTACGGTTAACCATTCTCTTTCTAAAAAAGGAGACCCACAGTTGGGTCTTTGGCTTCTTTCATTCTGATTATGTTTTTTGCTAAAGTTCAGGTATATATATATACACGTCTATGTATATATCTATTTATGCTCACAGATTTGATCAAACCCTTGTTGAATATTAATATTGTTTAGAAAGGTTGTCAAAACAAGATGAAGTTAGTAGCTGTTTTCTCTCTCTAAAAATGGGTTTCACACATTTCCTGGTGCAAACATCTTTTCGGCAATTCAATAAAGTTGTTCGGCTAAATTCATACGTGGGTCTGTCCCTTTATTTATTTATTCTTTGTTTCTCAAAACTTAGCTTAAAGTTGATTCTTAACATGTATGCACGTATGCCTATGCTAAAGCTTTCTGCAGAATCCAAGGCTGGGTCTTCAATTTTCCTCTCTCTAGAATGAACCATGAGTTATGATAAAAACAAATTATTATTCTTATTTAATTAATTGTGGTAGTCGGCTGGCCATATATATATCTTTACATATAAATTCAAACAGTCTGATCTGGAGGCAACTTCAATTGTCATGAATGGCTCATGTTGATGCCGATCAAAATCTCGACAATCGTTTAGCACCCATAACAAGCTAGCCTCTTCTCGGCGCCAATCACAAATTAGCAAGCTGAAAATAAAAATAAATAAATAAAATAATAATAATAAATAAATAAATAAATAAAAACGCTGCCAACTAAGGAGCTGAGTTACATTCGGAGTTTGCTGAGTTACTTTCATTGCGTAGCCATGCTCACCACTAACTCCGCAACATTGAAAAGCCGAACACACAAAAAAAAAAAAAAAAAGAGTAGACCAATCTTATTTTTGGTCAACTTTCGGAGGTCCAACGACATCCAATTCGAGGCGGAATGACGCGTATGAATAGTGGAATGAACACTAGGTCGAGTGGTGAATCCAACGTTGCAAAAATAAAGCCAATCGGACTTCAAACGAGGGAGATACAAGGGCTCAAAGTTGGAAGTTTGAATTAAAAATTCTGCATTTCACGACCTGTTGCATGAAGAATTCGGCTTTGCACCATTTAGGCCACTATTAATTCATATTATTCGGCAGTGCAACAACTCTATTCGACAACATTATTTTGCACCATTATTAGCACCATGATTAATTCATCGTTTTTCATCAACATTACTCAGCAATACTACAACTCCCAAAAGGGTATTTAGCAAAGCTACAAAGCTACAAAGCTGTTCAGCAGTGCCATACCTCGTACAAGGCTATTCAGCATCTTTTCCACCTTTCTCGGCATTAGTACAACTCAAGTTGCCCATCGATACAACACAAATCAGCATCTCTACAACCCAGTCGAGGCAGTGTAACTTGTAGAGTCTACTCAGCATGTTCTCACTACTCGGCAACCATTCCACACTAACCAGTCGTTCAATCACGACATCTACCCCCGTTTATTAATTCGTCTCTCAAAACCATGTCCGATGCCCTTCTAAACTACAATGCCGAGAACCAAGTGCTTTGGCCAGCCAAAGTGTCGCCGACCGCATTTACGTACCCATCTTCTCTCTCTAGCAAGTGGGTTTACATTTTTCTTCATGTGAGCAAGAATTTCGTGGCCTACCAGCAAGTTCACGTCGGCTAGCGGAGTCTACAAACATCGACTAGTAAAGCCACAAACTAACCGCAAGCCGCCGATAGTTGCGAAACCAACTAAATGTCCAGAAATTGACATTTTTTAGCGTTGCAAACTCAAGCTTCGACTATACCAGTGTGAAGTCCACATCAAGACAAGTCCAACACCACAAACTGCGTCAAAATCGGAGCTAAAACGAAGCCGTATGAGCCCGACGAAGTTTGGCGAACGATGTCACCATTCTTAAGTTAGCAACCTAGGAAATTATTCCATGCATTGCAGCTAAGTTACATCCTGTCATAGCAGCACAATCAAGTTCAAATATATACTGTGCAAAATATATACACACGGATATGTCATGGCAAAGTGGTTTAGAATTATTCTTTTACTCCAAGAACAAGAGTTCAATTCTCACCAGCAACAACTTTCTTTTTAATTTTTGCTAAGCAACCAAACCAAGCCATCTAAACTCAGCAATATAGGAGCAATTATCCAGTGCTTCGCGGCGCACTATTCTCAACCGATTTGAGCCATTAGTTCTATTTTTGGCTGCAACTACGCTATCAGGAGTCCGATTATAGCGATCCCATAGTCATTTCCAACTATTTGGACCCTTCTAAACACATCCGTATGGTCCAATTCTGCAAATTCTGAGTCGCATATTGAGCTGAGTACCTCAGCCAACCAGGAACATTAAATGCAAAACCAACGGTCAATTGTATATAATCGGCATGCAATTTCAGCAGCAAGATTTTGGGGCAAGGAAATAATCTTCTGTCTTCCTCGATCACTCATTTCATTACCTTGGCCATTTATTGCCCACAGTCAATTTTTCACTTTCCAATTGGGGCATATCAATCATCATCATCTCGGCACCTCTGCTATGCATACATACTCGGCCAACTTGGTCTAAACATTACAACGACATTAACTTGAGTTACAAACTCCAGCTCCTTTTCACACCACTCTGAGTAAGCGCTAGTTTTGAGGCAATACATTACACACTTGGCAGTCGGCAATTCGCATCTGGTAGTCGGCAATTCACATATTTTTGCACACCGTCATTTTACCAAAGCCGAATATGCCCTGTAACATAGGGCAATGGGGCAAATCCAATCTGCATTCCTTCCGACTAACACTTGTCATTCAAAAGCAATGGGGCAAGTCTACATTGGACTAAACGCAAATCGAGCAATGCTAATTGGCCCAAAATTCTCTGTAATTAAATAGTTTGAAGGATATTTACTTGGCAATTCCTTACAAGAGGAGCAATATTATTTGTGAAATATTATTTGTGATTAACACGTCTACCTCATTCGGTATAGGCCATCGCTAACACAAGATGCATTATTCAAAATCCTTGCAATATTAACACTTGATCGCCACTTAAAATCAGCAAAAGTCTCCGAGTACAGCGTAATCTTCGCATTCAGCACAGAGCGCCATCAGCAAAGGCCTACACCCATGCCCGAGGGTTCGAATACCGCGGCCTACACCCATGCCCGGGGGTTATAATACTGCAGGCCTACATCCAGGCCCGGGGGTTAGAATACCGCGGCCTACACTCATGCCCGGAGGTTATAATACCGCAGGCCTACACCTATGCTCGGGGGTTAGAATACCGCGGCCTACACCCATGCCCAAGGGTTATAATGCCGCAGGCCTACACCTATGCTCGGGGGTTAGAATACCGCGGCCTACACCCATGCCCGGGGGTTATAATACCGTAGGTCTACACCCATGCCCGGGGGTTATAATACCGCAGGTTTACACCCTTGCCTGAGGGTAATAATACCGTGGTCCATTTTTTGGCTGATATATCTATTTTATTTAATCTACATTATTTGGTTCAGTCAATCATTTCCGTCCTCAGTACATAGAAATATCTTTAGCTCGGCACGAAAGTCCATATTTTGAAACACTCTTTGCACTTGACAATATACTACACCCTCGCCTAGGAGTCATAATATCGCTCCCTACAGCCCTTCCCCGGGGGTAACAATACCGTGGCCCATCGTTATAATTTGTTTGGAACTCATGTGATATAATTTCGTCCTATGATCGCCATCCTTTATATACATACATTCAAGCATACATGCAGTCATTCACTCATACATTTTATTCATTTATCCAGAGTGTTCTTTATAAAAAAAAAAACCTAACAGCTATTTGAACAGCGTAACTCAGCAAGAAAAACTCTCATTCCTTCTACCGTAGACAATGAAAGTTTTCGGGCAATTGTGAGAGCCAGAAAAAAATATATATCCGCTTATTAGAGTTAACCCAAACAAGGCCTACAATAGGTCCAGTCCAAACAAATATCACATTTCTCTATCTATATAAAGGGAGGGCACCCCAGAATAGGAGGTATATGCTCTCTCCCTACACTACACACCAACACTCTTGATTTGTATAGCTCTATTCTTTCAATCAAAGGACTAACTTTTGCATCGGAGTGTCTCCGGCCGGCAACCCTGGTTGGATGGCGCCGATCATGCTCATCTGTGCAGGTCTACTGGTGTAAAGTTTATCTCTTCGTTGGATCTCTACAATCCATGTGAGAGGATATTTCATGGTCTCACAAGAACAATATTAGAGAGATTAATTAATAGTTCATTAGAAAGGTAGTGCAGTTTACTCATTATCAACAGAGGTGTAGTGACACAAAGCAGATTTCAAAGAGAATTGTTATTGATAATTTTTTTTTTAAACACTTTATTTGGTTGATTTTTAAAAATGGGTTTGATAAAAAATGAAAAATAAAAAAGCAAAAAATAAAAAAGCTAATAATTTTCATATATTCTCTTTTTTCGGAAAAAAAATTTACAAAAATTTGAAATAATTTTTTAAGTGCCGTTTGGTAACACTTACGTTTTCAGTTTTCTGTTTATATTTATAAAAATTTTAAAAACTCAAATAAAAACTTGTTTGGTAAAATTTTTGATTTATAAATCAGTGGTCTCAGTTTATAAATTTGGTCATAAAATGAAAACACAAAAAATGTGTTTCCGTTTTGAGTTTTGAGTTTTTTTTTTTTTTACCACCCAACACTAGCCACCACCCGCCACCATTTTCCACCACCGTCTTCCGTCACCACCACCCACCACCCACCACCCATCACCTGCCACCACCACTCACTACCCACCCGACACCACCACCTATCACCCACTCGCCACCACCATCCATCCCTCGCCACCACTACCACTACCCATTACCTACCTGCCATCCACCTGCCACCCGCCACTACCATCCACCGCTCGCCACCACCACCCGCTACCTACTTGCCACCACCTCTCACCATCCACCTGCCACCACCAGCCACCACCAGCCACCTGTCACCCACCCATCACCACTACCCGCCACTCACCACCCACCACCACCACCCACCTGCCACCACCACCCACCACCCACCACCACCACCACCACCACCACTACCACCACCCCACCCACTCGCCACCACCTACCACCCGCCACCGTCACCCACCCACCCGCCTCCACCCACCACCATCCGCCACCCACCTGTCACCACCATCTACCTGCCACCACCACCCACCACCCGCCACCGTCACCCACCTACCCACCATCACCACCCATCACACACCTACCACCACTCGCCATCCGCCACCCACCTGCCACCACTATCCACCACCCGCCACCACCACCACCACCACCCACTCCCTACCACCCACCACCCACTATCCTCACCCACCCACCCACCACCACCACAACCACCCACCCGCCACCACCCACCACCACCCGCCATCAGCCACCCACTTGCCACCACCACCCGCCACCACCACCACCACCACCACCCACTCGCTACCACCCGCCACCGTCACCCACCCACCCACCCACCACCACCACTACCCACCCACCACTCACCGTCACCACTTTCCACCACCGTTTTCCGCCGCCATTTGCCACCACTTGCCATTTCTTACTCTTTTTTATATTTTTTAAAATTTTTAAATATTTTGTCAATGACCAAACGCGTTTGTAATTTATGTTTTTCTAAAAATAAACAAAAAATAAACAAAAGCCAGTTTATAAAATTTTCGTAAATATAAACTGAAACGTAAACGTTACCAAACACACCCTTAGTGTTTATTTTTGTCAAACAAAAAAATAAGTTTTTGAAAATTTAGCCAAACTGAGTGACAAACAAGTCGAATAGTTAACTGTTCAAGATTAGTTTGAAAATTTTAATGAGTTTTAGAATTTATTCAAATTTGATTCATTAAACTTTCGAGTTAATCTCAAACGAATTTTTGTCAACCCGAATTCGAGTCGTTTTGGTATTTTTTATATAATTTTTGGTTTATTGAACTGAGCAGAACAATCAATTGACCACTTTAAGCTAAGTTTAAAAACTTTAACAAGTTCTAAAATGTGTTCAAGATTGATTTGTTCACTTCAACAAATCGAACTCAAATAAATTTTTAACAAACTAAACATGAGTCGAGCTCGATCTGTTTGGTTCGTTTTCCAACCCTAATCCTTATATTTCATATATCTTTGTTTTCCATCCACAACACTCAAATCGAACGAGCTGAAAGGAGTGGGCTTGCCCAGTTGATGGGCCTAAGTTTTATTGGTTGGGTCTATGATGGTGGGCTTGGACGCTTTTTCTCAATTTCAAAGATCAGAAAACCAAACTTACAATTGCATGTTCCATCCCAAGGGGCCTAGAAATAAACTGTTTTAGATTTCAGAGTTCTTCTTCACCCTCAACCTTTTTTTATTATATACATATATATATATATATATATATTCTTTTTCATTGATTGAAATATATTAGATAAATTACATCAGTAATCCATATGATTTAAGTAAAATGTCACTTTAATCCCTAAAATTTTAATTTAAATCATTTGAATCCTACACGTTCAATTTTGTTCCTGAAAGGCAGAGAGAACCATAGATTCTGCAAGCTGCAGCCGTGGATAATTTTTTCTACTATTACGTGTAAAAAATTCATTAATGGACTTGATGGCCCACTAGGTGTGGATATGGACTCGATGGCCTACTAAGTCCACCCATGATTTATAGAGTCTCGGATCATAGTTTATACTTATAGAATTGGATTGGAGAAATTTTTTAGACTTGATTTTAATATGAGTTGGGATTGGGAAGAGTGTTTTAGAACCTAGCCTGCCTTGCGTCGCTCCTTCCAACCCACAAACTATATCATACAATATATTTTTATAGATTTATATGTATGCTTTGTATTGTTTAATTTTTGTTTTCACCATATTAATGTATATATGGTATATATTTCCACATTTATTAGGTATTGATTTCCTAGATATTAGGTATTACTATAGTTAGGTCTCTTATAGGATACTCTTTCTCATAATTAGATTTCTAGTCAGATACTCTTTCTCAGTCTATATATACAGGTCTTCCATTCAATACATTTATTCAATACAATACATATTATTTTCTCTCTTTCTACTATTCTAACATGGTATCAGAACTATAGGTTAAGCTCTTGGTGTTCTTCGCCTTACCGGCGGGCGGCAAGCTTGCCTTGGTCGTCTGCCGAACCCCAATCTATTCCGCTATCATATTTTTCTATTAGTATCGTTTCGTGGTGATCTCTTCCTTTTATCCGCTGTTTATTCCAACCCCAAATATTTCTATCATTTTATTTTATTTTTTACTCACAATACAAATTTTTTTTTTTCCTCCACTCTATCTTTTCCTCTGCTTCCACCTCCAATTGGTTTCTATCTTCACAGTTATTTGAGTTTGAGGGGGGATATTATACCTATATCATGGTGAGCATGATTATAGACCATGCAAACCACCTAAGCCGTCTCCTATAGCACACAACTTACGCAGCCCCTTGTGGCACACCACCCAAGCCACCCCTTTGGCACACAATCCAAGCCGTACTTTTTGGCGCACAATCCAAGCCGCCCTTTCTTAGCGCACCACCAAACTCACCCCCTAGCGCACTCAGTCATCTGTAACCATCATCGTTCAGCACCACGTCATAAGTTATGTGTGTGCCACGCTTGTTGGTTCAACATCCAGTTCTCTACATCGGTCCGGCATGACCCCTTTAAACTGTTCCGACAATAATTCCGGTTAGCTCTTACATTGGTCCGACATGGCCCCCTTAAACTGTCACGAATTGATTCCACTTAGCTCCTATATCGGTCCGACATGACCCCTTTAAACTGTCCTGGCATTAGTTTCAGTCAGTTCCTACAATGGTCCGACACGACCATAAAGTGTCTCTCGGCATTAGTTCCAGCCAGTTTCTATATTGTTCCGGCAAGACCTTAAATTGTCCCGGCATTAGTTCCAGCAAGTTCCTACAACGGTCCAACATGACCATAAACTGTCTCCCGGCCAGCCTCTGATTTATTTCAAATGCCCTTGCACTCTCGTTCGGATTTTGCAATCTATTTGCCTTTTATTTTATTTTATTTCATGTTTTAGTTTCTCTTTCCAAACTCAAGATGTTTATCCTCCTTGAGTTTGAGGGGGGATGTTAATGTATATATGGTATATATTTCTACATATATTAGGTATTGATTTCCTAGATATATTAGGTGTTACCATAGTTAGGTCTCTTATAGGATACTTTTTCTCATAGTTAGATTTCTAGTAGGATACTTTTTCTCAGCCTATATATATAGGCCTTCCATTCAATACAATACATATTATTTTCTCTCTCTCTCTCTACTATTCTAACACACCAAATCAAGAAAAAAAAAAAACACTTTATTTTATATAAGAATATATTATATATTATTAGTTTTGTAAAAGAATTGATTATAAATTTAAATTACAGGCCTTGAGTATTTTAAATGAAAACCAAAATGATTAAATTAATTTTAATTTTTTATTTAAAAATAAAAAAAGGTATTTATATTAAATAATATCCGAGTCATGTGAATGATTTTGAAATTTTTTAAGCATCATACTGGGATTGGTCGAACTTAAAAAATGATTTTCTAGTGCCACGATATACTATTATGAGTATGACTTGAATCTAATTTAGCTCAATTCAATTCTTGATATGCAAAATGGATGCGCAGATAAGTTACTTCACATATTTGTTAGAAAACATTATTGTTCCTTAATATCGACCGACATCGGCCAAAATGAACACTACATTTATGTTGAAACCGAAACTCAAACCAATTCAACAATGGCTTTATGTGGGAAGTGGATTTTTGACTTTTTTTTTGGGCATGGCTTCTGTCCAGTCCTTAATCGGACTGGACCGTGCTGTTGGGCCCGTGGAGGCCCACCACCACGGGTCCCTTTTTGATAATCTGAACCGTTCAATGTGTAGAACTCGTCGAGTACTATATGCCTGTAAAAAAACACGTTAATCGAATATCAATAGCTATGTGATCAAATCAGCTTTGTATAAAAAAAAAATGTACGGTGAATAAATTAATGGCTGACAAAAATATGTTTTGATCACATAGTTATCGATATCCGATCAACGTGATTTTTTTACAGATATATAGTACTCAACGAGTTCTACACATTGTTTAGATTATCAAAACGGAACCCATGGTGGGCCTCCACGGACCCAACAGCTTTGGACTGGACAGAAGTCATTCCCTTTTTTTTAGGCTAAAATTTACAAAAATATAGAATAGACTAAGCCATTCCCTATTTTTTCTTTCACAAATATCACATCCAACTATAAAAAAATTTAATTATATTCCCAAATACAAAAATTTTAATCTATTAAAATAATTAAAAACTAAAATAATTTATTAAAATAACTAACTTCCTAAACAGGAGAATGACATGTGAGTTATAATTTGAATGAAAAATATGAAAGTAGGCTTTAATCTACAAATAATATAAGATAATGTAATTATTCGGTATCATCCTCGCATTACTCTAATATTGGCCAAACAAACATGGATAAAAGTGAATTTTTTCCCCCCAAAAGGCCAAAAAATGCTACGCAAGCAAACTGTCTTTGACATGGAAGTGAAGTCTTCGTCAGATTCCTTCCTCGAAAATTCCTTTCCTCCTCTCTCCCTTTTTTCTTCTTCTTCTTCTTCTCTCTCCAACTTCTCCCATTGACATCTCTCTCTCTCTCTCTCTCTATATATATATATATATATGTAGATACAGTCCATCTTCTTCACACCCTCTCAAATGGAAGCCTCAACATCATCATGTTCCTCACCCCTCTCACTCGACTTCCTCCCTCCTCCATTCTCTCCACCCCTCCACCATTAAAAATTAATGGTGTTATCATCAAATTATTTGTCAAGAGTTAAAAAAATAAATAAATGTCACATCAATCTTTTTCCTTAAAAAAAAATAGATTTAAAAAAAAAAAATGATTGAGGGTTTTAATTTTAAAACTCTAAGAGGAACTCTACTGATGAGACTCATCATGTGATATGATGTTTATACTTATTTGTTTGTGTGCCTTTTTTTTCTTATGTCATATTACTAGAGTTAAAATTAGAACTTTAATTTCAAAGCTCTTAATTACTAATTTTTTTTATTTTATTATTATCAACTGTTCAAATGTATTTAGCTAAAACAGCCACTGAAAAAACCTACTCGAAACGCATACAAAGGATTTTAGGTTTGAAAAATATATTGTCTCCAAACGCATATAAGTTTGTATAATTATGTTGAATTACATTTTTGAGTTGTTTTAGAAAGAAAATTAAAAGTTAATTTTTTAGATTTTTTTTTTTTAAATGTATAAAAAAAGTGAGAGATGATGTGACCTAAAATTGATTAAAAGTTGGAAGATGACTTTTAACCACTTTCCTAAAAATGCCTATTAATTCATATAACATATAATTATATTTGATCAACAATTTGTTAATTATATAGATAAAAAAAATAATCTCTTCTCTTTATGTTTTACTATTATTTATTCCTATGCACATAAATAAAGGTGAAACACAAATAAATTTCAAAATGTAATTTTATGAACTTTTTAATCTTTTTGTTTTCTTATGGATCTAAAGGTCCCATTAAAGTAGAAATTACACAAAATGAAACTCACTTACATGTTTGGGTTTAATTTTTTAGCAATATGAATTTTTTCAAATGTAAAATTACACATTTGGTCAATCTACATCATAGAGGTTTTGGATTTTTCCTCTTTCTAGAACAAATCTCACATTACAAACAAAAATGTAATAATTCAATATAACACTCCAATAACGTAACACTTCAATGTAACATACTAAAAAACTTCTTAGTCTAATTTTCCCAAACGTATTCCCAAACGTAACAACAAAACACTTCAAAAAAATCCTTAGTGTATTTTTTCTAAATGTAACACTCCAATATAACACACAAAAAACTCCTTAGTGTACTTTTTCCATACGTAACATTCTAATCAATGTAATCCTAAACTAACATAACAATGTAACACACTAAAAAGCTCTTTAATGTACTTTTTCCAAACATAATTTTTACAATTTGAAATTATATATTTGCTCAAAACCTATTAAGGAATTTTTGTACACATTGTGGAATAGTTTTGAAGAATCACACATTCTTTTTGAATAGTTTGACGAATCTCACATCATTTTTTTTAGATTGTTACATTGGAGTGTTATGTTTGGGAAAAAGCATACTAAGAAATTTTTTTGTGTGTTATATTGGTGTGTTATACTAAAGAATTTTTTTGAAGTGTTATATCAGAGTGTTATATTTAGAAAAAAAATACACTAAGAATTTTTTTTTGAGTGTTATACTTGAGTGTTACATTAGAGTGTTATAATTTAAAATTATATAGCTCCGTTTGGGAAGAGAGGTTTGGAGCTTTTTTTGGCTAAAATAGCGACAAAAAACAAAATAGGCTTTTTAGCCTAATAAAACAAAATATCACATCCAACCCATAATCATTACATTCATTCTCTCACAAAAAAGTCAAAAAAGCCAAAAGCTTTTCCCAAACAAGGCTTTTTAACCCCATGCTAAAATAGCTAAAAAAGTCAAAAAGCCAACCTACTTCCCAAACGACGCCATATTTGCCTAAAACTTATTAAGGAGTTTTTATACTCCTTTTGAAATGTTTAAAAAATCTACATCCTTTTGGAATATTTGAAGAATCTTATATTTTAAGTCATTTTTGTACTCCTTTTGAAATGTTTTACAAATAAAAAAGATTCTCATATAAAAATTCATCCCAAATTTGAATCATATAGATTGTATACCTTACATTTCTAGCACAAAAGAAAAAAAGAGAAGGAAATATAATAAAAATAAGGGTATAACTGTAAATTCAGTTTTCAAATAATATATGAAATCTACCTTTCTAAAATCAAT
This sequence comes from Camellia granthamiana, assembly GCA_036172215.1. Lineage (NCBI taxonomy): Eukaryota > Viridiplantae > Streptophyta > Magnoliopsida > Ericales > Theaceae > Camellia > Camellia granthamiana. Next base: position 57,538,084 of record CM069906.1, on the reverse strand, counting down.
AGGATTAATTGGTTTATAAGAAAATTATTAGGACTGAATGGATCACCATTTCTTAAGATGAAATTTATAGGTAAATTTTTCTATAAATAATCAGTATTTGTTAATTTTTTATTATAAAAAAAAAAAGAAAAAAGCAATCATATGAAATTAACAAAATTTTCTGTATTTTTCAACACTTTATGGGTAATCAATGTAATTTACTTTTTCTCTTTTCTAGAGGGGACTTTTTTTTCTTATTTAATCGTATGTTATTTTTGTGCATAAAATTCAAACCGTAACGTATTACCTCCTTGTAGAGTCCTTTTTTAATTATTTATTCATAGGTCATTTTTCTTCATAAAATTCAAATGTATGACATTGCTAGAAGTAAAGCTATTTTATTATTATGTTTTTAGAAATTAGTCAATTTGTTTGTTTATTTAATTGTTATTGTTCTTAACAAATTTTATTTATTTATTTATCGTATGTCATTGTTATGCATAAAATTCTACCGTATTATTTTTATCTATTTATTTTTTTATTTATTTTCGTACATTGTCTCTAGGTCTTTTGTTCAACTATGATTGCAATCTAAAATAAAATCAAGCACAGTATTTCTTGATCATGACATCAATCAAAATTTAATATTATCTAACTACATTAATCAAATTTCAAGAGAAGAAAATGAACAATATTTTAAAATGAATTATAGTTACTTATGGAAATGTATTGTTGCTTTTTCAATTTTTATAATATATACTAATTTTAAGCTCCATTTGTCTCAACATTAGAAAAATATTTTCCATATTTGTTACTGTTTGGTACAATAAAAAATAAAAACCAATAAAAAAAACTTTTTTATGATTAATAGAAAAAAAAATTAATTTTTAAAAAGTGAAATTTGATTAATGCTATCACACTATCAATGTTAAAATTGGAAAAATGACTATTCTTCACTTCTATAAAATAGTAAGCTTCATTAGTTACTATTATCAAAACAAAAACAAAAAAATTCTAAAAATTCCAACTTTCAAGTTTGTTCAATAACGTAAAGTTATTTTTTCAATAAAAAAATGTGACAATGTCAACAAATTTTCGTAGGTAAGGTTAATAAATGTTGGAAGAATTTGAAAAATCTAAAACTATAGGGTGTTTGTAATGTGTACCATAGTTTTATGAGTTGACCCGTAATGATAGAGGTCTTTTTCGCTAACGCGGATTCCGAGTTGCATTGCGTGCGTACCATACTCTATCCAGTGCCCGCACGCACATCCTTCTCTTCTCTACACCTCTCCCCCTCTCTCGCTCATATAAGGTCAAAGTTGACAAAAAAAAATTTGGACTTGGACTAATCAACCATTGAACCAGGACTATTTTGACTATAGATAAATTATAAATACATTTCCTATATTTGTTAAAAATATGAATTTTTCTCTCATGTTTTAAAAATTATAAATATTTTTTTTGTTAGAAATTTTCTTGCTAACTGACTTAACAAGAAAATAAAATAAAATAATCTAAATATTCTTTAACACTAAAATAAAATTATTATAGTATCTTTATTTTCTTCCGTCCATTATCAAATCTTACTCTCTGCACTACCATAATATTCTCCAACTGTTTTTATGGACACAATAAATGCTTGTAAACAATAATGATGGTAGTGTTGATCGAGAGCGAGAGATAATTGTGAAATGATTTGGCAAAAATAGTGTTATTAGTTGAGAGAAAATGAAGAATAAGGAACGTGATATTAAAAAAAAAAAATTGGAAAGTAAATAAAAGTGTTTAATTTGGATCTTGAGCCCCTCCAGGACTTGATCTGGACTGGAGGTACTATTCGGGACTATGAGGTTCACCATGAGTCCGTTTTAATGATCTGAACCGTTTATTTTGTCGGGCATTTCGTGTATATCAATTAAAAAAAAATTAAGTTGATTTAAAAATTGTAACATATTCAATTCATCGTATTTGTCACCAAAAAAATGGACAACAATTGTATTTTTAAAGATAGACCATTCATTTTTTAGTGAAAAATGCGATGAATTAAATAAGTTATGATCATCGGATCGATGGTGCTACATGCACCATTTAGTATACTAATTAGTGTACTAACACTAGTTATGACATTATTATTGATCTCACTCATTAATCACATTACAAATATCAAAAATCTCTTAAATTATGCCACATCATCAATTGGTACACTAGTTAGTATATTAATTGGTACATATAGCATTATTCTTATTGGATTAACTTAATTTTTTTGTGATTGATACAATGAATTAAATAAGTTACGATTATCGGATTAACTTAATTTTTTTGTGATTGATATACACTAAACGTCGGACAAAATAAACAGTTTAAATATCAAAACAGAATCCATGAACTCCAGAGGTTTGAACAACACTATTCAATCCAAATTAAGGACCCGAGGGGATCGACTTCCTATTAATTTACCCTTCTGGCTATAAATGTTATAGTTTTAAACGTTTTGTAAACACTGTTTGTTAACTGAAATAAACTCAACAATATCAATAAGGGCTCGGCTATAATACGTGCCTCTTAAAAATATGTATATTACATGTATCATTATTTTTAATTGTTGGGTTGTTAAAAAAATGAATCAGAGTTATTGTTTTGATTCATACCCAACACTATCGACACTAGATTCATTGAAAAAAAGAATAGTCATTATGACTCATAATCAAATATTAGTGAATTCATAACTTATTTTGATTTGACATTTAAATTAAATACATAATTAAAAAGTCGAGGTCCAAAGTATTTCTCAATTTTTAGATAACCTTTTTTTTTTTCAATTTGTTTAAGTTAGTTTTACATAATAAATTGTAAATAAAAATTGTATCAAAAAGTTTAACACATTCTCTCGGAATAAAAATTAAAAAACAAGACCAAGTTTGGCATATTGTAAAAAAGTCAAAAAGTTACTCAAAAAGTTAAAAAGTTAACATTATTCACCAAAAGTCAACAATTACGGCTGCACAACTCTCAATTCTAATTTTTCCCTACAAATCAATTTTTACAATTTTTTATTACACATTTTTTCATAAAAAGTCAAAAAATTAACCTAAACATCCATATTTTCTTCCTCAATTTTTTAGTCCAAAAAGACATAAAGTGCATTTATTTAAGACACCCGAAACAACCCCTAAGACTTTAAGTAGTTAAAATAAGCTACATCAAACAATATAGTACATTAAATTTTTTTTAAGTGAATTCCACCAATAGATTTTAGGGAAAGACTATCGTACACTATGCACCTTATAACTATAGAAGAAAGTAACTAATTTTATGAATAATACTAGCAATCATGAAAATAATATCATGAAATATTTTATGAAAATTTTTCATCCTTTAATTAGTGTGTGGTATTTTATTGTATGTGTAATCTAACGGTGGAAAATTTTTCATAATCATTTTCATGATATTTTTTTCATGATCCATAACATTACTCTTGTTTTTTGAGTCATAACTAAAAAATAAATAAATAAATGAGACATAACCAAAGATCTCAAAATAATGTTATAACTAAAAAAGAAAATTGATCATTACTAAAGAATAAAATTGAATAGCTAATGGTCCATATGATATGAAGTGTATATGATAGAATTATCCTAGACTTTATGAAACTTTGTACATCATGTTTTGTATTTAGTCTTTGTGTACTTCAAAAATAAATAGAATGAAAGAACAAGGTACATAAATATAGACAAAACAATTATAAAACAATTACATTTGGCACAATGATAAAAGTAGTGGGAGTATTTTTTTTGGGTAAATTATAAATATATTTTTAAGATTTGCTTAAAGTATATATTGTCTCTAGTGATTTAGAAAATTACAAATATTCCCTTATCAAAATTTTTTATTTAATAAAATTAACTAAAAAAATGAAATTCATAATTGTTCTCATATATAATAATAAAATTACCTAAATTATTAATTGAAACATATTTCTAATATCATTAAAAACTATTAATTGATTTCATAATTTATTAATAAAATATGTGATTTATTATGAAATTAGAAATCTCAGGAATAGAATAGAATTTCTAAAATTAGAAGAGGTGATTTATATTTTAATCAGATCTCAAGAGATGTGTTTATAATTTATCCTATTTTTTTAACTTGGAAACAAAGTAACAAGAGTGTAAATCAAAGCATCCAACTTAGTAGTAGTGGTGTAATATCATTTTGTGAATTATTTTGTGTGAGTTTGTGGATTTAATTTTTATGGGGGAGAAATTTGATATTTTTAATAGTGTTTATTTCTCTTCTATTAATAGCGTCTATACAATTGTCTATTTTTTTTGAAGTTTGAACTAGTGGAAGGTGACCAACGGCTTTTTCGCTATTGTTGAACCTTAATTGTCCAATTTGAAGTAATGTTACTTATATTTATAATTACTTTTATTGATTAAAAAAAAAAAAAGATTCAAACATTTTTTTTCCCTTTTCATTATTATAATGAAGCAGAATGAATTAAAAATTACCGCACAACATCACAATTATATATTGGGAAATGCTAAAAATAGCCCTCAACGTTGTTAGTGTTGAAAAAAGGTATAAAAATTATATTAAAGTGCATGAAAATGTGCAGAAGTGTTTTGAAATATATAAATAATATATTAAAATTAGCCCTTAAGACTGTTATTAAACAAGACCCTTATTTTATTAACTATCAAAGTGAAAGGCCTGACCTTAAAAAATAAAATAAATAAAAAATAAAAAATTGAAAGAGAGCTTAAATAAAATTAAAAAATAAATAAATTCCCACCTAACTCCCAAAGTGGGAGGTAACTTAAAAACAATTCTTAGAATAAGGAGTTGTTTGGATTAGAGTAACAATCATTTTAGATCATATTATCTTTTTATTTTTTAAAGAAAATACACTTACTTAGATCATTATGAACAACCTCTAAGAATTTTGATACCGAGTTAGATCACTGACTCGAAATCTATTAAAACATAGATTCAATAATATATTAAGTTCGTAAGCGACTTGAACAAAAGGGAGAAAAAGACAAAATAATAAACATCAACAACAACAACTTTGTCATGTAAATTTCACATGTTGTTGTAAGCAATTGAACAGATTCAATAATATATTAAGTTGGTAAGCAACTGAAAAAAAAGGAAGAAAAAGATAAAATAAAAAACAACAACTTCTTCCTCATATACATGTCACATATTGTTGTTAGCAATTGAGGTTTGCCACATTCCAAAAGAGTCACAACGACGCGCTTAATAAAAGAAAAATAAACTAAAGTTCGTCTTCGATTCACATTGTTTCTAGAAGGGTGACAACATGTGCCGCTTCAAAATTGTTGAAGTGGGGTCTACATGAATGATTTTTTATATTTAAATTAAAATTTTAAGAAGAAATTGTTATTAAAGAATAATAAAAAAAAGAAATGAAAAGTAAAAAAGTTTACATTCGTTTTATTTATTTGTTTTCTTGATCTGAACATAACTTAAAGTTAAGTTGTGGAATACTTTACAAAATAAGATATTAATTAGTTCGTGTTTATATAACTATTTAGATAATAATTTAATGTAAGTGTGCATATTCGTGTATTTTCTTTCTCGTTGAATATTTATGTCTCTTGATATTCACAATTTATTAACTAATTAAAATTTTATTTTAAAAATTATTGCAAACATAAATAAATATATTAAAACAAAATCTAAGTTGCCCTACCTCCATCCGCGCAAAGTTACACCTAGAGCTGTGTAAATTATCATTTAATCCGTACCGAATTGTCTAATCTATACTGATCCACCTGCTAATCACAAATTAGTTTGATCTGCGGTTTAAATTTTATAATTCCTTTTCAAAACTGTCCCGCACTGTTATAGTTATATATTTTTATTTACTAATAATGAAATATCAAAATACAAATCAATATGAGCGATAATTAAATATGAAACGTATTACAGATTAGTGTTATATATATATGAAAAATATTATGTAAATTAGTGTTATATATTGTGTAAATACTTAATAATTGTTTTAGATTATTTTTCAATCAACTTGTAAATTGAACCATTCAAACCGCAATTTAATTATTTATCAATCCACTATTCAAGTAGGACAATCTTCACTGTATTTAAAAGATTTAATTCTATTGTGTACAAAACAACAACTAAAATATAAAGAAATAAAGAAAATGAGAGAATTTGTTTGATTACAAAAATCAAACTCAAAATAATAAATAAATAAATAAATAAATAACAGATTTTATTTTGTTACAAAAACAAAATTAAAATCTGATTAAACAAACAAATAAAAACAGAATAAAATTAAACAACTTACTTGGTTAATTTCTTTGAATAACTTTTCTGATCAAGTCCAGTGTTTAACACTGTGTCCTTAAGACAGATTCGTCCTCTCCACGGTGCTTTCAGAATTTGGACATCTATCTCCCAGGATAAAATGATCTTCTCAACGAATAAAAGTAGCACTACAATTTAATCGTTCGTCGAACACACTAAGTGTTTACACTCTTTCTTTCAGAAATAAAATGCAGCAAAATGCAGAGATTTAAAGCAGAGGATGGAGTACGAAAATTGGAGTAAAAAATTCCAAATGGGAGGCTTAGTCTATTTATAGATGTAAATGTGGCTCTTGGTTTTGAATTGAACAGGTACTGTACCTGTTCAATTTGAATTAAACAGATACATACTGTTTAGGCACTGTTTGGTTTGAAATTCAAACAGATTTAAAGCTGTTGGGTTCAAAAACGGGAAGGGTCCTGTTTGAATGAACAGTAAATCCAAATCAGTTTAATTCTGTTTGAAAACGGGAAGGGCCCTGTTTGGATGAACAGTAAATCCAAACCAGTTTAATTTGAATTCTGGAATTCAAATGTTTTTGGCCCAAAAAGATTAGTATTGGGCCGAACAAGCCCAACCCAACCACACACCTGCGCCCAAGCCCAAGCCCAGCCCGCCCGACGGACAGCGGTGGCGCGCGCGTGTGTGGTGGTTTTTCGGTCCAATGGGTCTAGCCCATTTTGCCCATAACCTCTCCCTCTAAAACACTTGGGTACCCCTTGGGGCACACCCCAAATACCAAACCCATGCCTTATAAACCCTTTCAAAACCTCCCACCAAATCAATGTGGGACAAGCCTTATTCAAACCTTTAAGGAATTTCCACCAAAACTCCATTTCCATGGAGCATACTTTGGCTTCAATTTCCCATTCACTCAGTAATGGTTTTGAGCAACCAAATATACCACGTGAATCACAACGCGACATAGAACGCGTTACTACTTTGACCCGTGTAAATCGATGTACGGGGCCCACCTAAAAATTAGACTAAACTTAGGAAAAAATTTCTAGTTTTATTTAGAATTTTATAACCATTTCCAACAATCCCCCACATGAATGGAATTTGATGGCAACGAAAATGCAACAATATGCAGACTTAACGAAAGAGTATAAGTTGAAAATATCTTGCATCAGGATAGGTAGTTTTCGGCCTTGAACCTTCCCTAGTGATAACCTATCGGACTTACTGGCTAACCAATGGACGCGATGCCTTGAATTGTTCAGCCGTTTGTGTAAGCCAAGACAATAGATTTCACACAAAATACCTTCAAACACATCGTGGTTCTCACTGTTGTGTTCATTTTGACCTTGAACGCTCCTGGTTTTCATGAGTGTTTCTAGAGAATGTAGCCTCTTTCATTCTCATAAAACCGGCCCCAGTTCAACACTCATATAGGTGATTCTTATTGTGAGTATCTTCTTATACTCGGCTTGATTTTATGCCTTAATCAAGATATAAGTAATCATTAAAAGCAAAGCTTATCCTTATGCCCCTGCAGACAACATATGTTGCAGATATCACTCTCACCATAGGAATGGGTAGAGAATTTTAATCCCTTGGTGATTTCTGGCGAGCCATACATAACTTAGTTGTCCCTTTGAACTTAGTTCTTGGGATCTCCAGTCATATAAGTAGGGTTACCATTATGACGACTCTTATGTAATAGGCTTTAATCCCATCCCCTTCGATGAACTATACACTAGCTCTTTTGTCAAACCTTTTGTTAACGGATCCACAATATTCTCTTTAGATTTTATATAATCTATTGAGATTATTCCGTTTGACAACAATTACCTTACGGTATTATGTTAACGACGAATATGTCGTGACTTACCGTTATACATGTGATTCTGTGCCCTGCCTATTGCAGATTGACTATCACAATGAATGCAAATAGCTGGCACAGGTTTTGGCCACATTGGAATGTCTTCTAAGAAGTGACGAAGCCATTTTGCTTCTTCACCTGCTTTGTCTAAAGCAATGAACTCGGATTCCATTGTGGATCGTGCGATGCAAGTTTGTTTCGTGGATTTCCAAGAAACAGCAGCGCCTCCTAGAGTAAAGACATATCCACTAGTGGATTTTGAATCTTTAGTATCCGATATCCAATTGGCATCACAATAACCTTCGAGTACTGCTGGATATCGAGTAAAGTTCAAACCATGATCACGAGTAAATCTTAGATATCTAAGAACTCGAATGATCACTTTCCAATGGTCTTTTCCAGGGTTACTAGTGTATCTACTCAATTTACTGATAGCATAAGCTATATCAGGACGAGTACAATTCATTAGGTACATTAGGCTTCCAATGATTTGGGAGTATTTTAACTGAGACACTGCATCACCTTTATTTTTCGATAAATAAAGACTGATGTCTACATGTGTTCTTGCTAAATTCAAATCATCCTTGATAAATTTATCAAGAATTTTCTCAATATAATGAGATTGAGATAATGCATATCCGTCAGATGTTTTAGTAATTTTCATTCATAATATAACATCTGCGACCCCCATATCTTTCATATCAAATCTTTTGTTAAGCATTTGCTTAGTTGATTTGATCATGTTTTAACTGCTTCCAATGATAAGCATGTCATCCACGTAAAGACAAACTATGACATATCCTTGGTCAGTATTTTTAACATAGACGCATTTATCACATTCGTTTATCTTGAACCCATTAGTAAGCATTGCATGATCAAATTTTTCATGCCATTGCTTAGGTGCTTGTTTTAATCCATAAAGGGATTTTACAAGTCGACAAATTTTCTTTTCTTGCCCTGATACTACAAACCCTTCGGGTTGCTCCATATAGATCTCTTCATTTAGATCACCGTTTAAGAAAGCTATCTTAACATCCATTTGATGTATTTCTAAATTAAACAACGCTGCAATAGAAATAAGCATGCGAATGGATGTTATTCTTGTCACAGGGGAATATGTGTCAAAATAGTCCAGACCTTCCTTTTGTCTGTAACCTTTAACTACAAGTCTTGCTTTATACTTGTCAATTGAACCATCTGCTTTCATTTTTCTCTTGAATATCCATTTATATCCAAGAGGTTTAGAACCTAGTGGAAGATCCACCAATTCCCAAGTATGATTTTGCATAATGGATTCAATTTCATTATTAACAGCCTCTTTCCATAAAGGTGCTTCAGGACCTGTCATTGCTGCCTTAAAGCTTTGAGGTTCATTTTCTAACAAGTATGTCAGAAAATCTGGACCAAAGGATTTTGATGTTCTCGCTCTCCTACTTTTTCTTGGTTCATCATCAGTTAAATCCTGTTGGTTGAGACCATTACTAGTCTCTTGTGTTTGATTGTCATTAGTCTCTTGACTTTGTGTACAATCATAAGTTCTTTTCTGTGAACTTAATTCCTGTCCTTTCTTGTAAGGAAAGACATGTTCAAAAAACACAGCATTTCTTGACTCTATAATAGTGTTCACATTTATATCAGGTATTTCTGATTTATAAGTCAGAAACCGATATGCACTACTATTCTGAGCATAACCAATAAACACACAATCTACTGTTTTTGGCCCAATCTTAGTCTTTTTAGGAACAGGAACTTCAACTTTTGCCAAACACCCCCACACTTTCAAGTATTTGTAGGAAGGTGGTCGACCTTTCCACAATTCATAAGGAATGTTTTTGGTTTTCTTGTGGGGTATTCTACTAAGAACATAATTTGCAGACAATATTGCTTCCTCCCACAAGTTCCGTGGTAAGCCTGAACTTAGTAACATGGCATTCATCATTTCTTTTAGGGTTCTATTCTTCCTTTCAACAATTCCATTTTGCTGTGGAGAATAAGGAGCTGTAGTTTGGTGAATAATGCCATGTTGTGCACAAAATTCATTTAATAGTGCATCATATTCACCACCCCTATCACTTCTAACCATTTCAATGGTTTTACCAAGTTGATTTTCAACTTCTGTTTTGTAGAGTTTAAACATTTCTAAGGCTTCATCTTTACTTCTAAGTAAATAAACATAACAATATCTTGTGCAATTATCAATAGATGTTATGAAATACTTTTTGCCTCCTCTAGTTTGAATAAATTTTAGATCACATACATCAGTATGAATTAATTCTAGAGGTTTAGTTTTTCTTTCAACTGATTTAAATGGAGCCTTAGTTAGTTTTGCTTCTACACAAACTTCACATTTATGATTAAGATTAATTTCAAACTTTGGTATATAATCCAAACCAATTAATCTACGCAAAGCATCATTATTTACATGACCTAATCTACCATGCCATAAATTCGACTCAAGAATATAAGCAAAAAATGTGTTATTCTCATTCATAGCAACTTTTGGTACAACTGTCATTACATTTAGCTTAAAGAGACCATCACTCATGTATCCCTTACCAACATACATACCACTCTTTGTTAATACAAATTTATCAGACTCAAAGACAAACCTAAAACCATTTTTACTTAACAAAGAATTAGAAACTAAATTCTTCCGGATGTCAGGTACATGCAGTACGTTGTTGAGAGTCAGTTCTTTTCCTGATGTCATCTTCAAGATCATTTTTCCTTGTCCAGCCACAGTAGAAGTAGAAGAATTTCCTATAAAAAGTTGTTCACCATTTGCAGCCTCTTTGTAGGTAGTGAACATCTTCTTGTCCGCACATATATGACGAGTTGCTCCAGTGTCAACCCACCATTCTTTGGGATTTCTAACCAAGTTAGCCTCAGACACCACAGCAGAGAGGTTGATGTCATTCACCCCGTCAGAGATGTAATCCAATTCTGTCACATTGGCTTGATTGGTGGTCTTCTTACTTGTACTTCCATAATCCTTCTTAGGGCGGCGGCAGTCAGAAGCTCGATATCCAGTCTTACCACAGTTATAGCATTTTCCTTTGAACTTCTTGTTGCCATTGTTGTTGCCTTGTTTAGGACCATCTCTAGTAAACTTCCTCTTTTTGTTATGTGGTTTTTGAACTTGTTCAACCACATTAGTCTTGGACTCAATGAGATTTTTCCCATTCCTCTTTTCAGCCTTTCGATTATCTTCCTCAATTCTTAATCTTACAATCAACTCATCCATGGTCATCTCTTTGCGTTTATGTTTTAAATAATTTTTGAAATCTTTCCAAGCCGGTGGTAACTTTTCCACCAAAGCAGCGACTTGGAAAGACTTGCTAAGAGACATACCTTCTGAATGAATATCATGCAAAATTATCTAAAAACTTTGAACTTGAGATATTACCGTTTGGGAGTCTACCATAACAAAATCCAGAAATTTACCGACGACAAATTTCTTCGTGCCGGCATCCTCTGTCATGTATTTCTTCTCCAAAGAATCCCACAATTCATTTGCTGACTTCAGAGGACTGTATACATTATACAGCATGTTGTCAAGACTATTGAGGATGTAGTTTCTGCACAGGAAATCTGAATGTTTCCAAGCATCTACAGCGGCAACAACCTGCCGATCACTTTCACCATCTTTCAGTGCTGGAGCCTCTTCATGGAGAAATCGGGCCAAATTAAGAGTTGTAAGATAGAACAACATCTTCTGCTGCCATCTCTTAAATTCAGTACCATTAAATTTTTCTGGTTTTTTTCCATGATTGATTGGTACATGAACATAGTTCTGGATAGGGACCGATGTAGGTGTAACAATAGGAGTACCACTGCCAGATGCAGTTTCAGTTGTAGTAGCCATAATCTCTGATTACAAAAATCAGAAAAATTAAAACACAAATTAATTTTCTAGTTACTAAAACCAGAAAATAAATTATAACACAATATAATTTTATTTTCCTTGTTACTAAAACGAGAAAAATAAAATACCAAAATAATTTTCTATAATACCAAATAATATTTTGCAATTGTTAATGACACCAGTATATTACTACTAGTTGTCAAAGAAAAGAGACAGTATATTACTACTATCTGTCAAATAGCATAAATCACTATTTGTTTTTCCAACCAGAATATTATTTTGAAAACAGAAAATTAAATACAATGAAGATACCAAAAAGGAATCTGTCTTAAGATTGTAGGACAATCTTCACTGTATTTAAAAGATTTAATTCTATTGTGTACAAAACAACAACTAGAATATAAAGAAATAAATAAAAGGAGAGAATTTGTTTGATTACAAAAATTAAACTCAAAATAATAAATAAATAAATAAATAACAGATTTTATTTTGTTACAAAAACAAAATTAAAATCTGATTAAACAAACAAATAAAAACATAATAAAATTAAACAACTTACTTGGTTAATTTCTTTGAATAACTTTTCTGATCAAATCCAGTGTTTAACACTGTGTCCTTCAGACAGATTCGTCCTCTCCACGGTGCTTTCAGAATTTGGACGTCTATCTCCCAGGATAAAATGATATTCTCAATGAATAAAAGTAGCACTACAATTTAATCGTTCGTTGAACACACTAAGTGTTTACACTCTTTCTTTCAGAAATAAAATGCAGCAAAATGCAGAGATTTAAAGCAAAGGATGGAGTACGAAAATTGGAGTAAAAAATTCAAATGGGAGGCTTAGTCTATTTATAGATGTAAATGTGGCTCTTGGTTTTGAATTGAACAGGTACATACTGTTTAGGCACTGTTTGGTTTGAAATTCAAACAGATTTAAAGCTGTTGGGTTCAAAAACGGGAAGAGCCCTGTTTGGATGAACAGTAAATCCAAACCAGTTTAATTTGAATTCTGGAATTCAAATGTTTTTGGCCCAAAAACATTAGTATTGGGCCGAACAAGCCCGACGGATGGCGGCGGCACGCGCGCGTGTGTGGTGGTTTTTCGGTTCAATGGGTCTAACCCATTTTGCCTATAACCTCTCCCTCTAAAACACTTAGGTACCCCTTAGGGCACACCCTAAGTACCAAACGCATGCCTTATAAACCCTTTCAAAACCTCCCATCAAATCAATGTGGGACAAGCCTTATTCAAACCTTTAAGGAATTTTCACCAAAACTCCATTTCCATAGAGTATACTTTGGCTTCAATTTCCCATTCACTCAGTAATGGTTTTGAGCAACCAAATATACCACGTGAATCACAACGCGACATAGAACGCGTTACCACTTTGACCCGTGTAAATCGATGTACGGGGCCCACCTAAAAATTAAACCAAACTTAAAAAAAAATTCTAATTTTATTCAGAATTTTATAACCATTTCCAACAGATTTGACATATAAATTTACATTCAAATTGCACTAAACTGCATCGCGCAAACCCTTAGTTACACCAACCATTTATATCCATTTTATAAAACAATTTTTCAAAGCGGACCAAGAGATGAAAAAGTAGCTTTGTTTCTTTATATTTCTTTATCTTTTTTTCTTTTCTTTTTTTTTTTAAATTTTTTGAATTAATTACACTTTTACTCCCATGCTATTCACGACTATCTAATTATTTCACCAATTCAGCTATAGCTATTCTTGAGTTCGTTGTTTGGATGTTTGGTGTTATTTTATCGTGGAGGGTGTTTGAAATAATTTAAATAAGGGTTTTGATTTGTGGCACTAAATTGGGACATTAATGCCCCTAATTTCCATATAAGGCCAAAAAAAAAAAAACAAAAAAACAAAAAAAAACAAAACAGTTACCCAGAATAAAAATTAGGGGCATTAATGCCCCCCAATTTAGTGCCACAAAACATTTTCCTTTAAATAAATATATTTTTTAATTTTTATGAAAATATATGAAAAAAAAAAAGTGATGTCACCAAAAAAAAAAATACTAATATAAAAGATGCCAAATAATACATTAATATAACTGCTTTTCATCTTTCTCAAAAAAAAAAAAAAAAATATGCATCATTAGCAATTAAGCACCAGAAGACACTAAGGCTCCGTTTGGGAAGATAGGTTGTGGGCTTTTTTCACTATTTTAGCCATAAAAGATAAAATAGGCTATTTTAGCCACAACAAACAAAATATCACATCCAACCTATAATCATTACACTCTTCTCTCACAAAAAAGTCAAAAAAGTCAAAAAGCCAAAAAGTCCTTCCCAAACCAAACTTTTTAGCCTAGGCTAAAATAACTAAAAAAATTAAAAAACCAACCCACTTCCCAAACCACCCCTAAAGTACTACACTAGACACTACCTTCATAACTTTTAGGGTAAACTACCAATAGGTCCTACTTTTGAGACTTATTACCCATTAAGTCCTATTGATAAATTTCTTAAGTGATAAAGATAAATTTATCAGTCTTTTATTTTTATGAATAAATTTATAGTGATAAATTTATCAGTCTCTTTGTTTTTATGAATAAATTTATAGTGATAAATTTATCAATCTCTTATTTTTATAGTGTTAAATTTATTAGTTAGGACCTGTAGGTAAATAAGTCTAGTTAATAGGACTGATTGGTAAGTACCCCTAACTTTTATTTATTTATTCTTCCATGTTTCTTTATATGGCGTTAGTTTCTCGCTGTTTTTTTTTTTTCTCTCTCTCTGTTTTCTCTCTAGGTAATGTAAATTGTATTGATTGTTGTTCATTTTTATTAATTTTTTTTTAGGGTCAAGCATTCTTAAAAACCCTTATTGACATGTTGGGTTCAACAATACCAGTTCTAAGATTGACAAAGATATGAAATAATTTTCATTGACCATAAATTTAATTAAAAATTCATATGTACGTATAAAATTTTGGATGTAGAAGAAAACTAGAATATATAAGTTTTAGTATTTTAACTAAAAATACCATTTTATTACTTTAAAAATGTTTTTAAAAATTAGTATTGTTTTTTAAATACTACTTTGCAAATAAAAACATATTATTTTAATGTAAGTAAAATCATGTTTAAATACTTATATTTAGAGGACACAAGAAAGATAATGGTTTATAAAAAAATGTACTTATTGGTCATAAAAAATGTTGATAGCTTTTGAAAAAAGAAAAAAGATTATCTGTATCATTTTACTTTCATTAAGATTATTATTTTCTTAGTTTAAATTCTAAAATTAGCTTATTTAGAAAGCACATAACATGATAGTTTTTTCAACATTTGTTAATGAATTAAACTGAATTGTTTTAATTATAAGAGTTTAAAATAATAAAATTTAAATGTTTGAGACCTACATTGAAAACTAGAACAATATCAGAGGGACTAATTAATAGTTCATTAAAAAGGTAGTGTAGTTTACTCATTATCAACAGAGGTGTAGTGACACAAAGCACATTTCAAAGAGAATTGTTATTGATAATTTTATTTTTTTTTAAACACTCTATTTGGTTGAGTTTTAAAAATGGGTTTGATAAAAAATGAAAAATAAAAAAGCAAAAAATAAAATATAAAATATAAAAAAGCTAATAATTTTCATATATTCTCTTTTTTTAGGAAAAAAAATTACAAAAATTTGAAATAATTTTTTAGTGTTTATTTTTGTCAAACTAAAAAATAAGTTTTTGAAAATTTAGCCAAACTGAGTGACAAACAAGTCGAATAGTTAACTATTCAAGATTAGTTTGAAAATTTTAATGAGTTTTAAAATTTATTCAAATTTGATTCATTAAACTTTTGAGTCAATCTCAAACGAATTTTTGTCAACCCGAATTCGAGTAGTTTTGGTATTTTTTATATAATTTTTGGTTTATTGAACCGAGCCGAACAATCAATTGACCAGTTTAAGCTAAGTTTAAAAACTTTAACAAGATCCAAAATATGTTCAAGATTGATTTGTTCACTTCAACAAACCGAACTCAAATAAATTTTCAACAAACTAAACATGAGTCGAGCTTGATCTGTTTGGTTCATTTTTCAACCTAATCCTTATATATCTTTGTTTCCCATCCACAAAACTCAAATCCAACGGGCTGAAAGGACTGGGCTTGCCCAGTTGATGGGCCTTAGTTTTATTGGTTGGGTCTTATGATGGTGGGCTTGGACGCTTTTTCCCAATTTCAAAGATCAGAAAACCAAACTTACAATTGCATGTTCCATCCCAAGGGGCCCAGAAATAAACTGCTTTAGACTTCAGAGTTCTTCACCCTCAACCTTTTTATATTATACACATATATATATATTCTTTTTCACTGATTGAAATATATTAGATAAATTACATCAGTAGTCCATATGATTTAAGTAAAATGTCACTTTAATCCTTATAATTTTAATTTAAATAATTTGAATCCTACACGTTCAATTTTGTTCTTGAAAGACAGAGAAAACCAGAGATCCTGCAAGCTGCAGCCATGGATGGTTTTTTCTACTACTACGTGTAAAAAATTCATTAATGGACTTGATGGCCCACTAGAGTCTCGGATTATAATTTATACTTACATAATTGGATTGGAAAAATATTTTAGGCTTGATTTTAATATGAGTCGGGGATTGGGAAGAGTGTTTCAGAACCTAGCCTGTCTTGCGTCGCTCCTCCCAACCCACAAACTATATCATACAATATATTTTTATAGATTTATATGTATGCTTTGCATTGTTTAATTTTTGTTTTCACTGAATCAAGAAAAAAAAAAAAAAAACTTTATTTTTTATAAGAATATATTATATATTATTAGTTTTGTAAAAGAATTGATTGTAAATTTAAATTACAGGCCTTGAGTATTTTAAATGAACACCAAAATGATTAAATTAATTATAATTTTTTATTTAAAAATATAAAAAAAGTATTTATATTAAATAATATCTGAGTCATGTGAATGGTTTTGAAATTTTTTAAGCACCATATTGAGATTGGTCGAACTTAAAAAATGATTTCTAGTACCACGATATACTATTATGAGCATGACCTGAACCCACTCGGCTCAATCCAATTCCTGATATGCAAAATGGATGTACAAATAAGTTACTTCATATATTTGTCAGAAAATATTGCTCCTTAATATCGACAGACATTAGCCAAAACCAACACTGCACTTATGTCGGAACCGAAACTCAAACCAATTCAACAATGGCTCTATGTGGGAAGTGGATTTTTGACTTTTTTTAAGGCTAAAATTTATAAATAGATAAAGATAGGCCAAAATAGTTAACAAGACAAAACGGCACATCAAATCTATAATTATTTTATTTTTTCTTTCATAAATATCACATCCAATTATAAAAAAAATTAACTATATTCCTAAATACAAAAATTTTAATCTATTAAAATAATTTATTAAAATAGTCAACTTTTCAAACGAGGAGAATGACATGTGAGTTATAATTTGAATGGAAAATTTGAAAGTAGGCTTTAATCTACAAATAATATAAGATAATGTAATTATTCGGTATCATCCTCGCATTACTCTAATATTGGCCAAACAAACATGGATAAAAGTGAAATTTTTCCCCAAAAAGCAAAAAAATGCTACGCAAGCAAACTGTCTTTGACATGGAAGTGAAGTCTTCGTTATATTCCTTCCTCAAAAATTCCTTTCCTCCTCTCCCCCTTTCTTCTTCTTCTTCTTTTCAACTTCTCTCTCTCTCTCTCTCTCTCTATATATATATATATATATGTAGATACAGCCAATCTTCTTAACATCCTCTCAAATGGAAGCCTCAACATCATCATGTTCCTCACCCCTCTCACTCGACTTCCTCCCTCCTCCATTCTCTCCACCCCTCCACCGCCGCATCTCCGCCGCATCCATCCACTTCCGCCGCCATAAACCCCTCTCCCTCTCCCTCTACCCAAATCCCATTTCTTGCACTATCAATTCTTCTTCTTACTTGGGCATTTCAATCTCCCCCAAAACCCGCTTCAATTCCCTCTCTCCATCATCATCAACAAGAACTCGATCTTCCCCAATCATTGCCTCCGCTTTCGAGCGATTCACAGAGAGAGCAATTAAGGCCGTTGTGTTCTCCCAAAGAGAAGCCAGAGCTCTCGGCAAGGACATGGTGTCTACGCATCATCTTCTGCTAGGGTTAATCGCTGAAAGTCGTGGTCCTGATGGGTTTCTTGGCTCTGGCATCACCATTGACATTGCTCGCGATTGTGTTCGGAGTATTTGGCATAATAATCAGAATTCAGTTGATTCTGAGGTTTCCTCTGCTGCTGATGTGCCGTTTTCGATTAGCACAAAGCAGGTTTTTGAAGCTGCGATTGAGTATTCTATGAGTATGGGTTTCAATTTCATTGCGCCTGAGCACATTGCCATTGGGCTTTTTGCGGTGGATGATGGCAATGCAGGTCGTGTCCTCAAGAGGTACATTTGTGCATTTTCTTTCCCCAAGTATATATACATAAACATGTATATTTGTTTGTGTATATGCAAATGAATGATTTATTCACATTTCACAAGTTTGGATTGCTAGGTCGGACTTGTTTAGTATTGAATTGGGACCAAGACGAGACCAAAAAAAAAAAAAAAACTTTTCTATCGAAGAGGCCCGTGCTTTCTTTGTTGAAATAATGACAAATAGTTTGATTCGAGATTTGCTAAGAATCGACTTAGTGAAATCCTCTATTTTGTATACTTGAAAAAGAAATGATCCATTGAGTTCAGGATTGATCTCTGATAATGGATCAGATCATACCAATATCAATCCGTTTTCTTCCACTTTTTCCTATTCCAAGGCAAAGATTCAACAATCCCTTAACCAAGATCAAGGAACTAATTCATAGTTGTTGAATAGAAATAAGGAATGCCAATCTTTGATAATTTTGTCATCATCCAATTGTTCTCGAATCTTGAGCATCTAAAATTATGCAAATGAATTATTTGTTCACAGTCACAAGTCTCTTGATACTTTTCCAACATTTAGAGGATAGCATAAATGGTTGGAAAACTATTCTTTGTGTATATTAGATATGTGAGCATATGAAGTATTTGTCCTCCTTGCACAGAAAGTCAACCCTGGCATTTAGGCCCGTGACCCACAAAACATAAAATTAACAACAAAAAGGAGAGCTAATGGGAACATTGTAATCGGAACTGTTAGATTATTGTTAAGGTAATTGCTTTTAAGAATCATCAGTATGGTGAATTTGTGCTTCTGATGTCCTTTTGGTTTGGATGATGAGGAGGTTGTTGATCACTAGGATCCATAAAGGACTTGAGTGAGCATTGAGTAATGGACTCAACATTTTTGCAAAGAAATTTATTGTTGTTCAGGGGGAATTATTTCATTCAGAAGGAGATTGGTTGGACTTTATAGCTGCTCTGCAAGAAACCTTACAGTCTCCGGGAAGATTATATTGATAGTTGGGAAAGATGAACTGAAAAAGTAAAATTAATACTTGCTTGAAAGAGATTTGATGATTAATATGTAATAAGAAGATAAAGCAGAAGTTCAGGATTAATGCAGAATTCTTACACGCAGAATTTCACTGATAGATAATTTTTAACTTAATTTCCATCACCTTTTTTGTTTTTAATCAATGGTGGCTGTTAAGAATAAATATGTACATGACAAATGCTTAGCATAGTTACCTTTCTGCTTTATAATTTGTTGCATCATAGATGATCCAGAAGCAATGCATCAGGTCTAGGATAATATGAGGTATTGTTGATTTTCTATTTATGGGTCTAAACTAATAATATTTCAGATTAGGGGCAAATATAAATCACTTGGCGGCTGTTGCAGTCTCAAGACTTCAAGGAGAGCTTGCCAAAGATGGTAGAGAACCACCCACACGACCAAAACGGGCACGTGATAAATTATTGCCTGCAAAAGGAACTGTTGTTAGATACTCTGAGAAAACAAGAGGTTAAAGTTCAAAATTTCTCATCTTTCTGTCTTTGGTTTCTTTATTGATTTTCCAAGTATAAGAAAGAATAGATGGGGAATGCTTTGTAGATATTTTTTTATGTCAGATAAAAGTGCTTCGGCCCAATTCTGTACGGATCTTACTGCTCGTGCTAGTGACGGACTCATTGATCCTGTAATTGGCCGAGACAATGAAGTTCAGAGAATCATTCAAATACTTTGCCGGAGGACAAAAAGCAATCCTATTCTTCTTGGGGAAGCTGGAGTTGGGAAAACAGCCATTGCTGAAGGGCTGGCAATTATTATTTCACAGGGAAATGT
This sequence comes from Camellia granthamiana, assembly GCA_036172215.1. Taxonomy (NCBI): domain Eukaryota; kingdom Viridiplantae; phylum Streptophyta; class Magnoliopsida; order Ericales; family Theaceae; genus Camellia; species Camellia granthamiana. Next base: position 57,517,764 of record CM069906.1, on the reverse strand, counting down.
TCCCGTTTTCTTGTTGGTGGGTTTTCTCCTCCTTAATATATGATTGATGTTCTTTTAGGTAATATAACTTCTTGGGTTTAGCATTTACTTCTTCTCGTAAGACCATTCTGTATACCATTTGATTAGCTTTATTGTTTTATGCACAGAAAAAGCGCATCATGTCCTTAGATATAGGTCTATTAATCGCAGGCGCAAAGGAGAGGGGAGAGTTAGAGAGACGTGTTACTTTATTAATTAAGGATGTAAAGAAGTCAGGTGAACACATTTTTTAATGACAAGGATCAGAAAATTTTCATCATGAGATGGCTGAGCATATGATGGCATTGCAGGCAATGTCATTCTTTTTATCGATGAAGTCCATACACTAATTGGTTCGGGCACAGTTGGACAAGGAAACAAGGGGTCAGGTCTTGACATTGCAAATCTACTGAAGCCATCTCTTGGGAGAGGTGAATTACAGGTAATGATTTATCATATAATCATGATACACTCTTATGTGATTGCTTATGACATAAATCAATGCATAAAAAATGGATAAATTATTGACCTATAGGCGAAGAGGTGTACCCATCTAGTCTCAACCTCGATGTCAAGGGCTCAAGTGCCCTTGCCCTGCCAAACTAAAATTAGATAAACGGTACGGATAAGTTGAATTCTATATTTATTACTTGGGACATGAAAAGTTCCACTTATTGCTTGTAATAGCAGTATATCCTGGAAACTAGTAGTCTAACACTTAGTTGGCAAACCACGTTCTGGTCCTTGCTGGAAACATGGTGTGTTCTCGCCTATGAGATTAGGATCATAAAGCTAACATAACCCACAACAGATGACACAACTGCAATCTGTGAAAAGCTGACATAACCCACGACAGATGTCTCCTTCTTCATAGTTACCCTTTCTGAGCTGATCTCCTTGTGACTAATAATTATTACTAATGCTCCAAATTTACATGTTGAAAACCTCAGGCACTTTTTTTTTTTTTTCCTCTTTTCCTCTTGGGATTGAAGTTTTCCTGCCCTTGGTTTTCCAAATCAACTGTCAAGTATTATGACTTTGGACAATGGACTATTATGCACTTTCCATTTTTCACCGTCTTTAAAAAGTCCTTAATCTTTCCCCAAATTCTCAGTCAAACCTTTATCACCAATTTCCTTTTCCTGATCTCTCTTTTCCCTTTTTGATTTCTCTACCTTAGTTTTTTTTCCATATTTTAAAATTTCCTTTTAAATTCGCTACATCAATTAGTTTTGTTAAGTTTAACATTTATCATTGACAAAAGTAGTGGTTTTTACTTTTAATAGCTGGTGCATTTTGTCACTGGAATGATGTGTGTCATTGCGTAAGTTATGCCATTGGCATCTGCTTTATTCTTCTACTTGATCTGCTTCTTTTCTTATGCACATGATGTTAGAGCGATTTTTTTGCATTTTTGTGAAAATAAGGTTCATTTGTTTACCCAAGTTGTTTTCATGTGTGGTAGGTTGTGTTCTAATATGTAAAATGAACTACAATTTCGCTCTTTGTAGTGTATTGCATCTACAACTATGGATGAATACAGGACACATTTTGAAAAGGATAAAGCATTAGCACGAAGATTCCAGCCTGTGATGATTAATGAACCAAGTCAGGTACCATAATTTTAAATTTTCTTCTCGTTGTATCTATGTTTTGTTTGTTGTAACTTGTATTACCAATTATTATACTGTCATTGTGTAAAATTCTAGGAGGACGCAATTAGGATACTGTTGGGTTTGCGTGAAAAATATGAGGCCCATCACAAATGTAAATACACATTAGAGGCCTTGAATGCTGCTGTGCACCTTTCAGCAAGGTATATTCCTGACCGACATCTTCCTGACAAGGCCATTGATCTCATTGACGAGGCGGGAAGTAAAGCTCGTATGGAATCCTTCAAAAGGAGAAAGGAACATCAAGCTCGTATACTTTCAAAGTCACCAGATGATTATTGGCAAGAGATTAGATCTGTTCAGGCCATGCATGAAGTGGTAATGGCATTGCTTCTGTAGGCAGTTAACTACACTTCATTTAGGCTCAAGGAGGGGCACTTGCCCCTTCTCTACTTTTAAAAAATTACTTTTTATCTTAAGGTTTTAAAAATATTTTTCAATTTTTTTGCTCAAAAGTTATATATATGTTCCCTAAATTATTATTTTTCATTCTTCTTCTAATAAACTCGAAACACCATTGACTAGAATAGATTGACTCATTATTTGCTTCACAAATGAATCTAAGAAAGCATTTCCTTTCATTTTCATATTTATTGGCATTATTTATTTTCATTTCTTATTACTTGAGAGTTCTATAGATTTGAAAATCGTGATGGTTTTATTATAGTGATATCGATATGTATGACATTAGAATAGTTTTGAAATATTGGTAATTGAATTTTTTACCAAATCAAACTAAACTATGCCTTGTGTCCCAAATCGAACTTAATAATTTGCCTTATTGTTGTCCCTAATCAGCCAAATTCCTGGCTCCGTCACTGCATACATGCTGATAGCATCAACCATTTCAGATTTTCTAATGGTGTCCACTCCATGCTTTCACGTGAGCAGGTCCTTGCAAGTAAACTGAATAAAGATGATGGTGCTTCTAACATTGAAGATGATCGAAAACTTCCCAATACCTCTTTGCCTGTTAATGATGACGAGTATGCTTAACATCTTGGAATTTTGATTGAAGGATAGACACTTTAAACTTGAGTCGTCTGTCATAGATTTTGAACAGAAATTATTTTTTTACTTTTCAGACCTACGGTGGTTGGACCTGATGAGATAGCAGTAGTTGCTTCACTTTGGTCTGGGATTCCAGTTCAGCAGTTAACCGCTGATGAAAGAATGCATCTGGTGGGTCTTGATGAGCAGCTTAAGAAACGGGTTGTTGGTCAAGATGAAGCAGTTGCTGCAATTTGTCGAGCTGTTAAGAGATCCCGGGTTGGCCTGAAGGACCCTAAGAGGCCAATTGCTGCAATGCTATTCTGTGGCCCCAGTGGGGTTGGCAAAACCGAATTGACAAAAGCTTTGGCAGCTTGCTATTTCGGTTCAGTAAGACTTTATGCATATACTGTTCTCTTTTCATTTTAATCCATATGAAAATGGTCTGAATGCCCATCAAAAGCAAGGATAAAAAACTTGAACGTTAGTAATTTCTAATTGATACCATATTGATTCACATCTCATCAATATATTTCACTAAATCACCTAACATGCTGTGCCAATCAGTTTTGTATGAAATTTTATTGTTCTGTTCTTGTGTTTCTACGGCAGGAGGCTGCCATGGTAAGATTGGACATGACTGAATATATGGAGCGGCATACTGTCAGCAAGCTAATAGGCTCACCCCCTGGTTATGTCGGCTATGGAGAAGGAGGCACTCTTACTGAATCTATCAGAAGACGACCTTTCACAGTGGTATTGCTTGATGAAATAGAAAAAGCCCATCCGGATATATTTAATATTCTCCTCCAAATATTTGAAGACGGTCACCTCACAGATTCCAAGGTTTGTTTTTGTTGCATATTGTGCATATTTGCTGAAAATAGTTTCTCTATGCATATTTGATTCATTAGTTAATCATGCCCAATGTCCCCGATTTGCTGAGATGGTTTGACAGGGTCGAAGAGTATCATTTAAGAATGTATTGGTGGTGATGACTTCTAATGTGGGTTCCACTGCCATTGCAAAGGGTAGGCACAACCCCATTGGTTTCTTGATAGCAGATGATAAGTCAACTTCGTATGATGGATTGAAGGCATTGGTAATGGAAGAGCTTAAGGCGTATTTCCGGCCAGAGTTGCTGAACAGGATCGATGAAGTAGTTGTTTTCCGTCCCTTAGAGAGGACACAGGTTTGTTTCCTCAATGATTGTTTGTCAGTACCAATTCTTTTCTCATCAATAATTTGAAGGCCTTATCCTCGGAACTTGTATTCCCACAGCCCATTTTCTCTGAGTTTGCACCACCATTACTCAGTTTACACACAATATATAAACATATAAAATTTTGCTCAGTTTGCACCACTTAATCCTCATAATACTCTCATCTTCAAGATTCAAACCCTAACCCTAACTCATCAACCACAACCCACTGCCGCCTCCTCCCCTTCCCTCCCTGTCAAGTATTGCAGTAATGTATTTTGTCAATTACGAACTTTAAACTATTCTGTCAGGAAAAATATGAGCTCATAGCGAACAATTAGAACTTGAGTTTTGTGTATGAATCTTAGATCACCAAGGACCATATAAACTTCTTTTCAATTAAACCAAGGATGTTTTTTTCTTTTTCATTCTTTTCAGATGCTCGAAATATTAAATTTGATGCTGCTAGAGGTGAGAGGAAGGCTTGTGTCTCTAGGAATCGGTCTAGAAGTGTCTCAAGCAATACTAGAGCTCATATGTCAACAAGGTTTTGACCGTAGCTATGGTGCGCGGCCTCTTAGGAGAGCGGTTACCCTAATAATTGAAGATCTGTTGAGCGAAGCATTACTTTCTGGAGATTACAAGCCCGGTGACACTGCCATCATTGATTTGGATGATTCGGGAAACCCGGTTGTTGCTAATCGGTCAAGTCAGAATATTTACTCGTCTGATACAACATTTTCCTGATAGTTAATCACAATCAATTCTTAATGTAATTTTATTGTGTATATTCCTAGTAGATTTTATGTGTGTATTTGTGTAGACCATGCAAACTCAATTCATGCCAATTCATGTATATGTATAGATAAGAGGAGGGAAAAGAACAACATTCAAAATTATTCTTTGGACCATTGAAGAACATTTTGGTTCATAAAATCATACTAACAGCTATTCCTTTTCATTGGTGACAAATTGCAATTCCTCTTGCTGAGAAGCTGTTTATATTTTGCGAGGTCCTCAAAAGAATTAGTGTGAATTATGCTAAAAACCTTCGAACTTTGTATCTTTTTCAATTAAGCCCCTAAATTGAATTTTGTTCAATTTAGTCCTTAACTTGGGTTGTTTGGGGTGTCCTAAATAAGTACACTTTTTGCTTTTTGGACTAAAAAGTTGAGGAAAAAAAAATGGTTGTTGGGTTAATTTTTTGACTTTTTACGAAAAAATGTGTATTAAAAAATTATATAAATTAGTGTGTAGGAGAAGATAAGGACAGTAAACAATAGGCCGTACCGTTTGGGAGAGTGAAAGATTGATAAGAAATGGTTGTCTACTTTTCGGGCATTACATTGAAAAGTATTGTTCGGTCAATGGGGGCTATCATGGGTCCCGTTTTGATAATCTGAACCGTTCAATGTGTAGAACTCGTCGAGTACTATATGCCTGTAAAAAATCACGTTGATTGAATATCGATAGCTATTTGATCGGATTAGTTTTTTTTTCAACCATTAACTATAACACCATCCATTTTTTTATACAAAATTGATTTAATCATGTAGTTAGCGATATCTGATCAACGTGATTTTTTACAAACATATGTTTGGTTTGGCTTTGTAGAGTGATTTTGGGAAATTTTTTTTAAACAACTTGTTTGGTTTGTAATTTTTCCAAAACAATTTCTAAAATCACTCTCTCTCTTACACATCAATCAATCACTTTTTCTCTCTCCTCTCTCATTCTCAATCATTTTTTCTTTCACACACATCTACTCAATTACAATAAAATATCTAATCATTCCAAACTCTAAAATTACTTTCAAAATACACAACCAAACAAACCCAAAAAAAATTTAAATTCTCTCCCCAAAACAATTTTTAAAAACTGCTTTCTCAAAACCAAACCAAACATACCCATATTACTGGACGAGTTTTACATATTGAACAGTTTAGATTATCAAAATGGAACCCGTGATGGACCCTTATGGGCCGAATAGCACTTGTTTATGCACCCCGCCTGTGCAATTTTTCCAAATCATTTCAGCAACTCAGCACCAGTCTATGGGACGGTTACGACTCTGTTGTAATAATTTGTGTAAAATTATTATTATTTTTTTTTTTGGATGAATAGTGATAACTTTTAACTTTTTTAATAACTTTTTGACTTTTTAAATTTTTTAAGGTATCCCAAACCAGCCCAAGTATTCCGTTACACAGTGTCCATTTTTTGCCGTCAAGTACATTATATGTACCCAACTGAAACAAAGATAAATTGCTAAAATTAATCATGAATTCATTTTCTTAATATCAACCAGAACAAAAAATAACTAAAACAAAATTACAGAACCAACAGCCCTTTCTTCACCAACATGGATTTTTTAATAACGAATTTTGAAAAATGCTATAGATCTCAAATTTTTTACCAAATAAATAACCAAATATCTCACATGGATGTAAGATTCACCAAATTACAGACCGAACACTCATGTGAAGTATTTATTCATTTATTTGATAGAAAATTTAATAACATTAGTCATTTGTTTAGTAAAAAATTTAATATTCCTAACATTACTCGCGAATTTCTTATACTATGGAAAAATGGTTTTTCAGTTAATTTTATCAATTTATCAGGATTAAAAAAATTGTAATGGCAGGTTTGAATTTGAATGAAAATGAAATGTAGGGACATTAAGTTTTAACTTGCACTAAAATTAAAATCCTGACGTGGTAGAAAAGATAGAACTGTTGCAAATTCCAACTATCTAAATATAGCCTAGGTCATACAATTCATTAATTCTTGGGAACAAAACTAAACAGTTTCTGCTAGCTGGTTCATCCAACTGGCACATCTGACATATATCTCAACCATGACCTGTTGAGGCCAAACTACAGTATATCTCCCTTGTACTCTGCAAGACAACTAGTAAATTCCACAGAAGCTGAAGCACAATGTTCACCAAGATATGTACAACCTCCACACACATCATCTTTGCAATTATATACACCGTGCTCCATTACTTTGCTGGAGCAATGCATCACTATACGTTTCTAAATCCAAATTGCTATAGATAAAGCCATTCACACTATCACAGCAGATGATAAAGGCAAGATCAGTACTTAATAACTAAAAACAGTGACAACATTAGGCCAGCATAAAACCTGGTAAGGTTGGACTGATCATGATCCTACAAGTACTTCAAAATTAGTACAATTTTTTTCCTCAATCCACTTCACCTTTTCCAGCACAATTTCATCATCTGTGGAAAATTGAAAATTGACATTCGCTTCCCATCAATTCCATTTGTTTAAATGTCAAAACACATTGATTGATTAAACTGATACACACGAACAATGGCTTCAATACATGATTACTTAATCGACGACCATTTAGACACGAGAGAAGCTCTAAGCTTACAGTAACAGTAGAAGGTAAATCACCAGCACATGATCAATCTCACCATCCGCAATAACAAAGAAGTTGCTCAGCAATATCAGACATCTGCCTATTCCTGAAAGTTTGGAGGAAAAATTATGCACAAAAAAACCGAAGGGGGCATAGAGTAAAAGAATCCATTTTCAAGACGAAACTAATCAAAAGAACAATACACAAATTTGGGGGAAAGAATTGAAAATACGAGCAAAATATTGATTTTATATTAATGGTCAGCATGACAGCTACTGTGCATGTGAAAGTCCAACACCAGCCAACATGCAAAGAATGATTTCCAAAGCAATATGTACACAAGCAATGCAGGATGTCACACAAATATAAACACCTAGCACTACCAATGGATAATAACAGCAGTCATTACCATGCATGAAGTACAAAATATTGTTGAAGATGCATGTGACCAAGAAACTTATTATGGCAAAGGCGAAATTTCCCTTCGGAAAACTCTATTCATACAGAGAGCTTATACCAAAAAAAGCACCACAAGAATGATATGTCATTTTTGTAAATAAAAATCATCGTCATGGGTATTTTGTTTTTAACATAAAAAGTCCACATTGGGTGTTTTGTTTTAAAATCATCTTCTATCTGTATATCATTACTCTTCCCTTTTTCAAGTCATATTAAGTGGCAACTGGTGAAATCTACTTGCACCAAATGTGAGTGCTTGGCTAGTCACTGCTTTCATCAGATATGAAATGCAGTCAATATTTTCATAATTGCCTAACTAGCAGGACCCCGATTGAATATTTTACTATCAGTTCAGCAATTTTCCTGAGCATTCTAGCCATAAAAGCAATTGTAATTATACCTAGCTCAAATGAAATACTTCACTGAGTTTAATTGTCCAAGCTTATTGACCGTAGTCTTTTTACGATGCCACCAGAATACCAGGTACCAATAAAACACTTGGGAAGAATGACTAGTGGTTACAATTATCATGTAAAATGCTATTAATACCTGTTCCATGTCTGCAGACTCATTATTCTTCTGTTCAGGCTCAGCATCACTTGGCCCATCATTAGCTTCGTTTTCCTCATCTGTGACCATTTTGTCCTCTTTGGTTGCTTCAGTGTTGGTTGTGGCATCATTATCACCGATTTTAAGATCTGCAGGAAGCTGGCCTGACTTTAGTGCCTGCTCATCACAATTCAAGCCAACATAAAAACCATCAGAATGTCAACAATTTCAAACGCCACCTCTTGGGCTAGGGGAGAAAGCAATGAAAAGTGGAAATCATTTGGCATCTGGGGGTTCACCTTTTCAAGCCTTGCTACCTCCTCAAGAGTTTGGGAATTGACAATAGCAGCCTGCAATTCCATTGTTAATATATTAAACAGTAAATTGCTACTTGTATAAACACAGCAAAATGAAGGCTGTATGAAGCAAGAAGAGGATCAAAATAAATATTGCTTCGGAACCAAGTCTTGTGAAAGATAGAGCCAAGTCTTAGCAAAGACGGGCCAAAGTTGTAGTAGATAGGACAGCGAAACCCAATTCATTAATCACAGAAAACTGAGGGAAATTTGCATATTAGAATTGTCAACTACTTAAATGTGGCAAATGAAAATCTTCTACCATTCCAGTTTAGGGTTCTGCATATTCATTAAAAATATGGAATCGATGGACTAAAGGGACAAGAAGAAATAAAGAAAAAAGATACAATGCGGATGATACCTTGATAGCTATAATTTGCTCTGGCGTTGGAGCAACTGGTTTAGGTGCTTGCTCTTCCTTTGGAACCTCTGGGGTACTTGGAGCCTCACCCGGTACAAATGTCTTTGCAGATTCCTTTTTAGCTTCTTCTTCAGCTTCTTCCGATGAAAATAGATTTTTTGCCTCAATTCGCTCCTACATAGGAAAAAATAAAACATAATTTCAAGTTTAGGCCCAACGTGAACCTGGCCCGTATCCACGCCCCACCCGTAGTATGATGGAAGAGAAGGTGTTGCTATACTAATGTCAGATGTTAGCAATGTTGGTCGCATAAAGCAAGGTGGTTGTGGGGGTTGGCTATTATTACAATATCACAAATCAGATTTAAGTGTTTCCAGATATTAGTAAGGACATTGTAATAGTGAAAGTGACCATAGCAACTTGATTCAAGCCTATATTAAAGGGATGTCACCATTGTAGTCAAGTTTGGACTTCTCCCTTATCCCTCACAAATGTGGTTCACTTGTGAAAGGCTTTAATTTAATATATAGGCCTAGACCTAATTGGAGATAAGTTCAATCTATAAATCAAAAAACTTAGTATTGTCCTTTACGAAATTTTTATTATATAAAAAATAGAAAAAGAGGAAGGTCAATCTGAATGCATAATTATGGATACGAAGCTCTGTAAAAATAGGGAGTTGTCACCTTCTTATGCCACCTAAAAAATTTAAAGCAACAAGGTAGATTCTAGTTATATTTCACTGCTTCAAGATGAACTATTTTTCTTTATAAAAAAATTGGATTTCAAATATACCTTCCACAAAAGTACTCATCAATTTGTTTATCATCAACAGTGTTAAATTTTTACCTTCATTATCTAGATCAACAATGGTTGTATAGAACAACGATTTCATGTGTGTGTTATGTACACAGTAAAACCAGACAAAGAAGCACCACCAAACTTCCTGATTCAATCCAACTTCTCACCCACTCTCACTCAGTGGTCCTAACAAACCAACTTCTCACCCACACTCAAACCAGCAAATCTTCCCCGTTCGCACACCCAAACCAGCTGCTGCACCTGCTTCCACTTTTTCATCTTTTCTTTTTTCTTTTTTTCTTTTTTCTTTTTTTTTTCCCGCCCCTAAGGTAAGGCTCCAACAGTTCAACCCAATGTTTTTTGAAAAGGCAGAAGGATAACAATCTCTTATTTACAAAATTCAAGATTAGGAACATAAACATTGATATAGTTGAAAGTCAATCATGTCACATAACAAACAGAGGCTTGGTTTCAAAAAATTAAGCCCTAACATGCCTAAGAAAGTTTATAAAAACAAACATGTGAATGACAACAACATTCTGACCTTATGTTTCACTTTCTTGAAGTCCAGCAAGCGCAGTGATTTCAGCTTGTGGATGACATATAAGCGGTAATTTGGCTTCTTTGTGATATTATTATCAAGAAGACTAAGGAACTGCAGCTTAGGGAGTGATGCAAGAGGATCAATCTCAACCAAGTTGGTTAGTCGATTGTTAGTGAGAACCAAAGTATGCAACTTGGGCAAGAACTCTGCAAATCCACAAAACAGAACATATCAAGCTAAACCCATTAAGAAAATAAGATTATAAAAAAATTTCAAATAAAGCAACGGCCTGACCTCCGATGTTCGGATTGATACGGGTAATTCTATTATTGTTAACTAACAAAGTTCCAAGTCGACTAAGGTAAGGAAAATTTTCGAGCTTAACTATCTCATTGTCAGACAAATCAATGGTGTCAAATTGATCCTGTATACAAACAGCCCAGAAATTAAATAAGACCATACAACCGATTTAAAAACAAAAAATAAACTTTAGGAAGTTGAAGGATAAAATGATATTATTATGTAGTTAAGAATAGTCTTTCTACTTTGGTCCTTGTGTCATTTTGGTCCATGTAATTTCAATTGGCTCGATTTTAATCCTGCATTTATGACTTTGTCTCAATTTAGTCCAATTGATTACAACTGATAACTTTTTTTTTAATGAAAAATCTGCACATATGTGGCAAGTGTCATGTTTTTAGGGACAAAATTATAAACTCACTTAACTCAGTGATAAGTTTTCATCAAAAAACTCTAATGGTATTATCAATTGGAAAAAATTGATACAAAATTTAAAATTAAGGTCAAAATTGAGCCAATTGAAAGTGTAATGTAAGGACCAAAATGACAACAAAGACTACCCATATAATTTACACTTTTAATTATAAGGGGATGCTTGAGAAGTGCTTAATTAGTATCCGTTTTGACTTTTTACGAAAAAATGTGAAATGTGGGTGTGGGTTGGGGTTGAAGTGATGTGGTATAGAGATTATATGACCCAAATAAAATGACGCAAATAAAAGGTGATGTGAACTAAATAAGATGATTATGACCCAAACAAAATAATGTGCTAAAATAGCATGCCAAACAACACCTAAGTCTCCAGAAATAAACTCACCTCAGTCCCACCCAAGTTTTCTATAACAGCAATCTTATTCCCTGCATATAGAAATTATACAAACAGACATAAACAAAATCATGTAAATAAATAAAAACAATATTGGAGAAGAAAAAAAAAAGGAAAATCGCGTTTTAATTAGAACAACTCAAAAAAAATTGCAACTTTCATGAAGCTATAAGTGGATCTGTGCACGAAAATGAAATTATTTTGAGTTATTCCTTTGAAACGCAATTTTCACAAAGACACACAGACAGTAATCGACACAGAGCTAGGTTTGGCTATAGATACTTGTTAATAGAAAGTGTTAACAAAATTAGGGTTTCAAGAACACAAATACATCACAGATTCGTAAATATACATAAACATATACTGACCTCGAAGATCTAATTCGCGTTCTCGAATGGCATTGAAGAAATGAGGGCTTTTCCAAATCAAGTCCGCCGTCAGTCTCACCATCTTCTTCTTCTTCTTCGATCGCTGTAAAACCCTAATGCGGGTTTTGAGCCGACCCTCGGCGCTCTAGCAAGTCTAATGGGTGAAAATTACACTCACCTCCCTCAATATTTAGAGAAAATACACTCACCTCCTTAAACCCTTTAATATTTAAGAATTGTTCGGGATGTTCTAAATAAGTGCACTTTTTGAATTTTTATAAAAAAATATATAAAAAAGTAAAGGGAAGATATTGATTGATGTGACTCAAAAAAATAAAAAGTGTGGACTTATTAGTCTTCCCAAACTAAGCCTTAGTTTCTTTTTAATTCATATAACATTTAGATTTTTTTTTTAAATTTATTAATAACTTATTAATTGAAAAAATAATATTATTATATATTTTTAATTAAAATATATATTTACCTTCGTTTATTTAAATAGTTATTTACAATCTGTATTAATTTTAATTATTTTAGTCATACTAAAAAAGATATCAATATAATTATATCAAAAATATTATATATATATATATTTTTTTTGGTAAAGCAACGAACTCATAAAATTAAGTAGTCAAGGTTCAGGGGTATAAAACCCCTCTAGCATCATCATACAACTGATTCAAAATAAAGGAAGGAACATAATTAAAGACATGAAATTCTTCCATGGCAAAATTGCCTTGATTAGTAAGGATGTCCGCACATTTGTTGGCTTCCCGGTAGATATGGTCAACCATCGTGATTCGAAACTGCCTCATAAGGAACCTGCAATCATAAATGATATTACTGAGGTAGTGACATTGAGAAGAATCATGCAGTCTCAAATGGATCATGGTTTTGACATCCGATTCTATATGAATATCTGAAAGTCCAAGGTCTACTACCAACTTCAATCCATCTCTAAGAACCTAACATTCGGCCTCCAAAGCCGAGGCCATACCTATATTGCGAGCAAAGCTTGTAACCTAACGACCCAACCAATTGCGAATGATTCCATCTCTACTGGTTAAACCAGTACAACTCTTAGCTGCACCATCAACATTAAGTTTCAAAATCCCATGGAGAGAGGGTTTCCAGCCTATAGAAAGATTGGTAGAACCTATGGGGGGGCTTCTTTGTAACAGTAATGTGCTACCATTCAAGAGCAATGGCAATCACCGTGGAGGCTCTAAAAGGAGTCAGGTTAGACTGAAAACGCACAGAGTTACGATTTAACCAGATGACCCAACACACAACAGGAAACAAAATGGCCCATTTAATAGAAGATGGGTGGGACACTTGAGATTGACAGTTAGTCTTGAACCAAGAGTGAAGATCGAGAGAAAATGAGGAGATGACATCTGTAGGGACGTCGATACTAGACCAACAGTAAGTAGCAGAGAGGCATTTACGTAGGACATGGTCGATAGTTTCAGGAAAGCAATGGCAGACTGGGTAGAGATTGTCCATGACAATTTGCCTTTGGAATAATTGAGTTTTCGTATTGAGCTTCTGGTGAAGGACATTGTGACAACCCTCACCTCTGATTAACGTTAAATTGTGATTAAGTATGATAAGTAATTGATTAAGGTGAAATCCTGAATTGATTGCATAAGTGTATTGCTTTAATTGCATTTCTATCTGTTTGTCATTGAATGATTTGTTCATGTTTTGATTTCGAACTGTGAATTGAAAACTTTATCGGCTACCGATTCAGAGATTGATTAGTGTTATATGCTAATTAGGATTTTATGGGATTTTATGGTAGGTTTAATTCAAATTCAATTTGGAATGATTAAATTAGATTAAATAATGCTAAATTAATTGAGTTTAGGTTATTTACATTTTTGCCATTGAGTGGGCCACCTTTAGAGGCATTGTTTGGGGCTTAATTCATGTATTTGTTGCATCATCTTTTCATCCACCTTCTAGACCAAACCGTGAGAGAGAGAGAGTGATTAAGAGAAAAATTGATTTCAACAAAAAGAGAATTGCATTTTTAGGCTAACACACTTGGAATTCAAGACTTAAGGTAGGAAATTCATCCCCTTAACCATGAATTGAAGTTGTTATATGCATTGTTCATGAATGCTTCATTGAAATTTATGTTCAATTGGTGAATAAAGTCAATAATTAGCTTAAAGTGTTGATTTGAGAGTGAATTTATGCATGCATGTCCATATCATAGAGTTTGAAGTTTTCTTTCATGAAGTTGTTACATGCATGTTCATATTTTAGTTGTAGTCCAAGAATTCACCATGTTTTAGAGTTCAATCTTGCATTTGATCATGTTTTAGAGCATTAGAGTTCATGAGAACTCATGCATGTTATGTTCTTGCATTGTTCTTCAAGTTTCATTCAAAATTGTGTTCAATTGTCACACCTTTGGGCTTGATTTTATAAAATGATCTTTGAAACATGTTGTATTATGGGTTTCTAAGTGTTTTCCAAAAAATTGGCCCAAAAGGTTGAGTTTTGATATGTTTGATTCTTGGTTTGAGCTTTGGAAGCAAATCTGGAAAACCCAGATTATGGCTTCCACGCTCGAGCGACCACCTTTGTGTTCAGAGCTCCGCTCGAGCGACGGAATGCTGGCTCGAGCGTAGATTGCAAGCTCTCAGGTTCTTTGCGTGTGCAAACGCACGCTCAAGCGACGAGACCTACGCTCAAGCGAGGAACTGTGTCTCATGCTCGAGCAAGCATCGAGAGGAGAATTTCAGCAACTAGTACTTTTTGCATTTTTACAGACCGCTCGAGCGAAGGAGTCTACACTCGAGCGACCTATCTATTTTGGTAAGCTCGCTCGAGCGGAGAAAGCCACGCTCGAGCGAGACCCCTATTTTCAGCAAATTTTGAAAAGTGTTTTAAAGTGCAATTTTTGCATCTTCATTCCATCCTAGGCATTCCTAGGCCATGTTTAAGGCATTTTAATGAGGATAATGTCATAGAACCACACCAAGTCAAGTTAAGAGGCTAAGTTATTAATCCCAAGTGTGTGCAACTGTGTAGGGTTGGCACCCGAGGACGCTGATTAGCTTGTCAATAGCCTAGTAATCTGTGAGTAACAATGTTGTAAAGATATGTTCAATTATAATTATTTCTGAACGATTGATTGTACTGCTTTCTGAAATAACATTGTTTACTGAATGAATGTTTGTCCTATTTGTAAACTATGCTCGTGACATCCATAGCAACTTATTGTTACTGTACTATTATTGCTACTGTTATAGAGATCTCTGTCAGTTCCAATGTTTGGGACTACTGCTGTTTACTGTTTTGATGGCCATCAACTGACTATTCGGTCTATTAAGATCTACTGTACTGTTTTGCTATTGGACGTACCACGTATGACTGTTATGATTTCTAAATGACGGATATGGCATGAAATATGAGTCACTGATTGAATAACTGATTCACCGATGCAAATGACTGTTTTAATTAATGAAAGGACATTCATTCTTAACCCCTTTACGCATTCGTTATTCACTGGGCTTTAATTCACTATTTATATTTATATGTAGGTGACTAGCCACCGGACCGGAGCTAGAAGCGTCAAGTTAAGCTCATGTTTTGTCCAGCTAAGCATTGTGCCTCACTTTGAGGTTCCGAATCCGTTCAAGCCAAGGCTGTTTTGGGGTGTTTTAGATTCACCCTTTTGTCCCTGTTTTGTACCAACTGAATAAGACTTGACTGTACAGTTATGTTGAAGGGATTTGGTCCATAACCTGGATGTTATGTGTATATGACGTATGTATATATGTTTTGGTTATGAAAGCGGCTCTGTTCATAAAAGTCTTTTTCCATTGAGATTTTCACAGCTCATTGGACATCTTTTTATTACTGTTTGGTTTCCGCCAACCCCTTACTCTGTACTATTGTTATTACTGTTAAGCAGGCCTTTGGTAATCACGGAATACTAGCTGGTTACGATGCTAAACCCTTAGGGGCGGGTTTGGGTCGTGACAAACATACCAAACAAAATGGAGGACAAGAGGATTAGAAAAGATAGCCTAGACCCAATTCCAATTGGTAAAGGGAAGAGAAGGTTAAAATATTTTAGTAAAAATGTAAGCAGATTTGCTTGTGAAATTCTCATCGGTAGAGTGCTTCCAAACATAGATGTCGTTCTCAGCGAAAAACCAAGGGAGGGAAGAGCTACGAATGCTAGCAAGGATTATCGGGAGGGAGGGGATGAAGAAGAGATGAGAAAAATCGCAATTGTTATCCACCCAATAGTCACTCACAAGTAAGGAGGAATCAATATGAGTTAAAGGACCTTCAAATATAGTCACGAAGAGGGCCACATTTGGCCCAGTCATCTACCAAAAAACGAGTGGTACTACCATTTTTAAGAATCATTTTCGAACCTTTATCGAGTATGGTAGTACCTTTCAGCATATTCCTCTAAATAGGGGATGTTTTAGAGCAAGTTCTCACTGTCTCACCATACTTCGACTTAAGAGTTTTCGCCCACAGAGAATTATCCTCGCTCAAGAATCTCCAATTTAACTTAGTCATAGCAACTCTATTAATCAAAGAAGTTTGCCGAATATCGAGCCCACCAAGACTTTTTGGTTTCGTAACCGTATCCCAAGCTACCCCATGAATTTTCCTATGTTCCAAAGAGGACCCCCACAAAAAATCCTCATTGAGTTTATCAATGGTGTTAGACACAGACTTGGGAATAAAATTACACTGCATGATATGAGTAGGAATGGTTGCGTTCACTGCTTTGATAAGAGTAGCACGGCCAGTAGAAGATAACATCTTGCTTTTCCACCCAAGAAGTTTGCATTGAATCTTATCAATTAAAAATTAGAAAGACGCCTTGTTGGGCCTAGAATGGTGAATGAGACAGCCTAGATACTTCCCTAGATTCCTGGTGATAGGTATATTCAAAGAGGAAGCAAGATGACGTTGCTAGTTTTGCTAGACATTCGCGGAGAAGAAAACTTTGGATTTGTCGAAACTAATTTTTTGACCAAATAACTCACAAAACTCTCTCAGAATGAGAGAGAGATACAAAGACAGTTGGCTTCCGGGGCTTCCTCAAAAAGAATAAGATCATCTGCAAAAAAAATAGGTGAGATAACAAGGGACCATTGCGTGAAACCCAGATAGGAGTCTAGCCATTAGTAGTACAAGCGTTAGAGATCCTAGAGGACAAATATTCCAAGCAAAGAATAAAGATGTAAGGAGAAATGGGGTCCCCTTGCCTGATACCCCTAGAAGGTAAAAATTCCTCAGTTTTCTCTTTATTGAACAAGACAGCTAGAGGGCTAGAGGTGACACAAGACATGCTGAGGTCAATCCAAACATGCGGGAAATTAAAGGATTTGAGCATAGTGTGAATAAAACTCCATTCTAATCGGTTATAAGCTTTATCCAAATCAAGTTTGATCAACATGTTGCCTTTCCTACCTTTTATTTTATTTTAAAGTTGTGAACCACCTATTGCACGATGACAATGTTATCCACTCCTCTTTTACCTGGGATAAACTAGTTTAGAGTAGGCTAATAAGATCATCCAATAGGGGGCGAAGTCTAGCAACCAGGATTGTTGTGATGAGTTTACACACAGTGTTGCACAGGCCAATAGGACGGAATTAAGTGATCATCTCAAGATTGGGGACCTTAAGAATGAAGCAAATAAGAGTTTTGTTGATATCCGGATTAATATGACCAGACTCAAAAGCATCTGCAACTACTTTGACAACCAAAAAGGCCAAGGTCAGCCAAAATTTATGGAAAAAAATAGGGTGAAGACCATCAGGTCCGGGAGCCTTCCAAGGTTTGAAAGCCCAAAGAACTTTCTTGATCTCATTCTGAGAGGGTGTAGCCGAAAGGGAGGAGTGACATGCCGAATCAATAGAGGGGAGCAAATGGAAAATCGAATCAGAGCGCTAAGATTGAAGGAGGGAACAAGTGAAAAGATTCTTGAAGTGAAGAAGAATATCATTCTTAATAGTGCCGACCTCATACACCCAAACATTATCAGAATTTTTCAAAGCAAAAATTTTGTTGTGTTTGCGATGAGAAATGGTAGTTTGGTGGAAAAATTTAATATTTCTATCCCTTTCAAGAATGAAATTTACCCCAACTCTTGAGAGCCTAAAATTTTTCCTCCAGACGAAGAATATGGTTATAATAAAAAATGAGAGACTTTTCGAGTCGAAAAAGAAAAAACAAAAACACTGCTTATGAGGGTTAATACCATTGCATATCTAACAATTCCAATAATATATATTAGTCTTCGTTTGGCATAAGTTAAAATGAGACTTTTTTGTTAAAATAGTCACAAAAAGACAAAATAGATTTTTTAGCCCAATAAGACAAAATGTTATATGCAAATCATAATCATTTCATTTTTTCTCTCACAAAAGTCAAAAAAGTCAAAAAGCCTATCCCAAACGAAACTTTTTAGTCTCAGGCTAAAATAGCCAAAAAGCTAAAAAGTCAAAAAGTCAACTCACATCCTAAACAAACAGTATAAGATGGATCTCAAAACTGATGAAAAGAGTCTCTACATAGAGAGGACAACAAACTTGCACGTAAGAAAGAGAAACCTTTTACGAATGGAGAAATAGCTATGCAAAGAGGCATTATTGCAACACGCACACACAAACACAAAATTTCCAAAACAATCACTACTAAACAAAGATTATGAAATTTCTTCATGATCCATCCATCGTTACAACCGAGTATGGTGTTATAATTCCTATCTCTATGTTACAAAATAAATCATTCTGGATCTATAGTGATCGCCTAGTATATAAAAACAAATTTAGTAGTATTGGATCTCAATCATGAGTCAAATTTGAGCATAAATATGAAAGCTTCCTCAGTAGTAGACCAATGATAGAAATAGAAAAAATGGTAGCAATTAGCATGGTGACAAACAAAAAAGACAAAACAAGATCCAGTGAACAAATAACAATGGAGAAATCGTCATCGAATAAACAATGAGGAGACAAAAGTTAGACGAGTAGCCCTCTCCCTCTAAAGAGTAGATTTCAAATATAAATTTGTGAGAGCGGCTTATGTGTACTATAATTTTTTTTTTAAGTGTGTGTTCTACACTTAAAGTTATATAAATTTTAATTTTGTTAATTTTATTCTTAAAATTTTAATCTAAGTTAAATTGGTCCAATTTCAAAGAAACCTCTACATATCATTAAAATGTGTGTTTTGTGCTATATTGGTCTTTAAAGTTTCAATTGTGTTAATTTATTCTCAAAATCTCAAAATTACGAATTTGAAACCTAGAACATAATAGGTGACATAATCACATCCAAATGTCTAGACAATCAGAAATTATATTATAGTATTGAATTCGCCTCTTTCTCCCAATCATCCAAATATAGACTCAAAGGTGACGTTTGGTAACACTTACGTTTTCAGTTTATATTTATAAAAATTAAAAAAATTGTCATAAAAACTTGTTTGGTAAATATTTTAGTTTATGAACCAGTGGTCTCAGTTTATAAATTTGGCCAAAATTTGTAAACTCAAAAAATGAGTTTATGTTTTCAGTTTTCAGTTTTTTTTTTTTAACCACCCACCACTCGCCACCACTTGTCACCATTTTCCACCATCGTCTTCTGCCACCACCACTCTCCACCATCATCTTCTGCCACTACCATCCACCACCGTCTTCCGCCGCCACTTTCCACCACCACCATCTTCCGCCGCCACCACCCGCCACCTGCCACCACTTTCCACCACCGTCTTTCGCCGCCACCACTCGCCACCACCCGCCACCACCATCTTCCGCCACTACCAACCGTCACCACTTTTCACCACCGTCTTTCGCCGCCACCACCCGCCACCTGCCACCACTTTCCACCACTGTCTTCCGCCCCACCATCCATCACTGTCTTCTGCCGCCACCACCCACCACCCACCACCTGCTGCTATTACCTACCACCCGCCACCCGCCATCATCGTCTTCCGTCACCACCACTCGCCACCACCCACCATTACCATCTTCCGTCGCCACTCACCCGCCACCACCGTCTTCTGCTGCCACTATCCAGCACCACTTGTCACCACCCACCACCCGCCACGCCACCACTCGTCATTTCTCACTCTTTTAGTTTATATTTTTTAAAATTTTCAAACATCTTGTCCAAACCAAACGTGTTTATAGTTTATGTTTTTCTAAAAATAAACAAAAACCAATTTATAAAATTTTTGTAAATATAAACTGAAAACATAAGTGTTACCAAACAGGCTCAAAATGTTTGGGGCCAAATTTAATAAAGTGAAAAATTTAGGAAGTCAAAGTAATATGAAAAGCAAATTTTACCATGGTGTACTTTACTAGCATTTCATTAAAAATTTAGACAACCATTTAAAATTGGATAAAATTTAAAAATAAAATTAACAAAACTAAAACTTAAAGAAACCAAATAACACAATACACATGCTTTATGAAGTGGGCTCGCCAGTAACACAGTCCTCGCAAACTGGTGATGAACAGTGAACTAAAAGGGGTTGTGGGGGTGGGGGTGGGGGTGGGGGTGGTGGTGGTGGTGGTGCTCACGCTAAACTGATAAATATAATTTTAGAGGAATTTGGTCACAACCGTTTTATAATAAAATTTTGGATAAACTATTAAGTCTTAATAATTGGACTTAATTCTTATCAAATCCTATTGAAAAGTCTCCGTTTGGGAAGTGTGTTGGCTTTTTAGGTTTTTGGTTTTTTTGACTATTTTAGCATGGGCTAAAAAGCTTGGTTTGGAAAGGACTTTTTGACTTTTTGGCTTTTTTGGTTTTTTTTTGTGAGAGAAGAGTGTAATGATTATGAGTTGGATGTGATGTTTTGCTTGTTGTGGTTAAAATAGCATATTTTGTCTTTTGTGGCTAAAATAGCCCAAACCTCCTTGCCAAACGAAAGTCTTAGTAAAATTATCGTTAAATATATATATATTTTTTGACAATTTTTTATATATATCGCTAAAAATTGACAATTAGTGACTTTTTTTTGTCATGATTTTTATAAATTGTCTCTAAAACTTACAATTAGTGACATTTTTTATGACATTTTTTCCATAGGACCTATTAGACAATAAGTACACTTATTAGGACTTACACGTAAGTACCCCTAAAATTTTTATGCATTAAAAACAAACATATATCATTATTATTAAAATATGTTTAATGAATAATTTAATATTTTAAACTTTAAAACGATATAATTTTTTATTTAGATGTCGCTTTTTAATAAAATTAGCATTTTTAGAATTTTCTCGTCAATATCTATTAAACAAGATTCATGTTGGTCATGAAATTTAAAAAATAAAATAAAATAAAATAAAATTTTTACCATCAAAATTAATGTCATCAATAAAATTTTACCTTATCTTACAATAAAATTTACTATGATTCTTAGTAAATTTTACTATAAAATTCTAATTTTTAAATAATAAATAACTATCATCATCTCTAAACATCATAGTCAATATAAATTTTTTTTGAGGATGTCATAGTCACTATAATTGCTAATAAACAAAGGAGTTTTGGCCAAAGTAAATTTCTCCTCTCATTTATAATATAGACACCAAACAAAACTCAAACCAAAATAAAAAATTTTCTGTGAATCAATGTAAAATTTTAATGTAGACGTTAGTTTTGACAAAAAGAAAAAATTAAGATTTTTTTTTAAAATTTCATAGCCAACATAAATCTTATTTAATAGATCTTGTTAAGAAGATTTAAAAATACTTATTTTATTCAAAGCCAATATATAAATCAAAAATTATATCATTTTAGAATTTGAAATATAAAATTAGTTACTGAGATCAAGACCGTCCATAAAAAAATGAAAAGAAATTTGGTTGTCCATACGCTCGTTTTCAAATTAAAAAAAAAAAAATTCGAAAAAAATTGATTTGTCATTTTCACTAAAAATGACTCAATAAAGAGATTTTTAACCCCAGAAAAACTCATAATTTTATACATGATTATGTGTATGAATTTTATCCTATAGAAGTTGATTCAATGAGCTTTAGGGTGATTTGGTGCAACGTAACTTATCTGAATTGTTTGTAATTTTTTTTTTCTAGTTATTTATGTTAGACTGTTTAATATGATTTATATCTATAACTTATTAAAAAATAACTTAAATACAGTTAAAAAATTTATTATTTAGAAGTTGAGGTATGTGTCCTTTTGCGCTTTTATTTTTCTTTATTTATTAGCTTTCAGATTAAAATCTACTGCACCAAACAATCTTTTGTGAAGATTCCCTGAAGTGATGTATTTGAATGACTCAAACGTATATATATATATATACACGATAAATTACATTGACACTCTTTGAGATTTATATTTATTATAATTTTTTTTTTACTTTTTGAAAATTACATTTCCCTCTCTGAGGTTTAAAGTTTTATTACAGATTGTTTCTTTCAGCAATTTAATTTTTTTAAATTCTAACTTTGCCCTCATTAGGTAAATTACATTGTCACCCCTCACGTTTTAGAAATTACAATCCCCTTCCCAACGTTTAAAGTAGCATTACTAATTGTCCCCTCGGTTAGTATTAGTTGAAAAAAAAATTCATTGAAAAAAAAATTATTTAAAAAAAAATTTGTTAGTCAAAATTTTAAATTTCTGTTTAAAAACCAACGTAAGATAAAAATTATACTGACACCCCTTGAGCTTTATATTTATTACACTCGAAAGATAAAAATTATATAAAAATGATAATTATTTTATATTTTTTATTTCTTAACCAAATTAATTTTTAATTTTTTAAAAAAAATTTTAAAAATCAAATCATAGATAGCCTAAGAATTTTTTGATAAGTCATTTCTTACGTTGGTAACTTATTTAATTATTTGTTAATTTTACAACATTTTTACTAACTGAGACCTGTTTGGTAACCATTTCATTTTCAATTTTCAATTTATATTTACAAAAATTTTAAAAACTGTCATAAAAACTTGTTTGATAATTTTTTTAGTTTATAAGTGATTGCCTCAGTTTGTGAATTTGAGAAAAAAACGTAAATTCAAAAAATAAATTTACGGTAGTTTTTAAACAAAAATTTTAAAATTTAACTAACAATTTTTTTTTCAAATAATTTTTTTTTTCAAATAATTTTTTTTCCAATTAATTTTTTTTTTCAATGAATTTTTTTTTCAACTAATACTAACCGAGAAGGTAATTGATAATGCTACTTTAAACCTTGGAGAGGGGATTGTAATTTTTAAAATGTGAGAAGTGTCAATGTAATTTACCTAGTGAGGGAAAAATTAGTATTTAAAAAAATTAAATTGCTAGAGAAAGCAATCTGTAATGAAACTTTAAACCTCAGGGAGGGGATGTAATTTTCAAAATGTGAAGGAAGAACTGTAATAAACATAAACCTCAGGGGTTGTCAATGTAATTTACCCATATATATATTTTGTAGAAAGGTGAATATATATATATATTGTGTGTTGAAAGGTGAAGAATAAAATTAAGAAGAGTCGGAAGGAATAATTCTGGACAGATGAGGTGCCACCTCTTCCATCCATTATCCATAACTTGAATCCATGCACACGACCAACCAGCCATACGAGCCAAAACATGGGCAGCCTTATTTCCCCCTCCCGGTACATGTGAACAGCAAAATCCTTGGAACAAACGACTCTTGCAAACTGCACCTTCAAGAATATGACCAAAAGCCAATAACAAATCCACTGCAGCTTCGAATGCTTTTACAACATTCACAGAGACCCCTTCCAAATGAATTCCTAACACCTAAACCCAATTCTGCAGCAAATTCCACTTATTGTGCACCCAGATTGAAAAGAGTCGTGGAGATGATAAGCCAAACAAACCGAAAAAGGCCCATTCCTTGTGTAATGCCAAATCAACTTATCGGGTGGAGATACCGGCTAATAGAAATTTTCCAGATCACTTCCACATCAACATCAAACAAATGGGCTTGCAATCCCAACACTTCCTATCCCTATCAATTAGATGACTAACCTTCATGTTTGCGACAATACTAGGAGGTGAAACCGGTTGAAAAGTATGAATCAGACTACCCATCTCCAATACACCATCTCAACCCCACTTCAAGTAATGGTCGTGCATGAAAAATACTCCGCCACGTAAATGAAGGATTAGTCCCAAAATTTGCCTCCAAAAATGTCAAATTGGGATAATATTTGGCCTATCATCCGCACAAATAACAAGTCAGGAAAATTGAGACGTCACCATCCCTGCTTTGCTAGAAGAGCCTTATTGAAGGCCACCAACTGCCAAAAACCCATCCCTTCCTCCCATTTGGACCGGCCGGCATGACACAGCCCACGAAAACTGAAAATACAATAATCAATTCACCTTTCAACTCCCAACTCTAACCCTCTCACTTTAAAATCACTCTAAAATCTCAACTCGATGGCAATGGCTATAAGAACCACACTTCTAGAGCTCAACTCAATTAAAACTTGTTTGAAATCAGTTGAAAAAGTAAACATCCCACTACTCGACTCAGCTCATTTACAACTCTACAGCTATACATCCGAGAACAATCTCCTAAGATATATTATTTTGATCAACCACACAGCACACAAATAACTAACCCATAATAAGGGCATAAAAAGTGAAAATCATCACCATTATGGTTCTGGGACCTCAACTCAACTGTGTAAAACTCAAGCTTGTTAAATACCAAGCAGCACTCCAAATACAGAGACACATTGCAATTTTTAAGAAGAAAGAGGTCCCTGTGCTGCAGAACCGAAGATTAGGCTAAATTTCTAGAGATCAAAGCAACAACGGTCAAATGGTAAAAATTCGATTTTCTTGTCATTTTTGTGCAATTTGTATCAGCCATTATATATAATTAATGGACAACATAAAAAAATTAGGCTGAATTTCTATTAAAAATACCCAAAACACTAAAATACTATTCCGACTCTCTAAAACAAGGATCATCATAAAACTAAAGGTAACAGACAAATACCGGGACTGGGCAGAGTGCATTTGGTCAATATAAGTACGATGAACGGTGTGTAGACACAACAGGACGGACAGCACCACCTGACCGAGAACCACCATACGTGTCACTTTCCGGAATGGAATCAGCAAACTGATAAAGATCTGAGTTCGAGCTTCGATTCGAAACACCAATAGATGAGGGATTTGGCAGTCCGGCGAAGCCTTCCATCATCGATGGTGCCGGCCTGTACAAACCATTAACACCAAGGGCTGAGGACTCGGCATAGCTTTGACCAATTAACCTTTCTCTGAAGGACTCATCCCCATGCCACCCATATGGTTGACCATTGTGGTTAATGACTTGTCTGGCCCTATCAACTAGAATACTCCCATGAATCCCAGCATAAGACCCTGTTGGCAGAAGATCACTGGACCCTGCGGACATGGCAGCTCCAACTCTAGATGCAATCACACCAGCCCCAATTCCAGGTGATGGGCCCACACCCTGCCCATGCAGTACCGATGAGTAAGCAGAAAAACTACCATATTGAGGGATTCCACTATCCAACAAGTTTGTTGGCGTCAATCGATCAGAAGAGCTATTGAGATCCACATAAGCAACGGCCTTATGCTGTTCTGGCATGTGACCAGCAAACCGCGTCCGTTTTAGCTCTTGGCTTTTCAAATTCTTTGAGGACTCGGCTTCATCTGCTTTTCTCTTTTGTGTGACCTGCTCTTTAATTTTCTTATCCAGAGCAGCAATCTCTTTCTCGAGACTAGATATCTTATCATAGATTTGCCATCCGGAGAGAACCTTCAACGGATCAATCTTGTGATTTTCCAAGCACTTGATTACCAATTTCAGATCAGCTAGGTGCTTTCTGTTTGCTTCTTTCTACACGACATTACAAAATTATCAAATTAGAAAAGTAAAATCCCAAAATTTTTAAAAATAAACTAAAACGAAAACTACAGCATACCACAGCTGCAGATGAACCCTGGGCTTCATTTTTCACTCTCTTCCAAGTTTCTTTAGACTTTTGTAGAAAAGATGTCAAAATTGTCCGAGGAGAGAAGCTACTCTCCAGCCCAAAAGTACAAGTTATATCAACAGCTTCAACTTCCCTTTTATTCTTCATCGTCCTCTCAATTACCTCTGTAACAGATATATATCATATGAGCTTGGATATTACAAGCAACTAATCTAATCATGAACATAAGCTGGAGCCTTGTGCACTGAGTACAGCCTTTAATTTTATCATCAATGCGTCTTTATTATCACAAAATAAAATAAATATTGATGATACATAGTAATGCATGCAACCAACTTGCAATTTAGATGCTAATGTGTCCAAGACATATATCTCTGTAAGGCTATAATTTTTTTTGGGGTTAATTACACTAATAGTCCCTATAGTTTGGGACTTGTATCACTTTGGTCCCTGACTTTTCAATTGTGACACATTTGACCCTAAATTTTGAATCTTGTTCCAAATAAGGACAATTAAAAATATTATTAGATTTTTCAAGAGTAAAATCGTCAATTTGATAAAATATAAACTAATTTGACAAAAATAAATGTCAAAAAAATATTTTTAATTTTTTTAAAATTATTTTCATCCATCAATGATAAAATTATGTAAAATTAATAAAAATTACATGATTAATTTTTTAAAATTAATTTTACATGATCATCATCCAAACACATAATAAAAATTAATTTGGTAAAAACAAAAATAAATGTCTAAAAGATTTATCAATTTTACATAATTTTATTTTTAGTAGGTAGAAATAATTTTTAAAAATTCAAAAATATTTTTTTGACATTTATTTTTGTCAAATTAGTTTATATTTTATCAAATTGACAATTTTACCCTTGAAAAATCTAATTATATATTCAATTGTCCTTATTTGGAACAAGGTTCAAAATTCAGGGTTAAACGTGTCACAATTAAAAAGTCAGGGACCAAAGTGACACAAGCCCCAAACTATAGGGACTATTTGTGTAATTTGCCCTTTTTTTTTTTTAATCTGACATTCATAATATTCTCAGGATCCATTTTCTATTGATAATACAGTATCCAGTTTTTAAATTATGTAATTGATAACTAGACATTGAAAGACGATCAATGATATTACTCAAGTTTCAATAACTTAACAAAAGTATAGAAGAACAAAGGGACTACATCTATTGACTTTGTTCATAATCCATGAAGAAAGGTTAACTTATATGACACTTTCCAAGAATTAGACTCTTTGGGGTGCACACTATCTTAGAATACCAACTAAAATTTTTGTAATATGACTAAACTAAATTTTCCAAAAAAAAAGTGCTAGGAATAAGAAGAGGTCTAAACAATGAATGTAGCTGGTATGCAGATGACAACATGATAGGGTTAAAATGCTAAAAAAAAAAATGGAAAAATTTATTGTATCAGTAAGAAGTTAGAATGATAATATCAACAACAATATCAGGGAAAGTCACCAGCCCGTGTGAGATGAAGACCTGTGAATGTGAAAGGCAGTCGGTGACTGATTCAAGCTAAAGGTGGCCAAAGGACAAGGGTGGCAAAACTGAGTTTGGTTACGGTGCCAAAAAACATGTGGTAAAGGATTTAGTAGATGATGGCTTTTGATAGAGCTGAATGGCAAAAAAGAATTCATGTGTTCAACTTCAAGTAGTCCAGCTAAAAGCTTTCTATTGCTGAATTGACTCAATTATAAGTGATTCATAAGATGGAAAAAGAAGACACTTGTATGACAGAGACTACGATCCTGGTCAAAGGAAAACATATCACTCCAAGTAATTATCACTTGGTCGGTTCAAAGGTTCAAGATATTTCAAATGTATTCCATTCAATGCAAATAAGGTGATTTTAAAAGGTAGGCTCATGCAATCTTTCTAAAATCTGCTCCGAGGTATTCTTCATGGTTATGCCAATGTTGGCTAGTGAGATTCCTTTGTCCCTGTAGAGAAATGATATAATGTAGAGAAATGATATAATATAAGTCTCTCAGACTTCCTGTAATTAGGAGTCGTTGGAAGCAAGGATTGAATCTCGTTTCTTTAGGACGAAACAGCTGGGTGGAACCTACACGAATCTGAAATGAAATACCAAAATTGTAGACCTTCGATTGAAGCAATGTCACTTCTGTGTGTTTCACAAAACACCATTGTTTCAACCAGAACATTTGACAGAGACTACACAATTAGTATGATAGTCAGGAATTCTGGCAAAAGTTTTAAAATTTTCAAAATATCCAACAAATTCTAACCCCACCCATTCAGCTAATGTGAGACTAAACAGAGAAAGAGAGAGATGCGGCATGACCAAAGGGTTCAACTTTGTCAATTAGAGGCTGAGGGCTTGCTGACCAGAAATTGCAGTACAGATCTGTGGTCTATCGGGTCAAGTACTTCTTCTTGCTTCATTTAAATCTGTAATTGGGGAAGTTGGAACCATAACCAAACTGTGGAAATCAACAGTTGCACACTCTCTCGTTAAGTCATTCTATGCTTCCACCATCTTGTTTTTTTGATTTCATTTGTTGGACCTAGTTACTTAAAAAACATATGTATCATGAATCATGATGTAGACAAGTATCTTAATATTATATATTATTTGTGGTCCCCAATTAAGCATTCAACCATTAACACAATTACATTTTATTTTTCATTAGGGAAATTACACTGTCCACCCTTGAGGTTAGATAAAATACAATAAGCCTCAAAGATTTGGCATAATTACATTGACCTCCCTTTTAATAAGGCCAAAGAATTCGGAACAAATGTAAATGGTTTGTAGACAGAGAGATAAACATGGATAATATATACAATTCATTATAAAAGAGAAACAATATTAGTTTTCCATCCATACAACTAATGAATAATTGATGAAAAAATGGGGCAAATTTTATGTGAATAAACCTTAAGAGAGTCCAATGTAATTATGTTAATTCCAATGTAATTATGTTCAAATTGTGGAACTATATAAAATATACAAGCTCACAACCTTAGAAATTTTTATATGGCCTCGCTCTTCCGCTCCTGCTTTGTGCGACTAAAAGTGAGAAGTGTAATTTTTTCCTCAAAGCTTTTAAAGCATGCTCATGTGGCCATAACATGAGCCTACGTTACATGGACTCAGCAGTTTGAGTGAAGTACCCATGTCATCACGACATGGATATGGTATCTGATCAGATGTGGTACTGGGTATCATGGACATGGCTGACAGACATACGAAACAATAAAGCACAAAGGCAAACTACTTACAGCAGTCGGTTTTGTACACTGTCCCTAATTGTTGTCACACAACCAAGTTGAAGCAGATCAAGCCCCTTTGCCACCGAAACAGATCAGACCTGGTACTCTCAATTAATTTGATAGAAACTTGTGTCATGTCGACTCTGCCTCTAGATGTTTCAATATCCTAAAAAAACCCACTTTGCCCAAACTTCTTAAAGCCATAAATCCAGATTTTAATCTAATATGGCATACACATAATGTTTCCCACTTTCGGCCTATTATGATGTGTCATTTAATCTAATTAAATTTGACCTTCAAAATATGTAATAAAATTATTAGGGGGCTGCCACACTGAGTAGAAATCTGTTAATATAATTAAGGCCTGGTTTGGGGTACTAAAAAAAAGTCAAAAAGTTACTCAAAAAGTTAAAAAATTATCACTATTCACCCCCAAAAAAATATTAAAAAATTTTACACAAAATTAATTTTCAGACAACTCTTACGTCCCACAGGCGGAGCTGACTTTTTGGAAAAATTGCACTTATTAAGTTGCACAAATAACACGGTGTTATTTGGCCCATGGGGACCCATTACGGGTCCCGTTTTAATAATCTGAACCGTTCAATATGTAGAACTCGTCGAGTACTATATAACTGTAAAAAATCACGTTGATCGGATATCAGTAACTATATGATCAAATCAGTTAAAATTTATAAAATGAATAGTGTTATAGTTAATGGTTGAAAAAAAAAACTAATTCGATCAGATAGTTATCGATATCTGATCAACGTAATTTTTTACAAGTATATAATACTCGACGAGTTCTACACATTGAACGGTTTTGATCAGTAAAACGAAACCCGTGGTGGGCCCCCACGGGCCAAACAGCGCTTCCAATTCAATAACCGAAAAGCAAGGAATCATCTCCCAGCCTACACTCTGCATACGCTGTCCTGAATTCATCCTACCGTACAGCCTATTCCATCCCAATCTTCTCCTATACACTAATTTATATAATTTTTTAATACACATGTTTTCATAAAAAGTCAAAAAGTTATCCCAAACAACCATATTTTTTTCCTCAATTTTTTAGTCTAAAAAGTCAAAAAGTGCACTTATTTAAGACACCCCAAACAACCCCTAATTATGATGTTTGAAAGTTAGATTTAGAATGTAGAAGGTCACTAATTTAAATATCAATGTAGAATTCAAGCTTTATAGTTTCCCTTATAAACTATGTCATATCCAAAGTAATCAAAAGATACCTTTATGAAATAGGAATTAACATTAATTAAGATACATTTTAATCAAAAAAAATTGAAGATAATTTTATTTTATATTTTCGATCAATTTTTTATTGTTGCAACAATGGATATATTTGTGATGGAAAATATTGTTGTCCAATGTTTTATGTTGTGACCCCGTATTTGTATCCACTTTTTGGACACTTTTTAGCTAAGTCCCCTTATCCTACAATTAGAACAATATACAATTGTGACTTTTGGGTAACATAGATGTGAGCACATTCTATCCATTTCTTTAACACTGAGTGACCGGAGGACTACATTGAAACAAAGGTTGAAGTCTGAGGACTAATTATTGCAATTAGAATATGAGAGACCAAAATATAAATCCAATGAAAGTTATAAGGGCGGAAAGTGCAATTTACCCTAAAGTTCATTATTTTAAAAAGTAAAAAAATCTTTATTTTCATATTTTGTTTTCCATATTATTTAACCCATTAAAATTATTACTTGAACTCCCTAGTTATCCCATATTCATGAAAACCGATGTCATTTTCATATTTTGTTGCACCCTAGTAAACCCCCACCCCCTAAAAAAATGAGTAAACATATTCAGTATTCTTGACTTTATTCTTTATGTATACTGCAAATTTTTTATAACCAGACCAAACCAAACTTTAACTGCCATCAAATGGAATCGGCTGCATGAATCCTTCTGCTCCACTCGACTGTATCCAAGGCCATTTCGTTAGTCAAATTAAGGAGATTCATATCTTGATTTACTATACAAATCCACGTCAATCTAGGTCTACCCCTTCCCCTAACACTACCATCTACTGTCACTGTATAACATCTCTCTACTACTGCCTCTGATGGTCTCCGTTATATATGATTAAACTATCTCAATCTGTTATCTCTCAACTTATCTTCTATTGGTACTACTCCAACCCATGCTCAAATATACTTATTCCTAATCCTATTTTTTCTAGTCTTGCCACTCATCCACCTTAGCATCATCATCTCAGTAACACTTATGTTCCCTAAATGTTATTTCTTAATTGCCCAACATTCCATCCCATACAATATCGCTGTTCTAATAGCCGTTCTATAGAACTTTCATTTTGGTCTAATGGATACTCGTTTATTGCATAGTACTTCAGACGCACTCCTTCACTTAAGCCACCCCACCTTAATTCTGTGGATCACATCTGCTCCAATCTCCCCAGTCATTGTGATAATCGATTCTAAATAACGAAAATATTCACTCTTAGGTAGTTCTTAATTCTCAATCTTCACTTCTCCTCTGCTTCCATTGTGATTGTTACTAAAATTAAACTCCATTTACTCTTAGTTCTGCTTATCCTAAATCCTTTCAAGTGTTTTTCTCCAAATCTCCAACTTAGTGTTAACTCTTTCTCTAGTCTCATTTACTAACACAATATCATCTGCAAAAAGCATACACCATAGCATATCATCCTGAATATTACGCGTTAACTGATCCATAACTAAAGTAAAAAGATAAGGACTTAAGGTTGATCCTTGGTGTAACCCTACAGAAATTGAAAATTCACTTATTTCTCCAGCATGCGATCTAATAGTGGTCACAACACCTTCATACATATCCCTAACCACATCAATGTAACCTTTTGTTACCATTTTCTTCTCTAACACTCCCCAGATTATATCCCGAGACACTCTATTATATACTTTCTCAAAATCGATAAAAAACATATGAACGTCTTTTTTCTTTTCTCTATATTTTTCTATTACTCTCCTCAAAAGATAGTTCGCTTCCATTGTTGACCTACTAGGCATAAATCCAAATTGATTCTCTGACACCTCTGTTACATCTCACAATCGACGTTCCATCATTCTCTCCCACACTTTCATTGTGTGACACATTAACTTGATTCCTCTATAGTTGTTATAATTCTGAATATCTCATTTATTCCTATATATTGGCACTAAAATACTCTTCCTCCACTTCTCTGGCATTTTCCTAGTTAATAAAATCTTACTAAATAACCTACTCAACCAAACAACCCCCTTCTTACCCAAATATTTTCACGCTTCAATAGGTATATCATTGGATCCAAAAGCTTTATTCAATTTCATCTTCTTTTTAACCTACATTCAAATTTTATAAAGAAGACCTCAATGCACTTAAGCCAATACATCCAGTGGTCCCCAACCCCCACCCTCATGTGATTTCATAATATCGTATCATATATATATATATATAAATTTTAGATGATATAATCAAATGTGAAATCATGTATACTCGGATTTGTGTGGCAAATAAAATACTTGACATTATTCAAATTTTGTTGACTATTTTCGATTCACATTTTCACTTTCTATCCAATTCATTTATAATATATCTAGTCCAAATGAACGTATACCCCCTCATATACGTTCAATTACTAACTTATTAATCTAAGAAATACATATAGATGGACTTCAGTGTATGTTTCCAAATGTTTCTTGATACTTTATCTGTTTCCATCATGTTTCTAAAACGTTTATCAAAAAAAAAAAGATCGAAATGACCCACCAAAACAAAAATTTGATCCTTTCTTAGAAAACAAAGAGTTCTCCTGGTAATTTCAATACTTTTCCTTAAAAAGATTGATGATTCTCCTCTTCAACAAGCTTTTAAAGGTGTACATCATCAATGAAATTGAGATTCAAGTGCAAGAGGTTGATTGAGTGGGATAGACTTACCCAGGTAAATCCACTTCTGTCATCCCTAAATCCTTGCTTTCTTATCACAACATTCTCACTTTCCCCCCACCACTTGTATCTTTTCGAAATAGGAAATATGGGGTTTTTCTACCATTCTTCTCTGAAGTTGTTGATAGTGTTGGGAAAGCTAATCTTGGTGATGCACTTATCTTTGGTTATGGTAATAAAAATATATATATATATATTTGTGAACCTTCCAGCCTTTCCCAAAGTCTTGTTGCAATTATGAATTTTTTATCACTTCTTCAACGAAAGGTAACTGATACACTGTAAACTTTTCATAGTGAATTGACAAGAGGGCAACATTATCTAGGTTCATAGATAAATGTGTTTCAAAGCTCACTTCAAGTCACCATCCCCTTTGCTTCAGTGCCCTCCCCAATTTAATGGGGTATAACTATTTTTTCATTTAGAATTGTGGCTCTACCATTCTCTAGCCAAAGCTTTCAGTAATCTTCAGGAGGTTGTGTTCAGGGTGGGAGGGATTTACAACTAGAAGAAATCAAGCACTGGTACACCTTTCGGTTGAGACAAAGCAAAGAGAGAATTTAAGATGAGACAGAAAGGATTGATTCGTTGGAAGCAAATGAATTCTTTAATAATGAATTGCAGATGAGATAAATAAAACTTGAGGAGATTAAGACGCAAACCAGAAGAGAGAATTTTAGATGAGATTGCAAGGATTGATTCATTAGAGCAAAGGGGCTGTTGGATGTTGAATTGCCAATGAGATGAACAAAAGCCAAGGACTAACAACAGCATTAAAGAAATTCTTCTTAGGCCCCGTTTGTTTTGGGGTTAAATAGATGGGAGGTGATTAGGATGGATGTGGGGTTATTTAGTGTTGTGTTTGTTTGTAAAGTTGGGGAGAAGATTAGGATGGAGGAGGTGATATAGATGGAGGTTGGAAGGGGGATTGAGATGAAGGAGATGGAGATGGTATCAGAAAAATAGTGAGGGGATTAGAAAATTTTTTATTTTTTATATATTGGGAATTTTTTTTTAAATATTAATGTTAAATTTTTTATATTTTATTATTTATTTTATTATTTTATATAAAAATAATTTAACAATTCTTACACTAACAACTATCATCAAAACAAACACAATTTTACTTAATCCTCTCACTAACAATCCCCTCACCTATGAAGCACGGACACGGACACGCGACACGACACGGACACACAAAAACGCAAATTTTCAAAAAATAAAGAATACGACACGCTGGAGACACATTCAATATATATAATTAATTTTATTTATTATATGTCATAAAATTATTAAAAAAATCATTATTAATAAACATACATTAATAAACATACATTATTAAAATTATTAATAAACATACATTATTAAAATTATATACTCAAATAATAGAAAAGAAAAAATAAAATCAGAATATAAAAGAAAAAATAAAAGAAAAGAAAAACTAAAATAAAATCAGAATAAAAGTAAAAATAAAAGAAAAGAAAAAATAAAATAAAATCAGAAAAAAAGAAAAAAAAAATCAGAATAAAAGAAAAAATAAAATAAAAGAAAAAATCAGAGGCTGAAAGAGAGAGAGAGACATCGACTGAGGAAAGAAGAGGCTGAGAGAGAGAGAGAGAGAGAGAGAGAGAGAGCAACTGAGGGAAATCGAAGAAGAATGAAGATTGAAGATCGAAGAAGAAGAGGTGTACCTTAACGACGAAGGGCGAGACATGACTGACGACTGACGACCGACGAGAGACGACGAACGATGAACGACGAAATGACCAGGTCCTCTCTTTCTCACCCTTTCTCTGTTGTTTGTGTTCTAATCGAAGTAGATTAGGGCAAATTTTGATCTGTTTTGACTTATTTACAAATCGACCCCAAACAAATGTTGTAAATTGTGAAATTACCCCGAACGTGTCCCGAAGGTGTTTATAAGGTGTCCGGAACGTGTCCGGATGTAAAAAAAAAAAAAAAAAAAAAAAAAAAAAAAAAAAAAAAGGGACACTCTCTGCTGCGTGTCGGACACATGTCCACCGCGTGTCCGTATCCGACACTGGTACGGAGCCCTCAGAGAGGTGTCTATGCTTCATAGCCCCTCACTATGAATCCCCTCTATTCTACCTCTGAAAACAAATGGGGCCTTAGAGACAACACTAACCAAGGACAAAAGTCTATAATCAAGTAACTTACAAATGATGAATTATCTTGTAAGATTGCTAATGACAAAAGTTAGAAAAGTTTCCTGCGCGAGATTTCAATTTGTGATGTACTGGTAGAAAAAAAAAATCGATTTGCAATATTCTTTGGCTCCCAATCCAACCTCTCCTCCATCAATAACACTGATACACACAAAAGGGTCATTGGCATCCAATTTGCAATTTAAGAGCTTCAGTTTGAAGAGGCCTTCTGATCTTAATTTCGGGAGGTGACCAATGTTGTTATGAAAAGAACCACATCATTGGATGTATTAACATAATTGAGGACATGAAAGCCAAAAAATACTGTGAACATACATTGATGCCAATCTCACAACTCATTTGCAACGTAAAAGGTTCAATCAATCTAAAAGACTTACCTCCAATCAACTCATTCCAGAACTCCATAATTCATGTATGAAGTTCAACCAAATCTCCTTATTGTGCTAATTTATGGCAGCAGTGCCGGGTTTATGTCTATATGACTAGTAAAAAATAAATAACAAAAGGTTTGTGGTTTTGCATTTAAAGCTTTGTCATTTTGCATTAAACTTACTGTTACGAATGCGTGAAGATACAATAAAAGAAAAAATCAAAATAATAAAAGAGGGGCTGCTATCGGATTGGGATTTGTCTGTAACCTTCAAAGCTGTGGACGGTTGCTCTTCCTGGGTCATCAACTGGGGTTGGTTAAAAAAAGGTTACAATTTCTTTGGCTTACTAGTGTAAATTAGGGGAGTAGATTTATCAAAAGCTGATGGCCTAGTTTCCCCCCTTGCCTCTTTTCGAATAATGTCTGGGGTTTTGCTCATAGGACAATGGAAATTGACCACATCAATGTACTAATAGGGTAGCTGACAAGACTACTGGTCTATGGCACATAGATGTTCCATGGAAGATCTTCATTTAGCTTTAAGCATGGCAGCTTGTTGGAAATGGATCTCTGTATTGGGAGGTGGTGGACTATACCACATGATGCTGCTTCCTATTGCTAAGGAATTCTTTGTGAGAGATCTTCTATATTCATCTTCTCTCATTATCTTATAATAATTGTTGCTCTGACTATATTTTTTTTCTCAATAACAACAATCTAACCCGGGATCATTTCAGTGTTCTAGCTTAAACATAAAAACAAAATTCGCATAATGATGAAGTATGAATTCAACAACCTAAGCCATAAACCAACATGAACATTTGACAACAAGAATTTGGCACATTAAATGCATGAGAAATACCTGGAATCCTTGCGAGAAGAACATGTGACCGGCGAAGAACATCAGCAATCTCCCTCGCTCGACCTGCCCGAATCAAATCCTTAATATCATCGTTCGTGAATGCACTGGGTATACCAAAACAACCGATCAAAAGAAGCAAACCCCGACCGTCAATCTGACAAGCTTTAACCAGACCCCCCTCACTGATGAGCCTCTTCCTCCAATCCAACGCCGACGACTCTGCCTCTTCTTTCACCTTAGCCTCAATCTCATTACCATCAAACCCCATCATCAGAAAAAACTCAAGAATCAAAACCGAAGCTTGTCTTCCCGGAATCATCGGCGAGTCCTTGCAGTAGGCTTTGATCCCCTGAAGGAAAAACCGGCCGAAACAATCCAACACGAGCTTCGCAGGGTTTGCCGCAAACTTCAAAGCCGATGGAACTTCTTCACGAAGCTTCGAAACATTCGATAGATTCGATGTGATATACCTTCGAGTACTGCGACTACACATCCTTTTGCAATACGATTCGATCTCCGAATGAGACGATTGATTATCATCCGTAGCTTGTTCCGATTTATCCAATTCAGCTACAGTTGTCGTCTCCGGTACATCGGAAGCTAGGGTTTCGGCGATAGGAACAATTGCAGGGGCGGCTATCGTCTCCTCCGGTACGTCGAAAGCTAGGGTCTCGGCGATCGGAGCAATAGCAGGGACGGTTGTTGCCTCGGGTACTTGGGAAGATAGGGTTTTGGTGATTGGAACAATTGCAGGGGCCGTTGTTGTCTCAGGTACCTGGGAAGATAGGGTTTTGATGATCGGAACAATTGCAGGGGCGATTGTTTTGTCCAATACGGGGGAAGATAGGGTTTTGGAGAGAGGAAGAATTGCAATTGGAGGCGAGGGGTGGGAATTGGGGAGCAATTTGGAGTCGATGGAGGTTCGGATGAAATGGAGGTGTTCGTGAAGCTCGTCGTAGCGGCGGTGGAAGGTGGAGAGGGCGGCGGAGAGATTGCGAAGGTGGGTCACTGAATTGAGAAAATGGGGTTGTTGTTGTGGATTGTTGGGGACTGTGAGTTCTTGTTTGATGAGGGTTGGGGGTTGCGAGGGTAGGGGTGGCGGCGGTGAGGGGTTGCGTTCCACCTTGATGGACGGAGGAGGGGCGGCGGTGGGAGACATGATGGTGACGGTGGTGGTGGTGGTGGTGGTCTTTGCTATGCGAAGAAAAAGAAGAAGAGTTTAACACTTTGGATTAGGAGAGAGAAATATGGCCTACGGTTTCCCAAGCTGTCTCCCACTCGGAAAATTATTAAGGGTGGGTTTGGCAAGAAGATTTGGGTTGAGTTGGGCCTATTTCATTATAAAATGATAAAATAAATTTTTTAATTTAGGCCTGCTTTGATAACCTTTGAAAAAGTTTAAAAATTATTAAAAAAATTAAAAAATTATCACTATTCGCTAAAAAAAATATTAAAAAATATATATATAAATATTAATTTAAATGGTAAATTAGGCCTCATTTGGCAACCGAACTTTTTAGTCAAAAAGTTACTAAATTAGTCAAAAAGCCAACAACTCATACCAAAAAGTTAAAGATTCTTTTTTCTCTCTACTTTTTGCACATCTTTTCGTAAAAAGCTAAAAAGTCATCTCAAACATACTAATTTTTTTTAGCTCATATTTTAGCTAAATAGCCAAAAAGTTACTAAATTAGCCTGTTCCCAAACGAGGCTTTAATATAAAAGTTCAATCCGACCAGCCCATCAACGTACGGACACGTCAACCACCTGCAATGAAAGGAAAAACAAAAAATAATAACATGTATACATTTACTTATTTGCATGGTAAAGTTGGACCTGTGGGGCCCACCATGGGTCTCGTTTTGATAATCCAAACCGTGCAATATGTAGAACTCGTCTAGTACTATATGCCTGTAAAAAATCACGTCTATTGGATATTGCTAACTATACGATCAAATCAGTTTTGTACAAAAATTGGATGGTATTATAGTTAACAGTTGACAAGAAAACTAACACGATCAGATAGTTATCGATATCCAATCAACGTGATTTTTTACAAACATGTAGTACTCGATGAATTCTACACATTGAACGATTCCGATTATAAAAACGGAACCTGTGGTGGGCCTCCACGAGCCAAACAACACCATCCAATCAAAGCCTGAGAAGTAGACAATATTTTCTCATCTACTCACCTAGCTAGTCACCACTGCCATTTTGTACGACTCCTACCCTATATTCTTCTACACACTTATTTATACAATTTTTTAATACATATTTTTTCATAAAAAGTCAAAAAATTAACACAAACATCCATATTTTTTTCCTCAACTTTTTAGTCTAAAAAGACAAAAAGTACACTTATTTAGGACACCCCAAACAACCCCTTAGGGTTGGTCTGGGAAGTGGGTTGGCTTTTTGACTTTTTGACTTTTTTGGCTATTTTAGCCTGGGCTAAAAAGCTTGATTTGGAAAGGGCTTTTTGGCTTTTTTAACTTTTTTTGTGAGAGAAAAGTGTAATGATTATGGGTTGGATGTGATGTTTTGTTTGTTGTGGCTAAAATAGCCTATTTTGTCTTTTGTGGCTAAAATAGCCAGAAAAGCCTGCAAAATCATTTCCCAAATGGTGCCTTAATAAGATAAAATGTTATATTTAAATAAAAGACAATATTTTTTTTAAAATTTAATAAGACAAAATGTTACATTTAAATTATAATTGTTTTATGTTTTTTCTCACAAAAGTAAAAAAAATCAAAAAATCTATCCCAAATGAGATTTTTTAGCCTCATGTTAAAATAGGGAAAAAATCAAAAAGGTAAAAAGTCAACCCACATCTCAAACAAAGGCTAAGGCTATGTTGGCATATTATTTTGGGGTTATTTTAGTCACAAAAAGATAAAATAGGTTAAAATGTTATGGATGATTCTACTTACATCACCATTTAACCTCTTTATACCATCCATCTCATTACACCACTAAAAAAAATATATAATTCTCATTACACCCCCAATATATTATCAAAACTAATCCTAAATTAACTATTTCATCTCTTTACACCACTAATTTTTGGAGGAAAAGAGAGAAGCAGCAGAGGAAAAAAGAAAGCAGGAAAGACGAGGGGTTCTGACACAAAGAATACAAGTTGTTCAGACGGCGAGAAGGGGTTCAAACGGCGTTGTGGTTTGTGTTACTGGCCAAAACAATTGAACTTATTCTTCTCATTCGCCAAAGGTAAGTGAAAAACTCTTATTTCTCTCTCTATATTGATAGACATATATATGTATCTCTATCATCTATATCATCATTTTTTGTGAATAAATAAAGAATAACACATTCCCAACATAGTTTTGGTGGTTTTGATCTTCAAATTTAAGTGACTTTGTGATTTTTGGTGCTAGTTTTGAATGTTGAAGTTTAGATTTTTGTCTTCTATTTTGTCAGATTTTTTTTCTCTATTTTGCATGTGGTTTTGAATGGTGAAGCCTCCTTTTTGAAGGTCTATCACAATTTTTCCCTAACAAAATCTAACCAACTATAAATCAGTTCTTATTTACTCTTTTTGGTTGCAGTAGGCAAATGTATTATTTGCTTTCCATGAAACTTTACCTAGGTTTAAGAACCTTATATGGAGCAAGATCCATTTTACTGTTGGTATTACTTTATTCGTAAGATTAATTGGATCAAAATGATAATACAAAATTCAAAATGTTGAACTATTAAATAACTATCACCAATTGATGCTTATCCCCTCCCAAAAAATTAAAAAATAATAATAATCTACCACTAAGTTGTAAGTCTGTGTGAAGTTTTTCTTAAAAGACCTTACTAATTGAGAAACCTAAACTTGAGATGAGATTTAGGGACTCTTGAATTTATTGGGAAAAAAAAAATGTAGTAACACTAATAATATTTTGTGTGCTCACGTAAAGGATCTCTTAGAGGATCTATTGTAGGCTAATGGTAGATGGGAAAAACCATGGTGCATTAGAAGACATATTAATGTTGTTAGATAGATGCCCATTTGAGGGACGTGGAGTTTCACACATATTTCCACGACTATGAGTGAGTTCTTGGATTTCATAGATGTTCTTGAGTTGATGGATATACCTTTAGATGGGGTAAGATAAATGTTCTGTAATAATAGAGAGATATATACCCTTTCAAGGATTAACCCTTTTTTTTTTTTATCTCTTTGGATTAGGACGAGCACTTCTCCCCCTGTTCTTCAACGTTATCTGTATCCAATCTTGGACCATATTCCCATTATTTTTGGGTTGTGGAGGCTTTTAGTTTTTAGCTTTGGATTGTGAAGCATAGTGGTAAAAAGTAGTTGATGAGTTTTTTTATGACCAATACACGGTGGAAGTGGTTTGACAAGATAAGGATAGGATGATGTGGGAAGATAATAATGGAAAATTCTCATTCAAATCCTACCATGATATACTTGGCATTAGCACAAATATATATTTTCCTTGAAAAAAAAATTGGAATTTGGAAATTAAGGGCTTTATCTAAGGTGCCTTTTTTTTTTTTTTATTATTTAGACAATATCCTTCGATTTTATCCTCACTACTAATAATTTAGGTAGCAAGCATAAGATGTTACCAAAATTGCATGTGGGGATGTAATAATGGCCCGACCCGCCCTAAGTGGGCTTCGCGGGCTCCCGCCTTTTTAGCCGGCCAACCCGGTCCATGGGCCAAAAAGTGGGACCCAGGCCCAAGCCCAAGCCCACTCATAGTAGGGCCTAGGCTTGGGCCTTGGGCCACGAGGAGGGAGGCCTAGTCGGGTTTTTATTTTATTTTATATTTTTTATTAGGAATGAAAATTTTAAAAAAATTATACTAAAGTATTTTAGTTAAGACTAATGAAATATTTTGTTTGGTTATGTAATATTTCATGGTGATATTTTGGCAAGTGGTGATTTTAGTCTAAAAGTCCAAAAGTCACTAAAAAAATTAAAAAGCTTACAATTTTTATCCTACAAACCTATACATTGTGCCTATAAATGTTTTAATAATTGTTTTCAAACCTACAAACCTACAAGCCTACAAACCTATAAATGTTTTCAAGTTCAAGTCTATTTTAAAAAATAATAATAAAAAAATAATAATAATTTAAACATGACTGATGTTTGCAAGTTTGCCGTCATTGTCACGAGTATAATGCATGGGTACAATGTCGTCATTGTCATTGCCATTGTCACGTGTACAAAAATTAATTATTTATATTATTTTTTTCATATCTTTTCGTAAAAAGTTAAAATTTTTTTCTCAAACATACAAGTTTTTTTACATTATATTTTAGCCAAAAAGTCAAAAAATTACTAAAAAAATATGTTAGGTTTTATTGTTGGCAACTCCGTTTGACAAAACTCCTTTCAGTTGTATTTATTTTCGCACTTTTATTTCAGTGAGGTTATGAGTTTATTAGATGCGAATCCAACCCGAATCGAGCCATGCAGAGAAATTTGTGATGTTAATGCTTTCAAGATTGCCACTTCGCTGATTATTACGGGGGTCGAGCTGCCCGGTCAGCTCGCGGCCGAAGCAAAATGCAAAATTGCATTCAAAATTGCATGTCCGTCATTGCTCGCTTGAGCCAAGGAGTGCTCGCTCGAGCTAAGGTTTTCTCGCTCGAGCCAAGGAATGCTCGCCCGAGCGAAGGATTGCGTCCACACAAAAACCTGAAAGAAGTGGTTGGTCGCTCGAGCCAAGGCACTAGTAGAAATCACGAAAAATACACTCCTCGCTCGAGCCAGCAACTCTTCGCTCGAGCGAGCCTCAGAATCCGGATTTCTCAAGGAGTTTGTTTTCTTCCCAATCTAGGATTACTTTTGGTTCTCTATAAATACTTGGTTTTCTCCCAAAACTAAGTGATTGATTGAATTCCTCCAGATCTTTTTTTTTTTTTTTTTTGGTTCTTGAAGGTTTATATCTGGGGATATTTTGTTATTTTTCTTTGATGTTTTATTGAGTATTCAACTCATGGTTTAATGAGAGTACATCAAAGGTTTGTTTGTTATACACAAAAGAGAGAGTTGTTCTTCAGTTGTGGATTCTGAAGAATTCGAGCCTGAAGCTTTGGTGGAATCCGGAGTGGCTCATCAGAAAGACAATTCCGTGGTGAAGATGGGGTTGGAAGAGGCACATAGAGATTGGTTCAATTAGGCATTGTGGATTTGCTAGATAATTGAGAGTATACCTGTGTAATTCCTTTAATTCTTCTTAGTGGATTGTCTTGTGGCAGTTGCCCGTGGTTTTTTTATCACAGTTGGAGGTGTCCAATTGTGGTTTTTCCACGTAAAAATCATTGTGTCTCTTTCTCTTTGTTTGATTGGGATTGTTATATTCTGCTTAAAATTGATACATAATCACAAATCAACATCTAGGAGGTTTCTAGATTTTTCAAAATATATTCCCAATATTAAATTATTTATATAACATTTATTGAATGAATAATTTTTATTTCAAAATGAAATAAAATATTATAAAAATTGATATTATTAAATAAATTAAGTGTAAATTACTGATGATGGTAGAGCAATTGCATCACTATAGGTCAAGTACATTGCAACTAGGTTGACACCTACTAGCCTACCAATCATTTGCATTATACTCCACCTCAATAATCTAATATATATATAAAAAAAAAAAGAAAAAAGAAATGAAATGAAGTAGTAAAAAATAAATTGTTGATTAATCATCGGAGGAGACAGACATTTCAGTCGCGTTGCCCGAGGATATGTCATCCAAATCATTTCGAATCCGCTCATTTTCACTATAATTTTGTCTTATTGTAAACGCATGCATATGATCTCTGGATATCATCAGTGCCTCAACCATTTTGGGTAAAAGCCTGCTCCGGTAATTACTCAGCACCCATCCACCTGCACTAAAAGTTGTTTCCGAAGCAATTGTAGAAATAAGAATGGTTAGTATATCACAGGCCATCTGTGAAACCACATGCCACATAGTTT
Organism: Camellia granthamiana; assembly: GCA_036172215.1. Lineage (NCBI taxonomy): Eukaryota > Viridiplantae > Streptophyta > Magnoliopsida > Ericales > Theaceae > Camellia > Camellia granthamiana. Next base: position 57,474,325 of record CM069906.1, on the reverse strand, counting down.
CATTTTGTTTCCACCATTCCAAAATGTCAAAATCATCGAAATGATCCACTGGCGGGCTTTCCAAATAATGTTGTAGTTTAGAACTACTTACACTTGTATATTGAGATATTCTTCTACTTTTTATTGTTGAAAAAACACTTAATCTCCCGTCTCGAGATGAGACTACTAGTGTAGTGTGTGTAGGTGTATTTATAGATGCAGCTGCCATGTATTCTTCAAATAATCTATTACCACTACAAGAATTTTCACTTTTGGCGACTAAATTTTTAGTCGCCAAAAGTCAATTTTTAGTCGGCGAAGGGCTTTAGCGAATAAATTTTTTGGTCGCAAAATTAGTAGCCAAAGAGTAGTCAGGAAAGCTAATTGGCGACTAAAATTATTTTAGTTGCCAAATGTATTCATTTGCCGACTAAATATTTAGTCACCAAAATGTTAGACATTACATTAAATTAGATCATTTTCGGCGACCAAACTTTTAGTCGCCTAAAGTCCCACCTTTTTACCTACTAAAATTTTAGTCGGTAAAGAGTTCTTTTTTGGCTACTAAAAATTTAGTCGCCAAAAGTCTCCATCTTTGGCTACTAAATGTTTAGTCGGCAAAGAATTCCTCTTTTGGCTACTAAATATTTGGTAGCCTAAAGTTCTACATTTTTGGCTACTAAAATTTTAGTCAGCAAAAGTATGTTTATAATTTAGTTTTTTGTTTTTAGTTACGAAATATTTTAGTCGCCAAATGTTTGATTTTCTTTTGGCTACTAAAGTTTTAGTCACCAAATGTCTATTTTTTTTTTGGCTACTAAACTTTTAGTCGCTAAATGTCTTTTTTTTTTTTTTGGCTACAAAACTTTTAGTCGCCAAATGTCTTTTCCCAATTTCTTTTTAGCTACTAATTGTTTAGTCGTCAAAAACATAATATTATGTTTTATCGCGAAATTATAATTTATCCACAACCTGTCTATATACAATGCAACCTGTAATACGTATAAAAACAAAATGATACATACTATCAATCATTCCACAATCTGCATCCATATACCAAAAATAAATAACATTAAATATCAAAGTCTGTACAAATCAACTATTGTCCAAACTAAAATAATAATTCCATACAAAATATATCATACAAAAATTAAAGCCTTTCGTATATAAAAAAATACATTTACTAACAAGCGAAATTACCATTTGGCATGGTACAAATTACCATCGTAATCTGTACCACAACAAAAGGTGATATATGTATCACGATAAAAGTTTTCTATGAACCATGACAAAACGTCCTATATGTACGCCAACAAATGGTATATATGTACCACGACAGAAGGTGATCTATGTACCACGATAGTCATTATCTGTTGAGTTCCAAAAGTTTTCTGTATCAGTAATAATGAACTACACAAAAGCTGAGGACGACAAAAGTATTATATTAGTTCTATACAAAAAGTGAAAATTCTTCTTCATACACCAATATGGATTATCCACAAGTCCACGCAACAAAGCCATTTACAAAGAAAAACAAAAAATGAAACATTAGAATTAGTTACAAAATATCAATTCAGTCAGCCATATGAAACATGCTCTAACATGCATTTAAGGTAGAACAATCGAGAAATGTCTTTTTGGAAATAAAAGAAAATATATATATATGTATCATGCAATATTTATTCCAACCAACTGTACAAACAATGTAATATGTAATTTCTTCGTCCTATAAATATATAAATGCAATTATTGGAATATGTAGATATTATTTTAATAAAGTTGTTGCTTTTTTAACTAAGTGTTGCAAGTTTTTCGACAAAGTGCAAGACGTATTCGGGGGCTGTTATGAATTTTCGCCTCCGGAAAGCCCTTTTTCGAGTAAGTTTAGGGCGTATTCGGCTCTAACTCCTAACCTACGAGTCCAAATTACGTTCCGTCATATCTCACGCCGTGTGAGCTACACGGTGTTTGGGGGCTGTTTTAAATTTTTACCCCCGAAACGCTATTTTTCGACTAAGATTAGGGCGTTTTCGGTTCTAACTCCCAACCTACGGGTCCAAATTACATTCTGTCAGTTCTCACAAGTCCTATTTTTCATGGCGAAGCTATCCGTGTGAGCCACACGGTGGTTCGGGGGCTGTTTTGAATTTTCACCCCCGAAACGCCCTTTTTTGACCAAGTTTAGGGCATATTCGGTTCTAACTCCCAACCTACGGGTCCAAATTACGTTCTGTCAGTTCTTACAAGTCCTATTTGTCATGGTGGAACTATCCGTGTGAGCCACAAGGTGGTTCGGGGGCTATTTTGAATTTTCGCACCCGAAACGCCCTTTTTCGACTAAGTTTAAGGCGTATTCGGCTCTAACTCCCAACCTACGGGTCTGAATTACATTCCGTCAGTTGTCACAAGTCTTATTTGTCATGGGGGAACTGTCTGTGTGAGCCATACGGTGGTTCGGAGGCTGTTTTGATTTTTCGGCCTCGAAATGCCCTTTTTCGACTAAGATTAGGGCGTTTTCGGCTCTAACTCCCAACCTACGGGTTTGAATTACGTTCCATCAGTTCTCACAAGTTCTATTTTTCATGGCGAAGCTATCCGTGTGAGCCACATGGTGATTCGGGGGCTGTTTTGAATTTTTGCCCCTGAAACGCCCTTTTTCGACTAAGTTTAGGGCGTATTCGGCTCTAACTCCCAACCTACGGGTCCGAATTACATTCCGTCAGTTGTCACAAGTCCTATTTGTCATGGGGAAGCTGTCCGTGAAAGCCACACAGTGGTTCGGTGGCCGTGTTGAATTTTCTTTCCCGAAAGTCCTATTTCGACTAAGTTTAGGCCATATTCGGCTATAACTATGGTAAAGCCATAAACATTCCTAGTGGGCTGATTGAGTGCCAAATGAGAAGTTAATGCATGTGAAATCTGATTTAGAATTTCTAAAAGAAAATTTTCATTCTCCAAGTTAAGGGAGCTCCTAGTTGGTAGTGAAAGCTATAGAGGAAGAGCACTACATAAACAGACAGCTAAATGATTTCGTATCTGAAAGTTGGCTAACATAAAGTAAAAAGTGATTTTAGTTCAAATAAGAATCTTAAAAGAATTATAAAAATAACCAAAACTGACCCAAAAACGCTAAAGAAAGTTGTCAAAGTAAATAAATAAGTTTGAGTAAAAATGAACACATGCACGCGCGCACAGATTAACTACATGGACCAAACACGTGACAAAGTACATAAACTATCTTAAAAGGATTCTGTTTTGCATATGGTTTATGAAAGATTAATCACAAGGACCAAACATGTGACGAAGTATCACATAAACTAACTACCCAATAACAACTATCTTCATTTTCATTTCTCCTTTAGAATGTTTAAGATGATGCAGTTGAAACTTATATTAAGTGACCAAAGTATAAGGTTCTTTCTCCGCCAGTAATGTTGATTTCCAGTTCCACAACAAAAACTCATCTCTAAACCATAAGGATGCTCGACCTCCTAATACTTACATTGCTATGATTAATAACAAAAAATTACCGAAAAGATATATAATTATCTGCACAAAAATAAGGAAAAGATTTTCCCACCTTTATATTTGAACAAGGCAACTTCACGACAATTGTTTCCCTTAATCCTTTCCATATATACGCTGAAGTTCGAGTAGCAGCTAGGAACGATTCTGAAGCGGAGAAAAAAGAGTGCATGTGAGCAGGAAGGCATTGTATCAAAACATATTTAACTATCACTCACTGGTAACTAAACCAAATAACTTGAATTACCTTTCCAAAGACCGAAAGATTTGTGTATGTTGTTTAACAGTGGGCACATTTTCCTCATATCTACTTTGGGCTAAAGCTGGATGGCAACCAGTAAGCAAAGTTGGAGCATTCAAATGCAATAGAGGGGACTCAAAAACCTAGTGGATTCTGAAAAATCTAGAAACCCTAGATGTTGATTTGTGATTATGTATCAATTTTAAGCAATATATAACAATCCCAATCAAACAAGCAAGACAAATCGACACAACAATTTTACATGGAAAAACCACAATTGGACACCTCCAACTGTGATTAAAAAACCACGGGCAACAGCCACAAAACAATCCACTAAGAAGATTTAAAGGAATTACACAGGTATACTCTCAATTACCCAGCGAATCCACGCCTAATTGAACCAACCTCTATGTGCCTCTTCCAACCCCGTCTTCACCTCGGAATTGTCTTTACGATGAGCCACTCCAGAATCCACCGAAGCTTCAGGCTCGAATTCTTCAGAATCCACCGAGGAACAACTTTCTCTTTTGTATAACAAACAAAACTTTTGATGTACTCTCTTTTAAACCATGAGTTGAATACTCAATAAAAACATCAAAGAAAATCTAACAAAATATCTCCAGATATAAACCTTAAGATCCAAAAAGAAGATCTGGAAAAAAGTACCCTTAGCTTTGGGAGAAAACCAAGTATTTATAGAAAACCAAAAGTAATCCTAGATTTGGAAGAAAACCAACTCCTTAAGAAATCCGGATTTTGAAGCTCGCTCGAGCGAAACTTTTCTCGCTCGAGCGAAGATTTTCTCGCTCGAGTGAGGAGCTTAGTTTTCATGATTTCTACTAGTGCCCTGGCTCGAGCGACGGATCCTTGGCTCGAGCGACCAATCAATTCTCTCAGGTTTTTGTGTGGACGCAATCCGTCGCTCGAGCGAGAACTCCTTGGCTCGAGCGAGAAAGCCTTAGCTCGAGCGAGCATTCCTTGGCTCGAGCGAGCAACGGCGGACATGCAATTTTGAATGCAATTTTGCAATTTTGCTTCTGTCGCGAGCTGACCGGGCAGCTCGACCCCTGTAATAATCAGCAAAGTGGCAATCTTGAAAGCATTGGCATCACAAACTTCTCTGCAAAGCACGATTCGGGTTGGATTCGCCTCTAACAACTCATAGCCTCACTGAAATAAAAATGTGAATAAAATTACAACTCAAAGGAGTTTTGTCAAACGGGGTTGCCAATAATAAAAACCTAACAGATTCTATTAAAAAAACAATGGTACGTTGCAAATAAAATCAGGTTTCTCTATGTATAACACGCGTAAATCTGAGATTAATTAAGTCTCCTAATCAACCTTATGTATTCCTCGACTTCACTTGTATTTTGTGAAATGACAAAATGATTGGATCATTTCTTACCAGAGGTCTCGTGTATGTTGCTCATTAATTTAGGGCCACATACTTTATATATTAAACATTTGCATACACACACAATATTATTATACATATCCACACAGCATTATATATACACACACACATTCACCTGCATATATTACACATCATGTTTGAAATTCATCATAAATCCTTGAGCTCTTCAACTTTGGGGATTTAGTCAAACCATCCTTAAGTAAAAAAATAAAATCCAAAATGAAACTATAGAAAGTTATAAACAATTAAAATTAGAGAAAAAAAAAGACAAGATAATCACTGGAAATTCCACATCATGAATTTATGATGAAAACAAATTTGAGTTTCTCACTCAAATCACCATCTCTAATACATATAAATATATACCAACATCAAGAGTTGGCAAAAGGATCATTATTCCAATTAGTTAGTTACATGAATTATGCAGAAGATTGTTTTTATGATGAGTAAATAGCAATTCTGGCTTTCCACAGCCACCGACTACTCTCGACACTCTTAGGAATTTTGTTTGAAGGGGTCATTCAATTCCTTCCCCCTCCCCAAGTTAGAATTATATCAAACTAACCTCAAATAGATGAAATTATTCATAAAATAAAAATTCTTTCAGCTCAATGGGGTCACAGTACACCAAGCGCGGCCCCTGAAATTATTTCAGCTCAATGGGATCACAGTAGAGTAGTTAGTCATGTATCAGGCATCAAATTTAATTTTGAACTTTCACATGAATGATTGACAAATCAAGGCGATTATCTTTGCTTATTCGCTTATTCACAGTGAAAATGTAGATATTCCACTATCCATTGTCTTCAAAAACAAAAATCCAACTGACAAAACCTTATTTAATTATCTTTTCTATTCTGCAATTTAGATGGTAAGAGCAACAAATTCTTTTCCAAAAAGATTTAATTTCCAACCAAAGAGGAACAAATCCTATAAGTAAAAACCTCAATCAAATCCTTTCATACAACTTCGAACTTTAAGGTTTAAAATTCCCATGGGAATTGCTAAGAAAGCAAAGGAATATGAACCAAACAAATTTTACTCAAACGAATCTTCATCAATCTTCAACGAGTGAAAAAACTAATTTCTCCCAAGTAATACTAAAGTTTTCAATCACTTTTTTCATCAACCAACATACCCAAGGAGGCCACATTTAAATACCCAAACAATACCCCCCCCAAAAAAAAAACTTAAATCCAAGTACTTAAATCCCTACATCTCCTCATCAACCAAGTAATGCATCCACAGTTCTACATATAACATAAAATCAAAACATAGAAGGAAAAAAAATGAATAAATAAAGATTAACCACGCAGGTAGGGGTGGAATAAGTCTAGGTTGCAAGGTATGTACATAAAAAAAAATTGAGTTAGTTTGGTACATGAAGAGAAGTATGTCATGAAGAGAAAAAAACCACCTAGAATACAACGATATAAATGACAACATGCTTACAAATTGAAGTCAACTTGAACTCCGAGAAAAATGATGCTTCAAATATATGCAAAACTCAAAATTTATTTTAGTCATTTGCTTAACATCATAAGGATTACTAGAGAGAGAGAGAGAGAGAGAGAGAGAGAGAGTTAACTCATGGAGAATATTGAAAATAGTTGATAAAGGACAGCAAAGACCATTTGCAAGCAGATTGTGCAAAGGGAAGAAAACAATAGCAATTATAAGAATAAGTAGGGTATCTGCTTCCTTGAGTAATATCAACAATAACTTCCATTCATTTCAAATCTCTCTTTTATACATCAAAAAATATGATCTTCGTAAGCATTTCAGCCATTCAAGACAATAGCCAGTGATCACACACAAAAAATAATCTAAAAATCAATCTCCGAAAAATAACAGATACAAATGACAGCAAACCTTATGTAGCCAATGTGGACTCTCTGCACAGAATGCCATGGCAAGAGCAAGCATTGCTGCTGGAATTGCAGATATCCAAAAACATAAACGCCACCTAAGCAGAAAGTATAATAATTTTTTTACCAACCACTTCTTCCTAGACAGAAATAAATTAATAAAAAATAACAATAAAAATGTTCAACCAGTTTAGTCCCTGATAAAATTAAAAATACTGTAGCATTCATTCCTTTTTGCTTACTAACCAACAATGCTCTTGGCAGGGATTCTAATGAATAGAGCTCCGATTAGTCGAAGACATGTTGCAATCTGAATGAAGCTTCCATAAGTACCCCGAACAAAAGAAGGAGAAACCTGTTCATACATACAAGTAAAACCAGATAAGAGAGAAGAACTCCTAAAATATGGATCTCTAAGTTACCAAAAAATACAAACAAATAAATTTGACACCTATACATTTTGCGCTATAAATGCAACAAAATATGGTTGTTTTACCTCTGTGATATAGAGAGATGCAACAGCAGGGCCCACAAATCCATAACACAAAAATCAAAACCATAAAACAAAAATCAAACCCATTTTGGACATGAAGAATTTCATAATTTCATAGAAATCAAACACTTCAACCAATGAGCCCTTAACCGAAATCAGTACAAAAATAAACTAAAAAAATCATATAAACCCTAGATGAAGTATGAGAAATGGAGAAATAGGGGAAGGGAGAGAGAGAGAGAGGAAACCAGAGAGATGACTTGATAGAGAGAGAGAGAGAGAGAAGCAGATCGTAATGCCCGAGACAGGACTAAACAGAGAGAAATAGAGACAGATCTGTGATTTGCGGCAGTGTTGGTGGTGATTTCAGTGTCGGTGGTGGCGGCGGCGACGTGCGACGGTGGGGACGGATGGTGGCCAGTGACGGTGGTAGTGACAATCGATGGTGAGCGTGTAGACACCCCATTTTTGACCGACCTTAAGACTCAGAGGTCATCAATTGAGCACTTGGTGATGTTACATATTGTGCTCGTTCTGAGGTTGCGGAGTCTCGGCTACGAGCCTTGCCTCCGGACTTCCGGACTCTTTTGTGCTTTGCCTCGGTTTGCGAACCAGGCTCGGTTTCCTCTGTTTTCTCTTCCTAAGGGGAGGGAGAGGTCTAGTAGATCATCTCTCAGTGGCCGTAGGCTACGTTTTGTGGTCGCAGGCCATTTTTCCCATTTCGGAGCCCGGTTCCCGGTTTTTGGAACCGTCAGGCCGTGTGCCTCGGTTCAGGACCATCTAACCATCTCCGTTTGCTCCGGGTTTTGGCACATACCTTATTTTCTCCCTTTCGAGGGACACTGTGGTCCGAGAGACCAACTTCGTGGTCGAGCACCACTCCTGATGCCTAACAGCCCACTTTCGGGGCCTCGAACTGCGTGTTTTGGCTTCCGAACCTTCATTCTACATTTTTGGGCTCCAACCCGAACTTGAGATAGTTATATTTTGAGGTCCTTTTCATGTTTGATTAAGGACATTTTGTTGTTTGACATCTCCATATACCACTTGCTTCTTTACCCCTCGTTTTTCCCCTTTTCTTGCACGGTACTTTAGGCATACTTGTGGGCTGTGTTGGACTTGGTCGTAAACTACAAAGTGTGTTATTTTGAGCCTCTCTTCAACTTTGTTGAAGGGCTCTCGGACATTTGAGACCCGCAGCTATCACTTACCCCTTTAGCTCACCTTTTGGCCATTTTGGGGGGAAATTTGAATTTCATTTCCCCCCCATTTTTCCCCCTCTTTTCTACACGTTTTTTGCCTATATATACAGCATCCCAGGTCTGTAAAAAGGGTTAGAACATTTTGTTTGGAGCTCCTATATTATATCTCTCTCTCTCTATAATTCCAAGCTTCAAAATCCTTAAGTGCCTACACCCATTTACACTACAACCCATAGCATCACTCCTCCTTACTCCATTCCAGCAGATTGAGGGTCATTTCCAGAGGCTAGGAGCTCTTCTTCTTGGTTTAAAGGTTGTTAAAGTTTGGTTCTACAAGGGTGAGTCCCATTTTCCCTTTTTCTTGCATTTTTTTGTTCCATTTCTTAGGCCTATTTGCTTATTGTTTCAAGCTCCGACCAAAACTGAAAAGGTCATTTTTTTGAGCTATATTCGATGTTTCATTAAGAGTTCATTACAGTTTGAAGCTTCATTTTGGCACTTTCTTCATTACCCCTCTTTATGCCACTATTTTGCATAGCATTTCTAGCCTATTTGTAATCTGTTTTTGAGCATGATATAAACTGTAGCTAGGCCTATTTTGAGCCCCTCTTCAACATTGAAGAAGGCCTCAACACTGTTGGGGACCTCCATGTATGACCTACTCCATTACCCCTCTTTGGTCCCCATTTTTGCATGTTTTTTTTAGCCTATCATGCTTCTATTTTTCGGCCATGATCAGAACTAAAAGTGGCCATATTTTGACCCCCTTGACATGTTTCATTAAGGGTCTTTGGCTGTTTGATGCATGTTTTGTATACTTCATGTTATAGCCCTTGGTTGGCCTTAATCTTGCGTTGCATCTTTAGCATGTTTGTATACTGTTTTGGGACTTGTCATCTACTGTGAGTAGTCATATTTTTGGCCCCTCTTCAGTGTTATAGAAGGGCATTTTTCTGTTTGGGCTTTGCATTTACCATCTACTTCAATACCCCTCTCTTGGCCCCTATTTTTGCATACCATTGTTGCCCTATCTATGATTGCTGTTTGGCCTTGTTTTCTACTGCAAAAATGCTTTTCTTGGGGCTGCCTTGCTACTTTATTTTCATTCCATGTCCATATTGTGCATGCATTGCATAGCTATAGGCCATTTCGGGTGCCTAATTTCGCATTTCGGGGCCATTTCATGCATCGGGTGTACTTTCGCCTCATTTCAGGACTGTTTTGCATCATTTGTGAGTGCTGAAATTCATTTGCATGTTTGCATATCACTTCCATGCCATTTCATGCCTTAGGGCCATTGCCTCGGTTTGCGTGCCCGTGTGCACGCATTTCGAGGCACTTCATTTTTTATCTCCCGGCCTCTTATGTGAGTGTGGCTGAGGCTCACTCATGTTAGTGTAAGTCCATTTTGCATTCTTTATGTCATTTTAGCATCATTGCATTCCGTATGCCATTGCCTCGGTTTGCGTGCTCGTGTGCACGCATTTCGAGGCACTTCACTTTTATCTGACGGTCTCTTATGTGAGTGTGGCTGAGGCTCACTCATGTTAGTGTAAGTCCACTTTGCATTCTGTATGCCATTTTAGTCTCATTGCATCGTGTATGCCATTGCCTCGGTTTGCGTGCCCGTATGCACGCATTTCGAGGCATCTCATTTTTCATCTCTCGGCCTCCTATGTGAGTGTGACTGAGGTTCACTCGTGTTGGTGTAAGCCCATACGGCATTGCGTATGCCATTTTCTCGTTTTGCGTGCCCGTGTGTATGCATTTCGAGGCATCTCTTTTTCATCTCACGGCCTCTTATGTGAGTGTGGCTGAGGTCCACTCATGTTAGTGTAAGTCCAATTGCATTGCGTATGCCATTTTATGCCTTAGGATCATTTCCTCGATTTGCGTGCCCGTGTGCACGCATTCCGAGACATCTCATTTTCATAGCGTTGTGTATGTTAGGATTGTATCTTAGTTGCATTTCATACATATCATGCATATTGCATTGTGTTCGGGATATGAATTAGCCCAGGCACGGGAAACGAGGCACGTTCCGCACTCCGAGTGGCGGAACGGGTCTCAATTCCCAAGTCACCGATACTCTGGATTATCCATGATGGAGTTAGGTTTTGTTGTAACATTCATATGCATTCATCCTATATTGAGTTGTGCAATCCGATTCCTCGGCCATCATGCATCGAGGTGCGTGATTGGTGGCACGAGAATCGAGGCATGTATATATTTGTGAAATACATTGCTATGCCCCTTTCCTGCTCTCTGTTGCAGCAAAATGAAGAATCAGCAACTTTTTCGGAGTCTGGCACGCATTTCGAGGAAAGGTGCAAACAGAGGCTAATTGGGGCATCCCAGTGGATTTCCGCGCAAGGCAGCCCAGCATATATCATTCATCAGAATCGGGGCAGCCCCTGGCTTGCATGCCAGTTTACAGTTTTTCTTAGTTAATCTGTTAATTAATTAGGAATCTGTATATTTATTCGGACTGTATTATTCTTTTATTTCGGACTGTATTATTTATTCGGACCCTCTGTGCGAGGGCAAAATTGTAATAAGTGTGGGTGAGTGCGATGTATGTCTTCTAACTCCACGTCTTTCTTCCCTTTTATTTACCTGCTTATGATGGTTGGATATAGGGCATATTTCAATTAGCATACAGTATGACAGCATGTTTGCATCATTCATTTGTTTTGCACGCACCGGGCTCGGCGCATCATACAAACTGCATTTGTATTTCAATTCCAAATTGAATACGTGTTAGTTGTAGCATTCCATATGCCATGTTTAAGACAGCCGAGCCTGCTATAGTTGCATATTTGCATGTGTTGCATTAGGCATTTCTGTATATTTAGGATCATGCATGATTTCTAATAAGCTTCTGTTTTGGCTTGGAGTACTCGGTGAGTTTTATGCTTTAGCATCCTTGCATGCGTGTGAGTGTTGCCATGATAGCATGCTTGCCATGAGGCTATTTGCTGATGTGATATAACTGCCTTGAATGCCTGTGGGTGGAGGTTGGGTTATTTGAATTGGGACAAATCGCTGATTGTTTGTTTTAAGCCCACTAGATAGTGGCAAAATCATGTTTTCTAAGCCCACCCGAGGGTGGCAAATCGACGTCTTAGCTTACCTGCGGGTAGCACCATCAAACCATTTTCAAACAAACAAACATGAAACGTTTTGTTCCAATTCAGGCGACTCAGTCTATACTTGTATGCTGTGCGCATCACATAGTAACCTAGGCTAATAACCGGAATAAGAACATACAATGTTTTCAAAATAAGATATCATGGTTAGTAGAGGCCGGTCTTTGACCGGGCGAGCGGGGGTGCTCACGAAGTGACCTTCCCCAATCGTACCCAAGTTCCCGAGCCGAGGCAACTTTGGTGATGACGGACACGTGGCCTTTGGCACCGAGTCAGGGTTTCCTAAATTTCCCATTAAAAAATATTTAGGTGGCGACTCTGTATCTGGCAAAGCAGTCCATGTTTGGCACTTCTTTCAAAAAATCTATTTTCAAAACGATTTGCCGGATTTGGACTCTTTGGTTCAAGATTTAGAACCGTGACATTTGAGTCCATCGAACTGTAGTAGACCCAATATCGAACCAGAATGGGGGGGAATTCGCACTCCTTCCCCGGGATGCGTTCGGGGACGTCTACAGAGCGGACCTCTGGTTTTGTGGTGAGTGGTCTGTGTTTGTGAGACAAAATAGATACAAAAAAGTAAGTGTGAACAGGAGGGCACCAATTCAAAAGCTTCCCTCTAATTTTTTTTGGCCTACTTTTAGCGACCAAATTCTGTTTAGTCGGCAAAAATAGTCACTATTTGTCTAATTTGGCTACAAAGTATTCTTTTTGTCGGAAAATACAAACCATAAAACGACTAAATTATTTTCGTCACTAATAGTTTAGTAAATAAACCTATCTTTTGGTGACTAAACTTTTTTTTGATCGCCAAAAGGATATATACGCCGACTAAAATCAATTTTAGTAGCCAAAAAATAGACAAACGCCTACTAAAACAATTTTAGCCGCCTATTTACATGAATTTTAGCGACTAAATTTTTTTTTAGTCGCCAATAACTAATATATGGCTATTAAAAAAATTTAGTAGCTAAAATGTTAAATATTGGCGACTAACAGCAAGATTAGTCGGTAAAAGTGTGACTTTTGGCGACTAAAAATGTTTTAGTCACCAAATTTGGTCGGTGAAGGTGCAAATTGTTGTAGTGTACATGTTTGCATAATAGGGGCAAATTGTGTTTGATCAGCGAAAAGATGCTCTAAAAATTCTTGTAAACCAATTTCTTTACATAGAGGATCAATTATTATGGTTAAACCTAATAGATGAGGCAAATGATCAAAATATTTATCAAATTTTTCTTTCATTGAAGTAATAATGGTTATATAATATTCATTACCCATATATTTTATAAAAACTTTAATTATTTCTGCTAGCATATGTAAAACAAATGGTGAAGTAGGAATATATATATATATAAGAAAATAATTTTGTTGAAGTATTGAAAACTTTAAAAAAATCTTTATACAAGGCTACTTGGCGCCAATTAAGTTCTGTGGGAGTCAGTACTCCTCCTATTGATGTTGTTACAAAAAATAAATTTATTGCTCTTCTTTGTTTACAACCTATTTTTAACATATTGTATGTTGAATTCCACCTACTATCTATATCTAAAATTAATTTTTTAAATGGCATATTTTCTCGTTGACATATTTTTCTATATTCTAAAATTCAATTACCAGAAGACATAATAGTAACAACTGCATTTTTTATTACAAGTACAGAAGTCTTGTATACATGCATAGCTTCTTTAACAATCAAATTTAAAATATGGGCACAGCAACGAATATGAAATAAATCACCTTCAACAAGTAATTGTAAAGTTGATTTGAAATGGGCTACAGTTTGATTATAATATGATGCATTATCTAAACTAATCATATATTTTTTATTTTATAAAGCCCATTCATATAATACATTTCTTATTTTTACACAAAGCGAATGACCAGTATATGAAAGTTCAACTAATTTAAATGAAATAAATTTTTTATTTAATTTTCAATCATTATCAATAAAAATGTGCAGTGATACATTGATATTCAAAACCATTATTTGACCACAGATCAAATGTTAAACAAACTATTCCATTCAAATTTTTAAAGATGTCAAATAATTTACTTTTAACATCCTCAAATTTCTTTAAAATCTTATATCTAGTAGTATTTCTTGAAAAACTTTGATATTGGGGTGCAAAGCTTTCGTGAATCATTTTGGTAAAATCGGAACATTCACTAGTAGTAAAAGGTTGTTTTTTTTTTAATAATATAATCAAATACAGAATTTGGTACATGTATAGGATCATATGAAAATGTTTGCAAATTACTAGCTGATGAAGCCCCTAATTGCATTTGACTTCGAATATCAAGTTGTTGACTTTGTAAATGTTTGTTAGCATGCCTTTTTAGATGACTAGTACCCCCTGCAAATGCAGCACTAAGTAAATGTGCACAATATTTACATTTTGCTTTAAATGTAATTGTATCATCAGGATTATTTATAGATATTTTTTTAAAATGTTCCCAAACACTACTATTTTTGCTCCTAGATGGTGACCCAACTGTTGGAAGAGGAATATTAGAAGGAGAATCAATAGATTCATGTTGTGTAGTATATGTATCAACATCGACATAAACATTAGGCATATTAGAATACATAGTAATGTAAGTAAAACAATATATAAGAATTAACAATTAATTTAAATAATGTGTAAATACAATCAATAAAAAATAATAATTAATATATGTGAACAAATAATTAATGAAAAAAAATGAGTAACTAATAAATTTAATTAAACTAATTAATGTTATCGACTGGCGAATACAATACATAAATTTGCTTCTTCTGATAAAAGTTTATTGTTGCATAATTGCAATTATCACTTAGGAATGACACTGCAAAATTAATTGAGAGTTAAGAGAGATTGAGAGAGAGTTTAAGAGAGAGAGAGAGAGAGTTATTTGTTGTGAGATTTATTTTGGAAAATGAAAGATATTTATAACAATTTTAATTATGACTGTTTGTATATATATTACAGTTTAGGGCTGTGCAGCGGATCCACCGGCCCGCCACACCCGCCTGACCCGACCAGCAACAGATGGATATGTGACACGTGGCGGGCGGGTGCGGGCCTAGTTTCTGTGATTTTTTGGGTTTAGGTCGGGTGGCGGGTGATCCACCGTTTTACTCATTAAACCCAACCCAACCGTTTTTTTGTTTTTTTGTTTTGTTTTGTTTTGTTCTTTTTTTTTTTTTACGCCTCAGCCCCTTTTTTCTTTCTGATATGCCTCATTTGGCCCTAATTTTCTTCGATGAATAGACAGAACACAACAACACTTACTTACACACACAGACACACTTTCTCTCTCTCTACCCTACCCATCGTTTGACGATCTACAGTAAATGGCGATCGATCTACACTGACTAAGGTATCTCTCTCTCTCTCTCTTCTTCTCTTCTTCTACACGACGATCGATCTACACAGAGTCTAATCTGTTTTTTTTTTTGGTTCCAGTTCTAATCTTTTAGAGTCTAATCTGTTTTTTTTTTTTTTTTTTTGGTTCTAGTTCTAAAACTAGAGAGGTGGTTAGATTGACAATGTTAGGTTTATTTTGTTTGGACCACAGAGGTTTGGTTTATTTTTCTTGTTATCTGCAGTGGATTTTGTGAGGGACTTCATAGAAAAAATATTAGATTAATTTTGAGATCTCTGATGGTAGTTTGTTTGTTTAAAAATGAAATTTGGAGTAAATCTGTTCTGTAATTTAATCTCTTCTATTCTATCTTGGAATTAATCTGTTCTGTAAAAAATATTAGTTTGTTTGGACCATGTGAGATCTCTGATTGATGGTAGTTTGAGAAAATTAATCTGTTCTGAAGTTAATCTGTTCTGTGACTTATTGATCATTCTTCACAATTTGTTATGTAATTTAATTTGTTCTATTATGTTTTGAAATTAATATGTTCTATAATTTAATCTATTTTGTAAAAGATATTAGTTTGTTTGGACCATGTGAGATCTCTAATTGATGGTAGTTTGAGGAAATTAATTCGTTCTGTAATTTACAATTCATAATCTGTTCTGAAGTTAATCTGTTCTGTGACTTATTGATCATTTTTCATAATCTGTTCTATAATTTGATCTGTTCTATTATGTTCTGAAATTAATCTGTTCTATAATTTAATCTGTTCTGTACAAAAATGTTAGTTTGTCTGGACCATGTGAGATCTCTGATTGATGGTAGTTTGAGGAAATTAATCTGTTTTGTAATTTACAATTCATAATTTGTTCTGAAGTACACAATCTGTTATGAAGTTCACATGGTCCAAACACTTATCAAAATCTATTTTGAAAGAGAAAATACACACACAGAGCATAATCCGATTTATCTTCATATGCCATTTAACATGTTGTTTAAACATAGATAAAGTGACATCAGTTTGAATATCAATAAGGTAGAAATAAATAAAAAAAGGAGAGGCATCAATTTGAATATCAAAGAACATGGATTTGAAAATACCACTTTATATGCTTGGTTTGTTTATCAAATAACAATCTAGAGTCTGATGGTTGTTTGTTTAAAAGGAGCATAGATTTGAAAAGCATATTTTGAATGATTTTTTATTGGTTGTTGGCAGTTTATTTGATAATCTTTTGGTCATGGATCCTCCAAGCGAAAAAACATTTTTTGTGAGTCCTAATGTTGAGCCTGAATCATCTTCTATTGACCCTTTTACCCAATCTAATGCTCACCTTCCTAGACCACCTTTGGCCAAAACTAGTAGTAGTGGGAAAACAACATCAAAGGCTTGGGATCATTTTGAAAAGATTAAGGGTATTAATGGGAAAGATAGGGCTATGTGCAAGTATTGTAAAAAAAAATATATGGTAGGCTCTAAGAGTCACGGAACAAGTAATTTGTTAAGTCATTTGAAAAATTGTACAAAGTATCCATATAAGGATACTCATAGGTAACAAACATTGGGATTTCAACCTAGAGAAGTTGGTAGGGAGGGTGTTGTTGATGTTGTGGTTATGAAATTTTCTATAGAAGTTGCTAGGAAACATCTTGCCGAAATGATAGTAATTGATGAATTGCCCTTTAGATTTGTGGATGGGGTTGGTTTTAAGAGCTTTTGTAATGTCATGCAACCCAAGTTCAAGATCCCATCTCGATATACTGTTGCTAGGGACATTGTAGACATATACACCAATGAAAGGGAGATGTTGAAGAAAATTGTGAAGGGGCGTAGAATTTGCTTTGCCACAGACACATGGACTTCCATACAAAATTTGTGTTATATATGTCTAACTGCACATTTCATTGATGATGATTGGAATACAAAAGAGGATCATAAATTTTTGTCAAGTTAAAGACCATAAAGGAGAAACACTTGGAAAAAAATTGAGGCACTCTTAAAAGAGTGGGACATTGATAGCCTTTTTACCTTAACTGTTGATAATGTGAGTTCCAATAATCTAACTATTAGATTCTTGAAACGAACCACAAAACTATGGAAGGGAACTGTCTTGGGCCATGAATTTTTACATATGCGTTGTTGTGCGCATATTCTAAATCTCATTGTTAGTGATGGATTGAAGGATCTTGAGTCTTGCATAGCGAATGTGAGGCATGTGAGGTCTTCTCCAAACTGCCTTGTCTCTTTTAAAAAGTATGTGGAAAGTTTGAAAATTAAGAGTAAGAGTCTCTTGTGCCTAGATGTGCCAACATGGTGGAATTCTACATATTTTATGTTGAAGGCGGTGGAAAAATTTGAGAGTGCTTTTCAAAGAATGGGTGAGGAGGACTACAATTATAAATACTACTTTTTGGATAATGAAGGGGGTGAGAGGAGAGAGATGCCTACCGTCGAGGATTGGGATAATTGTAGGGTATTTTTGAAATTTCTTAGAATGTTCTACAATGCAACAAAGAGATTTTCCGGCTCTTTATTTGTTACTTCAAATACATTCTACACTGAAATTTTTGTCATTGAAAATATGATTGGACAATTAATCAAAGACAATGATCCTATTTTGTCTTCGATGGCAAAGAAAATGAAAGAGAAGTTTGACAAGTATTGGGGAAATGGGGATAAAATCAATCTCCTTTTGTACATTACGATTGTTCCTGACCCTCGAAGAAAAATGACTACTTGCAATTTTGTTTTTCAACAATTTTTGGTGCAGATGTGGTGAAAGTAAAAGAAGTGTTAGAGAAGGTGAAAATTTGTTTGAGTCAATTGTATGATCATTATGCCACGCTTGATTCAACAAATGTGCATGCTTCCAATGTAAATGAAACAATAGATATGGTGATAGATGAAAATGACCCACATTCTCATGTAAACTCTCAATTTAACTCATTTTTGGAGGGGCAATTTTCTAGTAGTTGGAGTATGTTGAAATTGGACAAGTACTTGGGTGATATTGAGAAAGGTGTGAAGAATGCTCAATTTGACATCTTGGAGTGGTGGAAGGTTAATGCAACAAAGTATAGAGTATTATCACTTATAGCATGAGATGTGTTGACAATGCCTGTTTCCATTGTTGCTTCTGAGTTGGCTTTTAGTACAGGAGGTCATATACTTGATCCATTTCGTAGTTCACTTGCTTCAAAGATGGTGGAGGTTCTTGTTTGTACACAAAATTGGCTCCAAAGTAACATTCCAATATGCCTTCGACAAGCAATGAATGATGTTGAAGAATTTGAACAACAATATGATTCGGGTAATACACTCAATGATTTATTTTGTTTTAAATTTCATTTATTTTGTATTATTCAAAATTCATTATTTTCACTTCATATGATTTTCTTGTGTTATGTTTTATATGTAGTTGTTTCAAAATCAAGTTCTTGTTCAAGCCCATGTTCGGAGAGTAATTTTATTGAAATTTAATATCATTGGTAAAATACTTCCCCTTGGTTAAATGTTGTTAACATATGTTTACTTATTTTAATTTTAAGACTTTTTAGTGTTTTCCTTATTGAATAATTTCATTTTTTTGTTATGCAGGTTTAGATGGCTCATGGTTTGGTTAAAGGAAATGAATGACTTTTTTGCTTTTTTTTTTAGATGACTGTAATACTATGGTTTTGGTTTGGATGCACAATGTTTTGGATGACTGTAACTTGTTTGTTTTTTGAACTTTGCATGACTGTAACTTGGATGCACAATGTTTCGATAACTATAACTTGGTTTGGATGCACAATGTTTCATTAATCTATTATTTTCATTGGTTACTTTTACAGTTATGCCCACTTGTTCATAACAGCCCACTATGTAACTTTTACAGTTCATTAATTTTTGAGAAAGTGCACCGTTATTGCCCAGGTTATTTTTTTGAGGAAGTGCACAACCTTATTACATAGATGTGAATAAAATATTAGTTGTTTTGAGGAAGTACACTGTTATGTTACATAGATGTGAAAATTGCCCAGGTTTTGAATGACTGTTAATTTGGAAGTTCACTGTTATGTTAAGTGCCCAGGTTATGTTAATTTGTAAGTGCACTGTTAATTTGTAATTGTCATACTAGTCTCTTTAAGTTCTCATTGCTATGAAAACTTCACAAACTTTTTATGCTGGCATACGTATATTGTCCTGGACAAGATATGGTCAGGATTGAGTCATTTTTGTTCACTTAATTCTTCCTCTTAGGAGAGGATTTTTTATTTATTTTTTAGTTGTTTGGAGAACGTACTGGTTGTGCACCATATTATGTTACTTGATAGGCATATGAGTATTTTTTTATGAACTTAAAGAGACTAGTAGGGATGGGCGGGACTGACCAGAGTAGGTGTGATACCCCTGTTCCGTAATATATTAATTGTTCCTTAATATGACTGTGATTATGTGTTTTGATATGATTTTGTGTACCATTACGTGAGAATATGTGGTTTTGAATTTCTATCTGTTCACCGTAGGAATATCTGTTCGATTATTTGCTTCGGAAATTAAATTGAGGGCCTTATCGGCCACAGAACCTGAAATTGATTACGCCATTGTGATTGGCATAATTTTTAGAGCTTACGGTGAAATTTAATTGAAAATTGATTCGGATCGGATTAAATTGATTAAATTAGTGAATTAGTGCTCTATTCTTTGATATTATAATATTGTAAGAGAGGGGCTTTTAATATGAGCACTACTCAATCAAACTCCCTCTTTAATTCTCACTTGGCTGATATACACTCTAAGGAGAGGAGAGGGCCAGCCATTAGAGAGAGAGAAGAGAGAAAAATCTGTGTTTGATCTTGAGGGCTTGGAATTTTGAAGTCCAACTCTAATTGGACCATAGATTGAAGAATTGGACTTCTAGGTAAGCCATTGACTCTTGAATTCATGAATTGAACTTATAATCTTGTGAGCTCAAAGTATTTTGTGATCAAGAGCATGATTTAAATTGGTTTTGATGAGATATGATCATGCATGCATAAGATTGCTTTTGAATTGCCATAAGTTGCATAATCTAGCATGTATCATGTCAATTAAGCAAGATTTGAAGTTTGATCATGCATGCAAGCTTGGTTTTGTTGAGCCTTATGGAAATAGGCACCACTTGCATCTTTTGAAATAGAAATGAAGTCAAGATGGGCATGCATGTTTGAATAATTGAAGATGGGAGCTTGAAATGCATGAATATGTATGATAGAATTGAATTTGGTGTCAATTTGAGACATGCAAGTGTGTAAACCTTGAAATTGAGCTCCATAATAATGTGTTTTGGTGTTTGTGCCATGTTAGCATGATTATATTTGAGATTTGAGCCATTGCATGCAAGTAGTGTAGCTAGAAAATCGAAATGAAGCTGAAGAACACAATTCTGGATTTTCCAGAATTTTGAGGTCCGCTCGAGCGGGGAACATGACGCTCGAGCGGGAAAATCGTGCTCCCAGCACTTTTTGCAGAATTGGATGTCCGCTCGAGCGGGATATCTCACGCTCGAGCGGGAAGTTTTGTAGACAGGCCTTCCGCTTGAGCGCTCTATAACATGCTTGAGCGTATTTTTCATGCAACCAGTACTTTTGCAGGCCTTAAGGGTCCGCTCGAGCGGGGTAGTTGATGCTCGAGCGGGGACCCTGTTCTCTGAAAGTTTGTATGCTCGTTTTGTGTTTCGTTTTCCGTCCTCTTTCACTTGTAAACACTCCTAGGCATATCTTAAGCATTGTACATGAGTTAATGAGATAAGAATAAAGCCTAAAGAGGAATATGTGAATTAGAGAACGGATTGAACTATTGGTGACCCTTTTTGTGTTCGTGAAATGTGTAGGGTCAAGCTCCAAGGCAAATCCGCAAGCCGATCACTGTGAGTAATATCGATATTCGAATGCTTGTGAATGTCCAATTGTTTATTCCCTCATAAGCTTTATGAGTTGCTAATTGGGACTGTGGACAAAAGTTTGACATGAATAAATGAATGGACCGAAGGTCATTTTGATAAACATAAATGGACCAAAGGTCGTTTTGATAAACATAAATGGGCCAAAGGTCGTTTTGATAGAATTGAATGGACCAAAGGTCGTTTTGATAGAAATGAACAGACCGAAGGTCGTTTTGACATATATGAATGGACCAAAGGTCGTTTTGACTTATATGAATGGACCGAAGGTCGTTTTGACATGAATGAGTGGGCCGAAGGCCGTTTGACAAGAATGAACAGGCCGAAGGCCGTTTTGACATAAATGATCGGGCCGAAGGCCGTTTTGACATAAATGAGTGGGCTGAAGGCTGTTTTGACATGAATGGAAATCTGAATGGGCCAAAGGCCAGAATGTTGAAACTACAAGTCACTTGATTTGAAATTCGTATAGTATATATCTGCTAAGTAGAAATATGGATTGGGCCCAAGGCCGTTTGGAACCTGTTGTTCTACATTGTTATGTAACTTGTGTATTTGATATTATTCACTGGGCTATCGCTCACGCTCATTCATGTGTTTGTAGGTGAGCCAAGAGAAGTCCAAACCTAGCCCCAGTGAAGCCTGCCATGAACAACACGAGTTTTTGGAGAGTTAGCCTTGTGTCTCACGCACGAGACCCATCATTGCCATTTCGTTATGCATTTACGTTTTGTCTTGTTGGCAAGGACTTTGTGTACATTTGTATATAGTCTGTTATGGGTTGGCTCAGTGTAGATGATCCTGTCTGTAAAGAAGTTTATGCTACTGTACTTTTGATGTGGGTTATTAACGCATATGAGCATGGTTTGTTTGATGTGCATATAAGCACGGCTCTACGGACAAAGTTTCAAATTTTTGCTTCCGTTTGGCCCTTTACTCTGACGAGTTATGTCTGTTTTGGTTTGAGGCCGTAGGTAATCACAGGATTACTGGCCGGTTATGTCCTTAACCCATAGGGGCGGGTTCGGATCATGACAGTAGGCTAGGCTCTCACACTCCATTTCTCTCTCTCTCTCTCCTCTCTTGTTTCGGCTGCTATAGCAGCCAACCACAGTGACACTGGGTTACATCACATCACACTCCATTTCTCTCTCTCTCTCTCTCATGGACAAAGAAAAAAATATTAATATTAGTTTGATTTTAATTTAATAAACTATTATTATTTTTTGTTTTATTTTTAAATTATTAATGTTATTTATTTAATTATATAAATTTTTATTTTTACAAGATTAATTTTTATTTTTATAAGATCAATCTTTGTATTTATCTTATCTTTTGTTTTATTTTTTAATTATTTAACCATTACAAGTTGTTTTTTATTTTATTTTTTTGAAATTTGACCATTGGTAGAGAGAGGGTCGGATGGGCGGATTGGGCCGGGCCCCAAATGGAAGGCCCAGGCCTAGGCCCAAGGTACTGGGCCGGGCTCGGGCCTGGGCCTAACCGGGCCGAAACGGGCCAAGCCCACATCGGGCTTTGGGTCACCTACAGGCCTTGGGCCATTTTTACACCCCTAGTTGCATACAGAGCAATACATGGATCACCTTCTTATCAATTGTAATGTAGTGTGAGAGTTACAAAGCTCATTATTTTCTATTTTTGTGTCCATTGGGTCATGTTGGCTTTAGTTATTTCGTTGTATGAATCTTGGGTTACAAGCCGCAAGAATGAGAATAGTGAGGAAGACTTCAATAATAGCTCCCATGTGTGTGTGATGCGGTGGTACGTATCGAGGGAAAAGAAGCAACAGACGGTTGCGGATGTTGTATAGCCTATACATAGATTAAAATCAACTTTGATGTATACTTTTCATTTTTGGCTTTCAGGTAATTTTTTATAGGTCAGCTTAGTTTTAGAGATGGGATTTAGGTTTGTCTTGTTTAGCCTATGTACTGAGGTGGCGCCCCTTTTGGTACTTTTGTGAATAATACTTATATATATAGTTAGAACTTTAAAAGCAACTGGTACATCAGTTATATATCTAATAACAACTAAATTAGAATACATACAAAGTCATTACAATAAAACAAACTTAAAGAGATGTAATTAAAAATAACTCCATTACAGGAGAAAAAATTATCAAATTAAATTAGGGAAAAAGATTTGAGACCCACAATGGTACATGGCAAGTTGTTATGTGCCAACTTTTAATACAAAATGTAAACAAAAAGAATTTCATACAATTTTAAGCATAATAAACTTTTTCTATAACAATAAACAAGCATAACTCAAGAGAATGACTTACACCTTTGTCTAAAAATGAATCCATACACTTAGATGGTTTTACAAAATATTGTACAATTGCTCTTTAACCAAAAATCTCATCTAGCTATGCACACATGTTATATGTATCTGAACCTAATATATTTATTGTCTTGCTTTTGTGTACTTCTAATGATCTCGTAGTGTGCTTGTACAGCAGAGCCCATCTGAATGTGTACGAGGATACCGCCAGTGGTATGCTTGTGTTTCGCACTGAGTTGTTCAGAATCCTACGCATCACTCTCAGTTTGATCCACGTGTTCAACGTCCCGAGAATGATATTATTATGGATCCCGAGTGGGTAAGCGAATTTTGAATTAACTTATTTCACTTTTAAGTGGTTCACCATAAATCAAACACTAAGTATGATTTTTATCATTTTTTTTCAGTGTAATGAGGCTGCTTTCAGTGTTGGTGCTATAGTCCATAGGTTCGGTTGTGATGAGTGTGTCTTGCACCTTGACATGCTGTATGAAACCATTGGTAGGATGCTACAAGTTCTTGATGGACAGAGTGGGAGATCTACATCGATACGTACACAGCATCAAGTCTACTATAGTAAACGTCTTAGGATAGACCGTACATGAGGATTGGGATCTAGTTTTTTTTGATGTCATAGCTATGTGAATGTGTTGATCGTACATCAGCATTGGGATCTAATTTTTGTTTGATGGCATAGTTTTTGCGAATGTTTAACCCATATAGAGTTTGAGATATACTTTTGTGTTTACCGTACATGAGAGTTGGGATCTAGTTTTTTTTGATGGCATAGTTTTTGTGAATGTATAGCCCCTACATAGTTTGGGATATACTTTTTCCTAATGGCATGGTTTGTGGATGTCTTGGATCAAATGTAAATTGGATGTTTGGTTGGACAAGTAATGAAGTGTTATCATTTTGGTGAATATATGGATTTGTTATTGTTTGTAATGCATTGTAATGATATTAAAATGTTTTGGAGTGATATGGTGCCATTTTCTGGAAGTAACATTGTTTTTTCAACGCTACAGCCCAGTTCCGTGGTACACTGTTAAATAATTTCTATTATTCCGGTGTTATGTTGCCAACAAAAATAGATCTCTCTAACATTTTGTTGCTATACATTTACAGAGACACTTTCTTCAAAACAATGATTTTCTAATTTGTGCTAGGACTGTTCAGTAATACAATGTTGATGAATTTGAATTACTCCAGTGCTGTGTTACCATACAAACTATTTTTTCCCATCATTATGTTGTCGTTCAATTGGATAATTTCAATTTGCTTCGCAACAAAGGCATTGGAGCCCACAATGAAGTGCCTATTTGGTAACACAGTGCTAAACAATTTACATTATTCCATTGTTATGCTATTGGAAAAAATAGATCTCTCCAATATTTTGTTGCTATACATTTATAGAGTTACTTTCTTCTAAACAATGATTTTTTAATTTGTGGTGGGCCTAGTCGGTAATACAACGTTAATTTGTGCTAGGACTGTTCAGTAATACAATGTTGATGAATTTGAATTACTCCAGTGCTGTGTTACCATACAAACTATTTTTTCCCATCATTATGTTGTCGTTCAATTGGATAATTTCAATTTGCTTCGCAACAAAGGCATTGGAGCCCACAATGAAGTGCCTATTTGGTAACACAGTGCTAAACAATTTACATTATTCCATTGTTATGCTATCGGAAAAAATAGATCTCTCCAATATTTTGTTGCTATACATTTATAGAGTTACTTTCTTCTAAACAATGATTTTTTAATTTGTGGTGGGCCTAGTCGGTAATACAACGTTAATTAATTTGAATTACTCCAGTGCCATGTTACCGGACAATATTTTTTTCCCCAGCATTATGTTGCTGTCCAATTGGATGATAACAAGAAATTAATTTGGGACCCTTGTGAAGTGCCTGTTCAGTGATATATTGCTATACAAATGGGATTACTCTAGTGTCATTTTGCCGAACTACAATAGAGTTGTCTAGACCCCATTGCTGTACATTCAAAGATTTACTTTTTCTTTTAAGCATCCATAAAAAAAATCATAAATCAAACACGCATCCATAAAATCATACATAAAAAGTATCTATAAAATTATTCATAAAAACATCAAGTGTACGAATATCCATAAAGCATCCATAAAATCTATCATTATTTGCATCCATCAATCAAACATGTTATCACAATTTGTCTTGATAATTTGTAGGTAATTTTTTTTCCCTTAATAGAAATAGACATCCGCACTTTTTAGAACCTGTCAACCTCAACCAGTCCCTCTTGATCTTCCTATTGTCTCTATAGTAATCACTTCTTTCACAAGCAAGTGTAAATCTTGGTTTTTTGTTATTACCTCCCGCGTCTGATGTCTTTATAACAGTGACAAATCCAGTCTCATTCTCAACGTCAAAAGTCCATTTAATTAATGCTTCACAACTACTAAAAATCTAAAGATAATAAACGTGTGTTTGGGAAGCAAGTTTCAGGCTAAATTAGCCACTACAGGACAAAACAGGCTTAATTAGCCAAGTGAAGACAAAAACTTGAGTTCTGCTTGGCAACCATCAATGCCCAGCTAAATTTATGAAACTACCCCACATGATTTGTAGGGGCATCGCCTCAGCGCATGAAAAGTAAAAAAAAAAAAAAACTTTTCCCAAAAAAAACCTTTTCCCAGGAAAAAACTTAAAATACAGTTGAAAAAAAAAATTAAAAACATTTTTTTGTTTTTTGTTAAATTTTTTTATAAAAATAAATTCAAACTCTATTTATAAAAATATTTTTAAATATTTTAATTTTTTTGCTATGTATTTGGTTATGATTTGAGTGTAGAATTGTGAAAGTAGTATGGAGTTTCGAGTTATGTGTTTGGTTATGAGTTTTAAAAATAATTTATAAAAATAAATTCAAACTCTATTTATAAAAATATTTTTAAGTATTTTAATTTTTTTGTTATGTATTTGGTTATGATTTGAGTGTAGAGTTGTGAAAATAGTATGGAGTTTCGAGTTATGTGTTTGGTTATGAGTTTTAAAAATAATTTATTAATTGAGTTTTATTTTATGTGTTTGGTTACGATTTGAGTGTAGAGTTGTTTTTAAATTTAAAATATTAACATTTTAAATTATTTCAATTATTTGAATATTTAAATTATTTAAATTTTTTTGTTAAAATAATTTTTTGAATATTTAAATTATTTAAATTTTTACGATTTAAATTTTTTGAATATTTATTTTAAATTTTTGCTTATTAAATTTTTTAGATTATTTACATTATTTAAAAATTTAAAATAAAATTAAAATTAAAATTAAAATTAAAATTAAAATTAAAATTAAAATTAAAAATTAAATTATTTAAAATACACAGGACAATAAAATAAAACCTCACTTTTTATCATTTCATAGAAAATGAAAATAAAAATAAAAATAAAAATAAAAAACACATGAAAAAACCATTTGCAAAAAAAAAAAAAAAAAAAAAAACTTAAAGTACATAAATTATTTAAAAAAAATACGACTCATTCAAAAATATTTAAAAATATTTAAAAAATTACAAAAACGTAAATTCGAAAAAAAAAAAGAACGACAAAAATACGCCTCATCCAAAAAGAAAAGAAAAAAAAATAGAAATTACCATGTGCCATGTAATTTACAAATAAATAAAACACATGAAAATCTATTTTTGAAATATAAAAACAAATTCATGTGTACAAATTAAAGAATAACAAAAACGTAAATTAAAAAAAAATAACGAGAAAAATACGCCTCATTCAAAAATATTTATAAAAAAAAAACATAAAAACATAAATTACCATTCGCGACGTAATTTAGAAATAAATAAAACACATGAAAACTCATTTTTGAAAAATAAAAAAAAGTTATTATATACAAATAAAAATAAAAAGGAAAAATAACATAAATTAAAGAACAAGAACTAATTAATGTATAAAAAAAGAAAAATGACAAAAAAAAAATAAATAAATAAAAAAAGGCCAAATCCAAACCCAACAGAGGAAAAAAAAGAAAAAGAAAAAAATCAAATCAATTGTGGTCCACACCATCAACCGACGTGGAGGAGCAGAACCAATTCCTTCACATGTATTAATTATGTGAAGGGCAGTTTGGTAATTTACTATGAAGACACATCACCAAAAAGCTAAAAAGTCAAAAAAGCCAAAAGTCTTTCCCAAACCAGGCTTTTTAGCCCCAGGCTAAAATAGCCAAAAAAGCCAAAAAGCCAACCCACTTCCCAAACAGAGGCTAAATACATTTATATGTCAAATTATTAATAAAACTCAACACAAATTAAAAATAAGAAAAAATTGTATTCATAAAAAAATATTAACAAACCTTGCCTGTAATGAATTCATGACTAGAGTCCACTAATATTGTAGTACTTGCGTTGTTGTAATGAGTATAAGTATAATCATTCTAGGCAAAAAAAAAAAATGAAATATAAAAAAATGAAACTTAAAATACATAGTAATGAGAAGCCGAACAAATTAAAAAAATTCAGTTTGGGATTACCAAAAATATATCTTTTATTCGGTAGTTGGTTACCAGACTTATATTTTTTGTTTGGCAATGTGATGCTAGACTATTTTATTTTGTTCGATTTCGAACCACCGAATGAAAGTCGAACACCAGTCTAGAAAAACGAAACAAAAGCCTACCAAATAAATAAGAAAAAAACTTGCCATTTCACTTTTTTGATGGTTCTTCACGACCATTTCTTCATCCATTGCTTTCTTTAATTATCAAAGCACTATGATTCTCGCTTTTTGAAAAGAGATGTGTAAGAGAAAGAAAAAGTAAGAAAGGGAAAAAGAGGAGTAGGGATTGAAGACCAAATGGTGTAAGGATATATTTAATTTTAGTGTTTTGTCATTAAAGGTAATTTCACATATGGATAAAATTGGGGAAAAAAAAAACTCATATGGAGGGTGTAAAGAGGTAAAGTAATGGTGTAAGTAGAATCACCCAAAAGTTAATAAGATAAAATGTCACATTGAAACCATAATTATTTTATTTTTTTTCTCTCACAAAAGTCAAAAAAGTTAAAAAGTCCATCCCAAACGAGACTTTTAGTCCCAAGTTAAAATAACCAAAAATCTAAAAGATTAACCCACATTCTAAACAAAAGCTAAATAGGCTACAGTAATGTAACGCCCTGAAATAAATGCCATAAATTAGCCCTCAACAATATATACACAATGACATAAACAAAGTAGTAATCTTTCATTAATTAGAGTTAATTTACAAAAAGTGACACATGCGATATACATTCATAAGCTCTACCCTGAATCTATAACATGTGATACCAACTTAAAGATCAATAAAATAAATGCCCTAAGGCTTACTTCTTTCCAAGACTATACTTGTTTACAACAAAAGAGAGTCTTAAGCTCTATACATATAAAGTCCTAGGCTTGCACAAATATTAAATACAAAATGACAAAATAGAGCCTTCAGCTCCCAAGTCCTCCCAAGCTAAGTCCTTAGAGGAGACATGTCACCAACACTTGAAAATGATTTCTCAAGTAGGGTGAGCCAAAACCCAGTAGAAACAATCTAATACAACATATGAATATTTACAAAGATGTAAGTATGATGCACATGTTCAATTCCCAAATGACAGATCTCTTACAACCTTTTCCAACACCATGTTATATCAAACTTACATCTCCATCCATTATTTATTCCCGCATCATTTAGTCAACCAAATAGAGGATACACCCCATAGGCCTTCAACTAACATAATTATTATACAAAATACATTCACTTGCCATTTTATGAAAATTTCATCCGCGGGAATCAATACCCATGTATACGCACGATTTTCGAGACATTCACCCTAGACAATTAGGCTAACTTAGTTTAATGGAGTCCATTCACTTTCTCCTCCCAAACATGGAGTATATCCATTTTCTCCTCCCAAACATAATACATGTACAATGTATATAAATTATAATCATATTCAATGATAATGGCTAAGAGATTTGTTTTAATTGGCCTAATCCACATGCAATTTTTACAACAATTCTGGCTATCCTCCACCGATAGTCCCAAATAGATATTTTTAAACAGATATACAATCTTTATAATAGGTTAAATTGTCCAAATTTCCATATGTGCGAGATAATACATATCAAATTCCACTTTTTATATAAACACTCATCCAATTTCATATTCTCAATACCAATTTCATTATTTATACAAAAATAATTATTCAAGACATTTTAGGACAAAACCCCATTTTTTCCAATCTCATGCGAAACACCAAAATCAATCATTTTAACACAACACAAGCTCATATATACTCCTATAACCATTTCCAATACGTTAATTCGAAAACCCTTCTTTTGATTTTAACTCAAACCCTAGGTTTGTTCAAATTTACAACAAGTCTCAACATTCCTTACCCATCAACAAATAACCAAGTTAAAACTCATAGAAGAGTGCAGAAAGTCTTTACCTCAAAGTGAGAAGACGAGTAAAGCAAAGGGAAAACTTCAAACACACCGAAACCCACTTTTGTTCGGATGAAAAGAGAACCCACGACGTACTCTACCTTTTTAACAAAGGCATAAGGATGGAAAGATCACTAGATCTAGATGAAAAGTAGAGAGAGGGTAGGTTTTAGAGAGAAAGAGTCTCAACTTTAGGGTTTGGAGAGAAATAGATCTGAAAAAGTGATATAAAAAGTCATTTTCACGAACTGATATACACACAGTCCCCTCAAGCACAAGAGTTGATGTTCGAGCGTCAGATATAATAAGTTGTTTCACTCGAGTGCAAGAAGTGACGCTTGAGCTCCAAGACACAAAACAAAAGGGCATTACCGCTCGAGCTCAAGAAGTGACACTCGAGTGCAGAATACACACATCCAGTAGTTTCGTAGACAATAGACCAACGCTTGAGCACAAGAAGGGCCGCTCGAGCGCCCACTCGCTTGAGCGTAGAATACACCCTCGCAGTAGTTTTGTAGACTTGCAAAAGCATTAAAAGTTTACAAAGCTTGCTCGAGGACAAGAAGTGCCACTCGAGCAGAAGAGCAAAAATCTGGGCAATACAAGGTTTGAAAACTAAGCAACCAACATGTTCCAAACAGAACTACTACAACCTAATAACCAAATTCAAGCAAGAATAAGGGGGAAAAAGACATGAACAACATTCAAAAATCATAAAACCCGAGTCCATAATACAAGATGGGTTAGGTCAAAACCAAAATTGCTATAAGTAACACGTTAAGGCTTATTATTTTGAAATATAGGTTAATTTTTTTAATTTTTAATATATATATATATATAAAGGTAATATTATTTAAAAAAATAAAAAAATCAAAAGGTTAGTTTTTAATCAAATTCTTAAAATAGGCCATCAACCAACACAAATAATCAATAATGTACTTGTAGGTACAGTGAGCAACAAATGATGATTTTCTGTTTTTTTTTTTTAATTTTTATTTTTTATTTTTTTGTGTGTTTTGGGTTAATTAACACTGAAAAAAAAAAAAAGATTGATACACCGAAGGAAAATGTTAAGACTCTAAATATTTTACTAATATTTTTATCAAATATCTTACATGAGCGTTGAATCCACATTTGGGGTCTCTAGCATTACTTTACACCAAATTTAAGCTCATTCGAATCGCTCGAATTATGTAAGTGGATAACTGATCTGACGACTGTTCGGATGATTGGCGTCACCTTTGTCAACCACAATTGTCACTGTTGTCAACAAGCATTTTCCAAATGATCGACATCCTCTCGGATGATCGACCAGACAACTGATATGCACAAATTTAAGCAATTCTGGTGAGCCTAAATTAGATGGATGCATCATTACTAAATTAATAATTACCTTAAACACCTCTCAAATCTCTAACTAATATATTAAGGGAGGGATGTGTACTATATGCATTTTATAATTAAATAATAAAATAACATAATTTTATATTTTTGAGTCATAATTAAAATAACAAAAAAAAAAAAAAATCACAATCAAACACCATATAAGGTGTAATCAAATATCTCATGAATCATAACTAAAATATTATTCTAACAAAAGAAGAAAATTGAATAACTATGGGTACATGTGGTACATCCCTTTCAAGAGGTGTGTATAGTAGAATTTCCCATTAAGGCATTGTTTGATTAACAAAATTAATAATTTCATGAATTAGTGTAGAATTATGTATCTAATTAAATTAGTGAGATAATCATTTATTATGTATTCAGTTTTTTTTTTTCTTTTATATTTGAAATTATGATGCTTATCTTCTCTCAATATCAAAAATTCACCAATTTTGTTAGATTGAATGATTGCCGTTTATGTAATCCAGTTAATAAAATTTGTAATCAAATATGGGATTATGAGCCCATCAACTAACAATCTCAATCTTATACTATAATCCTACTAATCAAATATGCCCTAAAACCCGTGTAGCTTAAAAAAAACAATTGCGCTCCTTGCGTCTAAGGGTCAATAAGACCCACTAAAGATCCCATTTCATTTATCTAAATTTATTTTGTAGAATCTTCATGAAAAAAACTAACTCGATTTGATAATTATAACATTTTTATTTTATCGTGTTTGTCTATAAAAAAATAATAATCTATTGTAAAAACAGCATACTGGTTGTCCATGATAACATGAAAAAAGGTTAGGATTATCTGATTGAGTTAATTTTTTTCATAAATGATATATATAGAAAAGTTTACAAAGTGAACAGTTTAAATTATTGACACAAAACCCATGGTGGACCCCACTTGCCATTCAAGTTCTCTCACATTGAAATTTAAATTTAAAAGAAACTAAATCCAAAAATATATATATATATATAAATAATCTAAATTTTGTCCAACATACTAAAATGAATTGGATTGCCTAGTTGAGTCTGTGAGACCAAACACATGTTTGGTTCATTTCTTAAGTCTTTTTGTGTATAAATCATTTGAGAAATTCAAAATAAATATAATCACATAATTTTATCGTATATTTTTTTTCTTTCATGCCTTCAAGAAAATGTCATTTATTTTAGTATCATGAAAAAAAAAATATTATATTTAAAATTTTTAAAAAATTATAAAATCATGCCCTTATATTAAAAAATAAATGAAGCCAGGGTGTTTGGCATAACCTATATAAGTGCGTTTATTTAGATAAATACATTTATTTGGATCATATCACCTTTCTACTTTTTTACACATCTTTTCGTAAAAGTTAAAAAATATACTTATTTATATTATCCCAAATACTCATAATTATCTAATAAGTTTCCTTTTGGGACTAGATTATGTTCCGTTAGCCAAGTCAATTAGACTACCCAATCCAGTCCACTATGGGCCTATTTTGGATTCACTTTGATAATCTAAATTGTTTATTTTGTAAGACTTTCAAACAAATCAGTTATATTTAAAATCAATTTGATGGATATCGATAATTGTTTTATCAAATCATATTTATTTAAAAAATAATTAACAGGCAATATGATTTTGAAAAAATTCCATCTATTTTTTTTTTTTTTTTTAAAGATAAATACTATGCAATCAAAAACTAATAATGTTTGAACAAGCTGAACAACAAATGAATGGGCATTTCATAAGAAAGATTGGAAATCACAATTAATTTCATGAGTTTGGAAACCATAATCCATTTCATTCCTTATAAGATAAATGCTTCTGTTTTCTTAGAAAACATGTGATCTTGGTTAGTAACATCAATTCAATGGATTCATTTGGATTCCCGGCATTGATGTAACTAAAGGACTTAACACAAACCCACTCATAAGAAGCAATCTAGATTCATATGTAAGTTGAATATAATATAAATTATGGAAAATATTTTGGTTGTAACGTACACTATATATAATTCTATCACAAATTGCGTAAGTTAAACACAAATTCATATAAGTTTGTAAAAACTTAAGATTTATACGAATTTGCGTTCAACTTATGTATTTTTGTGAGATAACTTATGTAATTTCGTCAAAACTTATGTAATTTTGTGATAGAGTTGCATATGATGTATATTGCAAACCGATGAATTTTTCATAAATTATAAAATTGTTCCTCTCTTTAACAACTTAAACTTTTAGATGAATTGGTGATCAACAATTGAATATGATATCAAAACAAGCAATATCAATATTTACTTTCAGAATCTCTTTATACTGAGCAAATTCAAATTTTACAAACCAAAAAAAAATACACCTGTAGACACGCCATTTTTGACCACCCTTAAGACTTGGGTGCCTCATGGTGAACACTCAATGATAAATTGTTACGCTGTCCAAATCGTTCAATTTCTTCAAAAAAAGACTTCGGTTTTCAAGTTTCAGAGCCCAAACCTTGTACCTCCTTCGGACCAAAACCTATTTTTTTTTTAACCTGACCATTCAGAGGCCTGCTGACTAAAAGGTGGCCGGCAGGCCAATTTTTATTGGCCGGCCGTCCCTCTACATGGCTGGCCGGCTGGCTGGCCATTTTTAATGGGGCAAACAGATATTTTGCTACTTTCTGTCCCCCCATGTGCATTCCTTGCACCAATTGGCTCAATACAGATTTTTCTGACAGGGACCCTGTTTTTCTATAAATACTTGACCATCCCTCATGGTTTTAGGTTAGAAAAATTTTCCAAGAAACAAAAACTTACCAAATGCTCTCATTTTCTATCTTGCAATATACATACATTATACATACGCTTCCTAAACCAAAATTTTGGGGCTTGTTGCTAAGGTTAATGAGTCAAAATTTTAGCTCTTGAGGGTGATCACTTTATGGTTTGTGAACCAAATAACATCCTCTCTTCAAGAGATATAGCTTTTGCTATCTTTTCTCTTATTTACACTACTCTTTCCTTCTCTTTTATACACAGTTTTGGACTATTTTCAAGTGCTGAAACTTGTGATCTAAAAGCTACCAAAAGTGGAGGGGTTAACCACCGTTTCTTGAACCTTATTCCATAGCTTATATCCTTATTTTTTCACTTGTTTATTTACTTTTAGCCACTAATTTTCAGAGTTTTCAGAGGCTAAAACATGTGATTTAAAGGTCCAAAAATTGGATACTAGCTTCATTCTTTTCTATTTTTGCTTACTTTTTCTAGCTTTCCAAAATGATTTCAGCACTATTCTTATTAGTTTTGGGGTTGTTTTAATTGTTTATTTAGTTTATGCTTTGAATACTATGCTTATGGTGTTGTAAGTTCTCATAGATTCGGTGGTTTAGGCCATAAACACCAATCTATTTGAATTGATAGTTTAATGATCATCTTTGCATAATCATCTCTGTAATCTCCCTTATTTCTTTGCTTTCTTTGATTAAGAGTTGCTTCAAACACTAGGTTGTTGCTAAAGGCATAAGAAAGAGACTTTCCATGCTTAATGGTTTAATCTCTTCGGAGGTTCATTACCAAGGCATTACATCTCTCTCATGTTAAGTACAACTTCTTGTTGGACGTTTCTCTGTATCGCTTTTTGCACTTAGTGGACGTAGTTATCACTTTTGGACAAAATAAAGAAAATATAAGAAAATGGCAAGGTAATGTAAAAAAGGCTAATAAAATTGGAGTAAAAGAGGTAAAAAGAGTAATAAAATTGAGTTGGGTTCAATCGGACGTTATATTGAACCTATTAAGTCTTGAATCACTACATGCTTTGTAGTGATGTTTAGTGATTCAAGAATCAATGTCTACCACTTCCCTTGAGATAACTCCATGATAGGGAGGAGGCATTGTTGGTCTTTCATATCTTTTATTGAGCCTTTATCCTATCGGTCCATAGATCATCACGCAACAAACTTGCAACAATTGGTGATTTGTGAACCGAATCTACTCTTTCCTTGATTATCTTCATGATAAGGAAAGGCAGAAAGGATAAACATTCCCTGGAAACACTCTGTTTTTGCTCTGTTTCAATTCTGTGGCAGCAGGGCAGGACCCAAAAATAGTGGCCGGCCGGCCACCTTTTTCGGCCAACCACCTATTAAGGCTGGCCGGCCACCTTTTGTTATGCAGGTAGTGGCATTTTCATGGCAGAACAGAGCAAAAGTTGGGGCAAAAACAAATTAATTTTCTAACTGCCAACAGAATAGATTCTGGTAGCAAAATAGAGAGGTTTCTTGGGGGGGGGGGGGTGTTCTCGTTTGTGTGTGCGTGACTCTTCACTTCCCGTAGGCCTTTAAAATTAATGCTTTGATATGTTGAATTAATTAGACTCATTCGAATTTGTAATAGCTAGTTAAATTTAGTTATTGTAATAGCTAGTTTAACTAGTTAATTTGGTGTTGTAATAATTGGTTTAACATTTGGACATTCATTCAGACCCTCTTGTGCGAGGGAACACTTGTAATATTGTTAATGTCTTCCAACTCCCATTTTTTTCTCCCTTTTATTTACTTGCTTATGATGGTTGCATGTAGTATCATATTTTGGTTTCATATTATTGCCATGCTTAAATATCTATTTTTGCATTCATCGAGTTCGGTTCATTATTCTAACATCGTTGTCATTTCCCATTTACTTGAATACGTGTACTACCGCTTGATTTGAGTTGATTCACATGACATGTTAAAAACCGAACCTAGTAGTTGCATTAGTCACTTGCATATTAGAGCATGCATTTTTCTAACTATTTCTTCTCTTTTAGCTTGCCTCAGTTGAGTACTAGGTGAGTATTTCTTGCTTTAGCATATTGCATGTATGTTTGTGTTGCCATATCAAGCATATTTACCATGAGGCTAAGTGCTTATTTGATAT
The DNA here is from genome assembly GCA_036172215.1 of Camellia granthamiana. NCBI lineage: Eukaryota > Viridiplantae > Streptophyta > Magnoliopsida > Ericales > Theaceae > Camellia > Camellia granthamiana. The sequence goes on along the minus strand of CM069906.1, from coordinate 57,438,108 downwards.
ACCTCTTGAATGCTAGTAGATAAATGCTGATTTGCTTAAGTTGAGATGATTTGATTAAATGTGCATATGAGCTTGCTTTTTCAAGCAGCACATTCGGACTTCTTTTCAAAACAAACATGAAGTCAAAGTATTCCAAAGTGGGTAACTTAGTCTATACTTGTGTGTCTCACATAGTAAGTTAGCATAATAATCAGAATAAGAGCATATAATGTACATAAAAAATCACATCATGATTAGTAGAGGCCGATCTTTGATCGGGTGAGTGGGGTGCTCAATTCATGACATTCCCCTCTCATACTTAAATTTCCGAGTCAAGACACTTTGGTTATGACGGATGAGTGGCCTTTGGCAAGAGTCACACGTTTCCTAAATTTTCCAAAAATATTTAGGTGGCGACTCTGAAATCTGGCAATGCAGTCCATTTTTAGCATTTCTGATTGTAAATTGATTTTCCAAAGATTTGCTAGATTTGGACTCTCATTTGTGTTTTTCTGTTTCACATTGCACTTGTAAAACCAGATTCAAAATCATGGGAGTCCGAACTATAGGGCTATCGTATCCGAGAAGACTAACCCCTCCAAGGAGCACGAAAAACCAGCTACAACACCCACCTTAACTTCAAAACTATCCCATGTTGGCATCTTCAACCTCTTGACTTCTCTCTACACTCGCCCATCCCTCAACCCGCTAAAAATATATGACTAAGCTCAATAATAGATTAGGCACACAAATGTGGGTACAAAAACAAGCAAAATGAAAAACACACCATAAATGTTGCTCCAAGGTATCAAGTTCCACAGAAACCTGTATTTATTATCATGTGAATGGAACTACATGCTCATTCCTTACAGGATAGCACAGATTTGTTTGTCTAAAAAAAACAAAAGAATTTAAAAGGTAACAACCATCCAAAAGCTTTCAAATATCAACCACATGATACGAGTAGAGAATGTGACCGACTGAGATTATCAATTATAATTTGAATGAGGCATTCCTTGACAAGGCCGTGCAACTGCTTTCTTCGTACAAGGCACCACAATGTCACGACCTTAGTTGTTTCCAAGCTATCCGTGCGGCACTTAGACAATCTCAAGCTTCACTTGATGATGCTAAGTTAGCCTAACTCACTAACTTAGAAGAAAGACAAGTAAGAGGAACACAAGAGAGTTTGAGAGAATGCCTTGTATTCACTATAAGAAAGTTTTACAACTCTTGGATCATTGATGGAGCAAATGAGCCCCTCTCATATTTATAGGCATCTTAGGCCTTCTCTAGAATATTTCAGAGCATACAAGAAAAGGACTATGGGGAAGCTTCTTATGAAAACTTTTCTTATCCTACAAGAGAGTTCTAGAATCCTCCCTAAAAATATCTATACAAACATCTACCTCATTCTAAAGGTAGGTATAAGGATCTTTTACCACCTCCATTTCTCTAGGAGGTTCTAGAAGCTTCTATTGCTTCTATCCTTCTAATATTCACTTGAATATTCTAGAACCTTTTTCTAGATCATTTAATGTATATTATAGAATTATGTACCATATTCTCATATTTTCTCAAGTCTTCAAGGAGCTTCCAGAATATTCCATTAGCCTCATTTCCTTGAGACTTCCTTTTGGTAGGCAATTCTATCTAGGTAAGTTGGCGAGACGTGACAACAAGCTTCTAATCATTCTTCGTATATTCAGTAAAGTCAGCAAAGAGAAGTCAGGGGTAAAGTACATCAAGCTTGGTCAGTTACGCTTCGAATATGATTCAATTCCAATCCTCATCAGTTAGTAGCCCTTATTTCCGCGAATTTGAGCCCTTATGTCAACCTAAAAATAAAAAATAAAAATAAGAAAACAAAACTAAAAGTAGGAAGATACGGTGAGTTCGTGAAAATTTCTTTATTTTATTTTTTTATAGTAGGTACACTTTTATTAAATCAGCATTAGGCATGTGAGATCAAGCTTTAAGTTCTCAAGAATTAACCGATAGTAATAATAACGTAATTACTTAAGCTTCATTTAATGATTCACAACCCAGATACCAAAGCATGCTAAGGTACATGCCCAAAAAGCTTTCTCACTCATACAATCATGACATGAAGCTTCAAAGTTAGAACATTTTGCTCATTGTCATTCATTATTTAATTTTATTCAAGCTTTTGTTAACATATGCCCAAAATTGACTAGTAAAACTAGTGAAATAAACCTGAAGCAAAAAAATTAATGAAGAAGTACCTATAGTAAGATAAAAGTAAGAGAGCAAAACCCACTTGGCCTCTCTTGCGATTGAAATATGTTTGCCGTAGTCCGACGGGTTCGCTTGATATAGATGGGCCCTTCTCCTTGGCACATTTCCTATATGGTCCATTCTTTTTTTTTTTTGTTGGTAAAACTGGAACTTATATAAAAAAAAGAGTTACATAAGTGTGGGGTAGTAAGTACCCATAGCATCTAGTAAAAGCTGATTACAAACACACGAAGGAGGGTTGATAAAAATTTGAAAACCTTCAATCCCTTAACTATGGTTTGCCATCAGGTCTGCGCATGCATTAGCTTCACGATAAATAAGTTTAAAGGTCATAGCTTGGAATCGGCTCATGAGGTACCTGTAGTCCAAAATGAAGTTGTTAAGTTGATGGTTATCATGAGTATCTCCCGTTAAGAGATGTTTGACAATGTATGCATCGATTTCGATATCCAGAATGTCCACGTGATGATCCAAAGCCAATTTCAGTCTGTCCCTCAAGCCCCAAAACTCAGCAACTATGCTGGTGGCGTGGCCAATGTTTTTGCTAAAGCCCATAATCTAGTTTCCCAAGTGGTCTCTGATTACACCTCCTGCAGAGGCATTTCCTGGGTTATCCTTAGAAGTCCCATCAGTGTTGAGTTTAAAGGAATGGGGTTTGGGGGCTTCCTATTTGACCAAGATCTGAGTGGCTGATTTACCCAAGACAAAAGTGGTGAGGTGTTGCCATTCAAGGGCATGAGCAAGGGCTGAAGAAGGGGAAAAGGGAGGGGGTTGATTTAGTTCGAAGATGCAAGCATTGCGATTTCTCTAGATAAACCAACAAGTGATGGGAAAAACGATAGACCAGGAAGCAAAAGATGGGTGGGATGTCTTAGATTAACAGTTGAGCTTTAGCCATTTGGTTAGGTCGAGGGAAAAGGATGAGAGAGCATTTGCTGAAATACCCAACCTATTTCAAAAGGATGCTGCCACTCTACAACCCTGGATCGCATGTTTGGTGGTTTCCGATGCTGAGTTGCATAATGGACAAGAGTTGTCCTATACAATCTTCCTTCGGTGTAAGAAGGTTTTGGTTTTGAGCCTAAGGTAGAGAGTTAGCCAAAGTGTTAGACTTATTTATTTTGATGATTTATTTAATTATGTTTTAATTTATTTGAAAGAGAAAAATAGAATTCAAAATTTATTTTGATGATTTATTTAATTATGTTTTAATAGAATCCAAAATTTATTTTGATGATTTATTTAATTATGTTTTAATTTATTTGAAAGAGAAAAATAGAATCAAAATTTGTTTTGTCTCATTATTTCTCATCTAAACCTTTATCATAAATGTTGTTAGAATGTATTTAATATTTGATTAAATCAGGAGTTCAAACAACCCAAAAATAGAGGTTCAAACAGCCCAACACAACAGTAGTTCAAAAGGTTCAAGTAGAAGATATTCAAATTTGTAATGATGGAGTGGAAGATATTCAAATTAGTAATGATGGAGTGAAAGATATTCAAATGAATACAACGGCTATAAACGGCTATAAGTTTCATTATATATACCAAAGTTTCTGATGTGAACAAGTTACAGAAACTACAAACAAGTTACAGAAACCAGAAAATATTCTTTGATATAAAATCACTCTCATCTATTCTCTGAAAAATTTTTCTGAAAAGTGTTCTACAATTTTTGTTTACATTCTCTTTCAGAAATTATACACTGAGACGTATATCTTTAAGCCCATCTTTCTTATGTGAGGTTTACAGAAAAACCAGAGTCTCATTTTTATATCTATCTTTGAGAGATAATTCTTGTAACTTTCTGTGAAAGCAAAAACACATTCTTTTCAATCCTGTAAGAGTGTAGTACTCTCAGTGTTTTTTGGACTTAGAAAGTCTATGTAAAATCCGTGGAGGATTGCTCCATCTGTGAAAAGGTTGCTAGCACCCTGTGAAGTTAGAGAATAATGAAAAATCTCAAGTGAAGCTTGAGGAGTGGACGTAGGTCGAGTTGAAACCGAACCACTATAAATTTATTTGCCTCTCTCTCCCTTATCTCTTTATTTTATTTAAATTGTCATACCTATATTTCATACTTTTATTGTGTTAAAATCATTAATTGACATAGTTGTTAGAACACTTGTTTTAATTATTTTTATTTCATTAACTATATTTATCTATTGTGCTAGTCATAATTTTTGTTAAGGTATTGTTATTTTTTTTGTAAAAACATAATTCACCCCCTCTTAGGTTGTCTTTTGGGTAACAATTGGTATCGGAGCTTAGACTCTTGTTTTAGATTTAACCATCTGGGAGTTTCGATCCATGACAACCTTAGCTGAAGGAGAAGCCACAAATAGGCCACCATTGTTTAACGGAAACAACTATAGTCATTGGAAGGATAAGATGACCTTATATCTACAAGCCACTGATTATGCCATATGGATTATTGTCACCAAAGGTCCAAAATTTCCCACCAAATTAGTAGACAATATTAGTGTATCTAAAACTGAAGATGAATGTGATGAGAGGGATCATAAATTATTGCAAGCCAATGCTAAAGCCAAACTCACCATTGTTTGTGGATTAGACTCTAAGGAGTATAATAGAATTTCAAGTTGTGATTCGGCAAAAGAAATTTGGGATAAACTTGAGGTAACGTATAAAGGTATAAACCAAGTGAAGGATTCTCGTATTGATATGCTTGTTCATAGTTATAAATTGTTTAAAATGAACTCTGATGAATCTATTTCAAGTATGTTTACTAGATTTATTGAAATTGTAAACTCTTTGAAATCTCTTGGCAAAACTTATACTAACAGTGAGTTGGTGAGAAAAATTCTTAAGTGTTTACCAAAGTATTGGGAAGCAAAGGTCACGGCCATTATAGAAGCCAAAAATCTCTCCACACTTGGATTGGATGAGCTTATGGGTTCCCTTATGACTCATGAGATCACCATGAAAGGACATGAGGATGTTGAAAACAAAAAGAAAAGTGGAATTGCATTCAAAGCCTCATCAAATGAAGAAGAACATGAAAACTCCAGTGAGGATGAAAGCTATGCCATGTTTAGTAGAAATCTCAAAAAGCACTTCAAGAAAAACAATTATGGAGGAAGAAGACCTTTCAAGAAAGAGTACAACAAAGATAACAAGAAAGAGCCTATTATTTGCTATGAGTGCAAAAATCCTGAACATATGAAGATGGATTGTCCAAAATTGAAGAATCATGGAAAAGACTACAAAAGAAACAAAAAGGCCATTGTAGTAGCTTGGGGAGAAAGTGAAGATGAAAGCTCAAGTGATGAAATTGAAAATGAAGTAGCCAACTTATGTCTCATGGTTCTTGAAGATGAAGACTCTACTCAAGATGAGGTAACTCCTATTTATGAAGAACTTGAAAGTGCATTCCATGAACTGCAAGATGAATTTAGAAAAGTTTGTGCCAAAAATAATGTGTTGAAGAAATCTGTTGCATCTTTATCTATTAATGTAGAAAAATTAAAGAAATAAAAAATTGTTTTGAAAAATGATTTTGATACTATCTCTAATGAGAAAACTACTTTAAAAAACAATATTGATGATTTAACAAAAACACTTGAAAATTTTGTAAAAGGTAGAAATAATCTCAACATGCTTCTTGGAAATCAAAGATGTGTTTTCGATATAGCAGGCATTGGATATGAACCTATTAAAAAACCAAAGAACCTCAATACAATTTTTGAAAAGGCACCTCTCATGACTCACCCTCATATTACTTGTTATTATTGTAGAAAGAAAGGCCATTATATATCTTTTTGTCCATTCAAAAATAATATAAATATGAGAATTAAAAAGATTTGGATTGTTAAGGGATCTAACAAAACTAACCAGGAAGGACCCAAGAAACTATAAGTACCAAAAACCAACACTTAATTATCATCTTGTAGGTTTGTTTTAAGTCCAAAGCTAAAGAAGGGAAGTGGTACCTTGATAGTGGATGTTCCAGACACATGATCGGAGATAAATCCTTTTTTACTACACTGTCATCCAAAGATGGAGGCTTTGTTACTTTTGGAGACAACAAGAAAGGAAAAATCATCGGTATTGGTAGCATTGGTATTTCTCCTAACCATTCTATTGAAAATATTTTACTTGTTGATGGACTTAAGTATAATCTACTTAGTATTAGTCAATTATGTGATAAAGGTAATCGAGTTATTTTTTATAAATCACATTGCACAATTGAAAGCACAAATGATCATAAAGCTTTATTCGTTGGTAATCGTCACGATAATGTTTATGTTCTTCATCTCAATGATCTCTATGCTAGTGATGTTAAATGTTTATATGTTAATAATGAAAATAGTTGGTTATGGCATAGAAGACTTGGTCATGCTCATATGGATTTAATTGCTAAACTTTTGAGAAAGGATTTGGTCATTGGACTTCCAAAAATTAAATTTGAAAAAGATCATCTTTGTAGTGCTTGTCAACAAGGAAAACAAACTAAAACATCATTTAAATCAAAATCTCATATTTCCACAACTAGACCTTTACAACTATTGCATATGGATTTATTTGGTCCCTCAATGACATCTAGTCTAGGTGGTAAACATTATTGTCTTGTTACAGTTGATAATTATTCAAGATTTACATGGGTTATGTTTTTAATACACAAAGATGAAACCTTTTCTTCTTTCATAAAACTCTGTCATAGAATTCAAAATAAAAAAGACTTTCTTATTACTAATATTCGAACCGACCATGGTAAAGAATTTGAAAATGAGAAATTTGAATTGTTTTGTGATGAGCATGGTATTGAACATAATTTTTCAGCACCTAGAACCCCTCAATAAAATGGTGTAGTAGAAAGGAAGAATAGAACTTTAGAAGAGATGAGTAGAACAATATTTTGCGAAAATAATTTTCCTAAATATTTTTGGGCCGAAACCATTCACACTGCATGCTATATTTTAAATTGTGCATTGATTAGACCTATTCTCAAAAAGACTCCTTATGAACTTTGGCATGATAGAAAGCCCAACATTAGTCACTTTTATGTTTTTGGTTGTAAATGTTTTGTGTGTAATAATGGTAAAGATAACTTAGGTAAATTTGATTCAAAATCTGATGAAACAATTTTTCTTGGCTATTCCTTAACTAGCAAAGCTTATCATGTTTTTAATAAAAGAACTCTTGTTGTGGAAGAATCTATACACGTGGCATTTGATGAAACTAACATCTCTGCTCAAAAGCAAATTATTAGTGATAATATAGATTTGGAACCAAATGTGGAAGATTCAAGTATCTACAAAGAAGAGAACTAACCATGTAAGTTGAATAAAGAGATTGAACAACCTATTCTCCCACCTCAAAAAGAAGGAGGAAACAATGATGATTTGCCAAGAGAATGGAAGTTTGTTCATAATCACCCTAAGGATTTAATCCGAGGTGACCCTACAAAAGGTATCAAAACTCGATCTTCACTTAGAAACATTTGTAGTAACTTGGTTTTTCGCTCACAGATTGAGCCTAAAAACTTTCAAGAAGCCGAATTCAATGAACATTGGATGATAGCTATGCATGAAGAGCTTAAACAATTTGAGAGAAACAAAGTGTGGGAACTTGTGCCAAAACCTAAAGATCATATCATTATCGGTAACAAATGGATCTTTCGAAATAAGCTTGATGAATCCGGCACAATTATAAGAAACAAGGCTAGACTTGTTGCACAAGAATACAATCAAGAAGAATGTATTGATTTCGATGAAACCTTTGCTCCGGTTGGTAGATTAGAAGTCATTCGCATGTTACTTGCATTTGCATATTTTAGAGATTTCAAACTTTATCAAATGGATGTAAAAAGTGCATTTCTTAATGGTTTTATAAATGAGAAAGTTTATGTTAAACAACCCCCAGGTTTGAAGATCATGCTTTTCCAAATCATGTTTTTAAACTATCAAAAGCTTTATATGGTTTGAAACAAGTACCTCGTGCATGGTATGAACGATTAAGTATATTTTTGATTGAAAATAATTTTTTTAGAGGAACGATTGACACAACACTTTTTGTTAAAACTAAAAATGATGATTTACTTATTATGCAAATATATGTGGATGACATTATATTTGGTGCTACTAATGAAACCTTGTGTAAGGAATTTGCTAAGTGTATACAAGGTGAGTTTGAGATGAGCATGATGGGGGAGCTAAATTATTTCCTTGGGCTTCAAATCAAACAATATAAGAAAGGAATTTTTATTAACCAAGCTAAGTACACAAAAGAACTACTCAAAAAGTTTGGTATGTATGACTCAAAAATAGCTGGAACACCTATGAGCACATTCATTAAGCTAGACAAGGATGAAAAAGGTAACTCCATTGATCAAACAAAATATCGAGGTATGATTGGCTCACTTCTTTATTTAACTGCAAGTAGACCTGATATTATGTTTAGTGTTTGTATGTGTGTTAGATATCAATCAAATCCTAAGGATTCACATCTCAGTGCTGTTAAAAGAATTTTTAGATATCTTGTTGGTACTCAAAATTTGGGACTGTTTTATTCTAGAGGTGTTGCATTTGATTTAATTAATTACTTGGATGTCGACTTTGCATGCAAACTTAATAGAAAAAGCACCAATGGCACTTGTCACTTTCTTGGTAACTCATTAGTATCTTAGTTTAGCAAAAAGCAAAATTCTGGTGCTTTATCAACGATCGAAGCTGAATATATAGCTTCCGGAAGTTGTTGTGCCCAAATATTTTAGATAAAACAATAATTGGAGGACTTTGATTTGCATTATGATCATATCCCTATTAAATGTGATAATACTAGTGCCATCAATTTAAGCAAAAATCTGATTCAACACTCACGAACAAAACATATTGAAATTCGACATCATTTTTTAAGAGATTATGTTCAAAAATGGGATATTGTACTTGAATTTGTAAACACCGACAAGCAATTAGCGGATATTTTCACAAAACCCCTAAGCGAGGATCGCTTCAATTTTATTTGTGGCGAGCTTGGAATGTCGATTTCTACTCAAAAAGTTTTATTATGACTGTGAAACTTGAATTTTTGTTAAAATGATATATGTGTATTGCTACATTGATATGGAAACATTTATATCAATTGAATGCTCTCAAGTCTTTCATACATTTATTCTCCTTAACAGTTTGTTATTCTCAACTGTGTAATTTTTTTCGGGTTCTGCATCTTGAGGTAAAATTAATTTTGCATACATTGATTATTTTTAAACCCTCATGGTATTTTTTTTGCATTACCATTCCAGCAACAACAACGTTCCACTAAGTTTAATTTTTGCTGGTATTATTTTATTTTAATTTATTTTATTTTGCTATTAGGCTTAATTTCTTTTATTTTTATTTTTTTTCTCATTATTATTTTTTGTTTGGGCTTAATTTTTTTTTCTACTTTTTAATTTCATTTTTCAGTACTTAAACATAAAAACAAAAACAAATCAAAATACAAATATTTACATAAAAAAAAAAAAACAAAAACAAAAACAAAAACAAAAACAAAACACCCTTCATTTTTTTACGGCCATACGCCAATCACAAAAAAAAAAAAAAAAAAAACAAACACATTTACATAAATAAAATAAAAAAAACCCTTCATTTTTTTTTTTTTTACGGCTATACGCCGATCTTGCTTACTTGCCTCTTCCATTGTTTTCTTTTTCTTTTTATCACCTTGGGCGATCCTTGACGCCCCTGCCCCCGTGCTTTCGTCGAGAGCGAGAACTCCCCGCCGACTATCAAAAGCCAAGAATGACGTTACGCCAAATCGAGCCATGGAGGTGGTCTTTCGTTTAAACTCTTTATTTTTGGCCTTCAATGCGCAAATCTCTGCTCGCGCACCCTTGTACATGCGTTGGAGCAGAGAGAGTTGGACATTGATCTAGTGGAGCTCACTCGTTCTGTTCTGTAGTTGATGAGCCAATTTTGTGACTGCAGTCACCGTCTCCATACAGGACGTCAGTGTGAAATGATTGGCTTCAATATCTGATTGAGCAACCATTATTTGCTCAATCGACATCATAGGAAGGTTAGGAAGAGTAGGCGTCGGGGCACTCGGCCCAACAACGCTTGAGGGGTCATTCAAGTCCGGAAAGAGAGTGAGGGGACAGGGCGAGGCCATGTGGTCGACAAGAGAGATGTAATCGAAAGGAGGGTCGTTTTTGGTAGATTTTCTACTCTGCTCAGTCTCTCTGCTCTATCTCTCTCAAGACGACATAGAAAGGGATGCAAGCGAATGAGAAAGAAGAAGGAGAAACGGGTGATTAAGAAAAAGAAGACGGAAGAAAAGAAGACAAGCGGGAGAGAGAGCCAATGCAGTTGATTGACTCGTCTCGCTTTTGTCGGTCGGCTGACGCAAAAGTGAGGTCGCGTGTCCGACACAATTTTCGACGGAAAAGAGAGAAGCGAGCGAATCATATATATATATATGTATATATCTCTGTTTTGATTATCTGTTCCTCCTCATCCCGATTTTGAGCCATGATTTCCTTTTTGATAATGTCACAGGGGGAGAACTTATGATGTTATATATTATGATGTTATATATTATGGTATTATTTTCAAACTAATCTGATGTTATGTATTATGATGTTATGTATTTATGTATTACGATGTTATATATTATAATGTTATGTATTATGGTATTATTTTCAAATTAATCTGATGTTATGTATTTATAGTTTGATATCTTAATCTTGTATCATGTTGTTGATTAAAGCTTATTTATTACACATGTGCTAACCTATGTATTTAGAAATGAATTCAGGGATCATGACTTAAAAGGGAGTCTTTCTTATTCCCAAATCAAATCAAAACATCATTGTGTGCCATCATAAAAAAGAGGGAGATTGTTAGACTTATTTATTTTGATGATTTATTTAATTATGTTTTAATTTATTTGAAAGAGAAAAATAGAATCCAAAATTTATTTTGATGATTTATTTAATTATATTTTAATTTATTTGAAAAAAAAAATAGAATCCAAAATTTATTTTGATGATTTATTTAATTATGTTTTAATTTATTTGAAAGAGAAAAATAGAATCAAAATTTATTTTGTCCCATTATTTCTCATCTAAACCTTTATTCTAAATGTTGTTAGAATGTATTTAATATTTGATTAAATCAGGAGTTCAAACAACCCAAAAACAGAGGTTCAAACAGCCCAACACAACAGTAGTTCAAAAGGTTCAAGTGGAAGATATTCAAATTTGTAATGATGGAGTGGAAGATATTCAAATTAGTAATGATGGAGTGAAAGATATTCAAATGAATACAACGGCTATAAACGGCTATAAGTTTCATTATATATACCAAAGCTTCTGATGTGAACAAGTTACAGAAACTATAAACAAGTTACAGAAACCATAAAATATTCTTTGATCTAAAATCACTCTCATCTATTCTCTGAAAAATTTTCTGAGAAGTGTTCTTCAATTTTTGTCTACATCCTCTTTCAGAAATTATACACCGAGACGTATATCTTTAAGCCCATCTTTCATATGTGAGGTTTACAAAAAAACCAAAGTCTCATTTTTATATCTATCTTTGAGAAATAATTCTTGTAACTTTCTGTGAAAGCAAAAACACATTCTTTTCAATCCTGTAAGAGTGTAATACTCTCAGTGTTTTTTGGACTTAGAAAGTCTATGTAAAATTTGTGGAGGATTGCTCCATCTGTGAAAAGGTTGCTAGCACCCTGTGAAACTAGAGAATAGTGGAAAATCTCAAGTGAAGTTTGAGGAGTGGACGTAGGCCGAGTTGAAACCGAACCACTATAAATTTGTTTGCCTCTCTCTCCCTTATCTCTTTATTTTATTTAAATTGTCATAGCTATATTTCATATTTTTATTGTGCTAAAATCATTAATTGACATAGTTGTTGGAACATTTGTTTTAATTATTTTTATTTCATTAACTATATTTATCTATTGTGCTAGTCATAATTTTTATTAGGGTATTGTTATTTTTATTTGTAAAAACCTAATTCACCCATCTCTTAGGTTGTCTTTTGGGTAACACAAAGGAAGTGGGTGATGCGCGGGGTAGTAGGGAGCTTCCAAAGCCAATTCCAATTAGCAAAGGGAGGGGACGGGAGGAAGGAGTGAGAGAGGGAGTAGGCTGATTTACTAGAGAAGTTGCCATCAAGCTTAGGAGTCCAGATGAGTTGGTCACTGTCAAGACAAAACCATTTAGGCGAGGTGCCTCGTAGGTAATTCTGGATACCCACTGGTAGGGTAGGGGGCAACTAGTCCCAGTTCCAGGAGTTATTGAGCCAATAATCCTTAACAGAGGATGTGTTGTTCGAAGCATTCAAGGGGCCAATGAAATGGCTTTTGAGAGGACCAGAGCCAGTCCAATTATCATGCCAGAAGAAGGTTTGGAGGCTAATCCTAATAGTGATGTTGGTTCCTTTATCAATGATTCCTTTGCCTTTCTTTAAACAACGCCACTAGTAGGAGGGTTTACTGTTACAACCTCTAGGGTATTTAGCAGCAAGGATTTTGGGCCATAGTGAGTTGTTATCAGAATGTAATCTCCAATTGAGTTTGGCTATGGAGACCCTATTGGTAACGGCAGTTTGGCGAATGCCAAGTCCACCGAGATGTTTGGGTTTGGAAACCGTATCCTAACCCACAGCGTGGATTTTACGTTTGTTTGGAGTTGTGCCCCAAATGAAGTTTTTGTTGATTTGATTAATGTTCTTTGCAACGGAGTAGGGAAGGAAGCAGCATTGCATTACATGAGAAAGGATTTCACAATTGACCGCTTTAATGAGGCTGCTTCTACTTGCTAGGGACAGTAACTTAGTTTTCCAGCCCGTGAGTTTGGCCTTGAGCCTCTCTAGTAGGAAATTGAAGGACCCAGCTATGGGCCTATCATGAAAGATCGAGCAATCCAAATACTTACCTAGCTGATCGGTTTTGGGGATTTGGAGTGCATTGGCTAGAGTGATTTGGTTCTCAATGCTAACATTATTAGAAAAGAGGACTTCGGATTTAGCGAGACTGATTCTTTACCCTGATTCAAGATAGAAATCTTGAAGGGTAAAGATGATGGACTGGCAGGTGCAGTATTGGCTTCACCAAACAAGATGATATCATCAGCAAAGAACAGATGAGAGAGGGTGGGGCTTCCTTGAGCGATATGAATGGGCTTCCAATCCCGTTGAGTGCAAGCTTTGATGATTGACAGGGAAAGGAATTCAAGATAGAGAATGAAAAGATAAGGAGAGAGAGGGTCGTCCTGGCGGATACCTCTGAAGGGATGGAAGGTATCGGTAGCACTTCCGTTAATGAGGATGGCCATAGAGGATGAGAAGACACAAGACATGATAAGGTTGACCTAGAGCGGAGGAAAATTAAAGAAAGTAAGAACCTTACAGATGAACCCCTACTCGAGACGATCATAGGCTTTTTCCAAGTCAAGCTTGATGAGCATATGGCCTTTAGACCCTTTCTTGGTTCAGAAGTTATGGACTACTTCCTGAACAATAATCACATTGTCAGACCCTCGACACCCCAGAAGAAAACTGGTTTGGAGAGGGCTTATAAGGTCATCGAGGAGGGGTCTGATTCTAGAAACCAGGAGCTTAGTAATGAGCTTGTATAGCGTGTTGCAGAGCGATATGGGCCTAAATTGATTGACCAAATTGGGTTGGCTATTTTGGAAATGAGACAAATGAGGGTATGATTGAGGTTTGGGTCAATAGAACTAGACTCAAAGGCTTGAGAAACGATCTTAGAGACAAAAAGGGCTAGAATGTCCTAACATTTTTGGAAGAATCCAGGGTGTAAGCCATCAGGTCCAGGTGCTTTCCATGGTTGGAAAGACCATAAAACAGATTTGATCTCCTCCAGCTGGGGTATGGAAGAAAGGTCACAATGACGGGATGGGTCGAGAGTAGGGAATGGAAATGAAGGTTTGGGGATGAGGTTTCCGAGAGGGCTTTAAAGGTGAAGAGTTTGAGAAAATGGTTGCAGAAAAGGGATCAAAGACTGGTGTCACCTGATACCCATTCACCTGAGTTGGTTTTGATGCTAATGATTTTGTTTCTTCTACGGTGAGTCAAGGTGGTTTGATGAAAGAACCTGGAGTTTCGGTCACCCTAAAAAAGGAGGCTCATGTGGGATTTGAGAGCCCAAAATTCCTCTTCAAGTTTAAGGATGCCATGGAATTCGAGGGTAAGGGACTTCTCAAGCTTAATGAGAAAGGAGGATGAGGGATTAGATTCAAGGCTTTTTTGGATACCCAAAAGACGGGCTGCTGGCCTTTTTTTTCTATGAAAGATGTTCCCAAAACAATCTTTATTCCAAATGGTTACCTTAGAGATGAAAGTTTGGATGCAAGACAAGAAGGGGCGGGAGGGGTCACACCAGCTATCTCTGATAATGGAAAAAAATAGAGGGGTCAGAGAGCCAAATAGATTCAAATCTAAAGGGGCGATTAGCCTTTCTAGAGGTAGTAGAGGTGGCATTAAGGAGGACAGGGCAATGGTCCGAGTGGAGCCGAGGGAGGTGGTGGATTATAGTCTCGGGGAAATTAGAGTGCCGCTCAGAGTTACTCCAGCAACGGTCAAGTCTTTCTCTAATGAGGCCACCATTACTTTTCAGATTGGTCCAGGTGAAATGGGGACCAGTGAACCCAAGGTCAAGCATTTTACAATGATCTAAACTCTCTCTGAATTTGAGGGCTTGATACCTCTCATCCTCCAAACTTGTCTTCACTCGACAGAACTTCATTAAAATCCCCAACCATGAACCAAGGGCTATTAACCTAGACAAAAGTAGCCCATCATGATTTGATTACAAATCAAGTGAGGTTTGACTGGATGCAAAAACAAATAGAGATATGTATATTTTTTGATAGGGTAAATTACAAACACTCCCGAGATTTACTTAAATTACAAATTATCCCTTATGGTTCTAGAAATTATATTATGCCTCATAAGATTTCCAATTTCATAACAAATAGGTCATTTTATTAATAAATCATCAAATTAATTAACAATTTTTAATAATGTTAAAATTTTATTTCAATTAATAATTCAGATAATTTTATTATTATATAGGTGAACAGTTTGAAATTTTATTCTTTTAATTAATTCTGTTAAATAAAAAATTCTGACAGTGAGGTATTTGTAATTTTCTAAACCACAAAGGACAATTCGTATTTTCAACAAACTTCAAAGGTATATTTGTAATTTGCCCTTTTTTATAAGTAAAAATAAAATATTTTTGATTAAAAACAAGAGACCAAGGGAGTACTCAACTTCAGCCCGTATACAAAAGAAAACTTGCCAACTATGTTTTTAGTGGTTGAGAGATTTAGGAAGGGATTTGGAAAGTGTAACACCCCTCGTCACTGATCACTGATAAACTACTGATTACTACTAAACTGAGACTGATTATGATTGATGACTGAAGTAATCGAAATATTGAACTGACTGACTAAAATCTGAAACTGATTGATTGAGTATATCTGTTCGAATTGCATTTTATCTGTTTGACTGTTTGATTATCTGTTCATGTTTTTATGTTAAACAGCAAATTGAAGGCCTTATCGGCGGCCGAACCTGAAATCGATTGATGTTTTATGATCATTAGGATTTATGTGATTTTATGGTATCTTTAATTGAAAATTGTTTTGGTGTGATTAAACTGGATTAAATTAGATTAAATTAAGCCAAATTAATAGAGTTGGACTTATTTACTATCCTACCCCTTAGTGGCCCACTACATGGACCATTC
Source organism: Camellia granthamiana (assembly GCA_036172215.1). Taxonomy (NCBI): domain Eukaryota; kingdom Viridiplantae; phylum Streptophyta; class Magnoliopsida; order Ericales; family Theaceae; genus Camellia; species Camellia granthamiana. Next base: position 57,422,106 of record CM069906.1, on the reverse strand, counting down.
TTGAACCTTATTATATTTCATTCAAAACATCTCCTCAGCTCATTTTGAGAGCATAACCGACTGAGAGTAAGAGAGGTAGAAAAAAGCTTGGTTCTATCTTGGTTTGCTTAGAAACTTGAAGACATTGAAGTGTAGATTGTCAATTGAGCTTCTAGACTTGCATTTGAGGACCTAGGTAAGGAACCTATCCTTTTAATTGTGTATTCAAAGCTTGTTCTTGCATGATTCATGAGCCTCTAGTGATCTAAGTCAAGATTTAGTCTAATAATGCTAAATTGAAGCTCATTCCATGCATGCATGTTTGTATTGTTAAGTTTAAGTTGTTTTCATGACAACATGTTACATGCATGCTCATAATTATGTTTAAGACCATGATTTCATCTTGTTTTGAAAAGATTTGGCTCCTTTGAGCATATATTGAAGCTTTGAATTGATTTAAAGTCTTGCATGTCCTATTTGAAGTTAGTTCATGAAAATTGGTTTGAAATTGGATTTGATTGAACTACCCTTGGGCTTTGATTTCTCAAATTGATCTTTGAAACATATAATATCATGTGTTTACAAGTGTTTTCCAGGTTTTCAGCCTAAGAGGATCGATTCTAATGCTTTGAAACTTGGTTTTGAGCTTGAATGTTCAATCTGGGATTTCCAGAATTTGGACTCACGCTCGAGCGGGGAAAGTGGCGCTCGAGCGTGAAATTCGTGCTCCCAGTACTTTGCACTATTTTGATGTCCGCTCGAGTGGAATAAGTGACGCTCGAGCGGGACCTTGTGTCTTACGCTCGAGCGGGTGTCGAGCGCCCTATCGAGCGTGATTTTCACACATCTAGTACTTTTGACCTGTTTTGCAGAACGCTCGAGCAGGAAAGTCCACGCTCGAGCAGATACCTTTGTCCGCATCTACGCTCGAGCGGGAAAACCCACGCTCGAGCGGAACTCTGTTTTCTGAAAATTCTGAAAATGCTTTTAAAATGCATCTTTGCATCCTCTTTCCATCCTAGGCATTCCTAGGGCATATTTAAGGCATCTTAAAGAGGATATAGATGTTAGAACCACACCGAGTCTGAGTAGGGACTAAGTCTTTGATTCCCGAATGTGTAACTTAGTATGTGTTCGATCTGTAACTGTGTAGGGTTGGCGACTGGGGACGCGCTCTAGCTAATTGTAGCCCAGAACTCTGTGAGTAACAACTGTGTAAAGATATGTTCAAATATGAATATCTTCTGAATACTGAATTGTACTACTTTTTGAAATGACACTGTTAACTAAATGAATGTATGTCGTATATTCTGAACTGTATTGTGGCATCCTTAGCAACTACTGTTACTGACTGTTACTGTTACAGAGATCTCTGTCGGTTCCCTTGTTGGAACCACTACTGTTTACTGATTGATGGCCATCACTGGCTGTTCGGTCTTTTAAGACCTACTGTTTACTGTACTACTATGCTAATGGATGTACCACATATGACTGAATGACTGATATACTGAAACAATGAACTGTTTTCATTACTGTAAGGACATTCATTCTAAACCTCTTTACGCATTATGTTATTCACTGGGTTTTAGCTCACTGTTTATATATATATGTAGGTGTTCAGGCACCAGACCGGAGCTAGGAGCGTGGGTTAGACTCCCCTTTTTGTCAAGCCAACCACTGTGCCTCACCGCGAGGTTCCGAGTCTGCCAAGCTATGGCTTAGGGGTGTTTTAATTTCCCCCGTTTGTCTCCGTATTTGTTTTGTATAATTGTATAGACTGAATGTTTTCATACTGTACTGTTTAATAGGGATTAGGTTCCTGTTTTGATCGACTGTAAACGTTGTACATATTGGTTTGCACTGTTTATGTATATGTATGAAAAATCTTTTTGCATACAGACTCATAGCTCATTGGACATTGTTTATTTACTATTTTGGCTTCCGCCAGGCCCCTATACTCTGTTTTACTGTATTACTGTTAAGCAGGCCTTCGGTAATCTCGGATTACTGGCCGGTTACGGTGCTAAACCCATAGGGGCGGGTTTGGGTCGTGACAGAAAGAGAAAATGAAAAAGTATGTGAAATGTAAATAAAATATACCTACATTTCACTTATTTTCACATACTTTTTCTCTTTCTCTTTCTAAATACCCCAACCAATCACGGGCTACATTTGGAGCATGGATTTGGGAGTTGTTTGAGATGATCTATATAAGTGTACTTTTTGACTTTTTGGCTAACAAAGTAGAGAAAAAAAAAGATATATATCTGGAATAACTTTTTGATTTTTTATGAAAAGGTGTGTAATAAAATATTGTAGTAAAATCAAAATGACCATTTGACTCTTATTGGCTTTTTGAATTTTAACTTTTTGACTTTTGGGTATTTGAATTCAAAAGGTAAAATAATAATTTTGTCCTCTGAACTTCTCCCAAGTAATATAGATTTTTTTAATAACTTTTTAACTTTTTGATTTTGTAAATTATCCCAAACATCTACTTGGTAGTGATATGAAAATATAAAAGGAAAGGTAAGTGAAATCCAAATCCATGCTCCAAATTTCACCGACCTTTTCCTTTCATTTTTCATTTTCAAATCTCTACTTAAATCTATACTCCAAATAACAGAGTCTAAAAACACTATTGAAAAGATATTTACAAAATCCAAGAAATTGGTAATATAATTTTTAATTGCATGGCCTAACATACTCCGGAAAACTAACCCGAAAAAAAAAAACCAATTTAATTTTTTGATTCTTCTTAAATTTAATTTAATAATTAACGTTTGATGTAAGAGGGTTAAAAAATTAAATTTTTATTAATTTCTCAAAACACCACATATATAATAGAGGAATGCGTGGAGATGGGAATTTAGAGAGGGAAGAAGGTACCAGAACACAATGGGATTCGCTGAGACACTTTGCGAGTTCCACTGCGAGGCCCTTGCATGACTTCGACATTCCTCTCTCTCTCTCTCCTTTTTCTGCTCCTTCCTAGTGAGGGTTTTAGGGCTGGGCCTGCTGCCTATTCACTTTGAAGTTTGGGAAAATTATGGTAATTGCTAAAACCTATTAAAAATTCATCATAAATTTTAAAATTTTAATTATTAATAATTATAATTTCATTTATTTGTATTTTTTTTTTTTTGACATTGATTGGTGCTTGATTTTAGGGTTAACTTTTTCTAGTAATTTTTTAAAAATATTTTTTAGTAGTTTTTGGTTAATTTGTTTGAAAAGTTACTAAAAAATAATTTTTATGAGAAAAAAAAAAATGCAACATTTGACTTTTTAATATTTTAATTTTTTAGTATTGCCAGACATCTAAAATTTCTGCCTATTTTGAAAAGTGACTTTTTTTTTATTTATTGACATTTTTGAAAAAACATGTAAAAAGTAAAGAGAAAATGTGATCTAAATAAAACAATAAACTAATAAACTAATTTTTTTTTGCCTTTCCAAAAGAGGCCTTCATTTTACTCTCAAATTCCATCTCAAAAATTAATTATACCTAATTTTATATTTACATTATTTTGATTTTTATCAATGTTATATTTACTATCACTTCTTGTCTGTAATCAAACAAAATTTTATTTTATCCCTAAACTATTTTGATATATAAAATTAGAGTTGTAAATTAATCAAGCTGTTCTCAGCTTAATAAGACTCGGCTCAGTTTGTTTTAGTTCAATTCGTTAAGTAAATAAATAAGGTCAGGTCAAATTTTTGGGCTCGTTTAATAAACGAGTCAAGTTCTAACTTGGATAAATCTCGACTTATTTATCAAGTGTCTCTAGGACACAGGTAAAAGACAAAATATTTATAGAACACAATACACTTTTCACTACACTCAATTTGTTTCGGTGAAAAACATTTTCTAGAAAAAGTTTTCTCGAAAACATTTTCAATAAAAAACTTTTTTAAGAAAACATTTTTTCACAAAAAAACGTTTTCTTATATCAGCATTCTTGAAATTAATGTACTAATAGTTGTATTAGTGGTGCGGTAGTGACGACAGTAAGGTGGAGGTAAAAGTAGAGGTGTTGGGGGTACAAGTCACGGTAATGGTGCGGCGATGGGCGTGGCAGTGATGGTGACGATAGTGGTGTAAGGGTGGTAGTAGTAGTAGTAATGCAATAGAGATAGGAGTGGTATTGGTAGTGGTTGTGGGATAGTGGAGGTGGTGGTAGTGATGGTGATGATGATGGTTGTGGCCATGGTGATAGTAGAGATGATGGTAGTGACGGTAATATAGTGACACTGATAAAACTTTTGTTTAGGAAATGTTTTTCGCTTTGTAAAATTGAAAATATATTTTCTACCTAAATAGACTTGTTTTTTATTGATTATGAAAAATATTTTTCGTTAATTTTTATTTTATGTTGTATCAAATGGCAGAAAATATAAAAAAATATTTTTTGAAAAATATTTCTATCCAAACAAACAGAGAATAATTGTAATAAATTTATATTAAAATCAATACATTTTTACATTTTTAGCATTTACCAACAAAAAATACTATTATTTATTTTATTTCATTTCATTACTGTACGGGAAAGAAATACACCTTCTCGTATAATCTTGTTGATCAAGTCTGCGCTCCTCCGTACGACGTCGTTCCACTACCTGAAAACACAAACGTGAGCTAGCCGGCGGGTGTGTGCCGGAAACCTTTCCGATGCCTAAGTCAGTCAACAAGACAAATAGGCAAAAACTCTATGTATTCAGGGAGCAAAGTTGCATTACCTCTCCAAAGGTGATATTGGTGAGTTTTTATAGGTTTCGTGTGACACAATCCTAGTGGGACTCTTACTCCTCCACGTAGAGTCCTCTTAGGATTCATACTCCTGAGAGATAATGCTTCTCTCAACACCCCCCTCACTGCTTAAACCAAGTGAGATGGTTTTACCACAGCCGAACTACCTTACGACCGAAGTAACATTGCCATGTCAGACTAACCGGAGTGACCAACTTATACGCTAGTTCGGCCCTGCCTTACCGTCTTCTACCTTGGCTTCCCACACCACGACCGAGCTATCAATAGAAGATACTTGCCGAACTAACTTAGAACAGTCTGGAAGATAACTTCTCTTACTTCGGCTAGAAGACTCAACCGGGCTAACCGTAGCGCCCTCCTGAACCGATATACAACATTCTTCCTTGACCGGGCCAATCGCGACCGAGATAACACACTTCCGCGACCGGACTACTTGAATGAGGCCTTTTTACTCTGCTTTTCATACTCCGGCCCACACCGGCCCATTACTTAGCCTGGCCCAATTTACCTGTATAAATTACCCTCACAATTGCCCCTTAATTCCATCTGCGTAGCATGATAGGGATTACCTGTCTATAAACCGAGCTAAAGTTTTAGTTTATCCAGCCGGGCTACAATCCTTTAGCTATTCCGGCCGAGCTGAAAACCTTTTAACTTCTCCAGCCGAGCTAAAAACCTAAGCCGTGCTGTGCACGTCCGGTCAAAACGTCGTTTCAATCACAGAAACTGAATCGATTGCCTTTCTAGTGACACGTGGCAGCCTTTGATTGGCCAATCACAGCTGTCGCACCGTTCTTCGTACTTCGCGAATTTGAACAGTTCCCGCCTTTTGCCCCTTCTCTTTCCACAAAACAAACAAACCCTCTGTCTGTGAATCATTCACTAAACTGTTCACTTCTCTCTCTTGGGCTGTGCTTTGCTGTTCTTCATCCTTGCATCTCTGAAGTTTGTGTTTTGATTTCGTTCGCTTCAACCTCATTCTTCTCCCTTTCTACCAGGTTAGTATCATGAATTTATTTCTTTTTTCGTTTGTTTTCTGTACTTTGTTCAATCTCCTGTGGTCTGTTTGGTGTTTTTACAAAACACTTTTCATGCTTAGCTTTGTTTCTGGAAAGAACTTCGTAAGAACTTCTTGAATATCAAGTAATAGTTAGTAGAACACTCATTTGATCCATAAAACACATCCAACCGGACTACGAAACTGTTTTTGCTTATATAAAGATTTAGGTAGATTGGAACCGAACTAGAACTTGTACATATCACAGTAGTTTCAAGAGGTCTCCATCTGATTCACACTAGCCGAAATAAAAACACACCGAACTAGAAGTCTAGGCCCTCAACCGGACTAAGCTTTGGGGCTAAGCCAGCTTTCTTAGTTTCTAAACCGGACTCAGAAAGCTGTCCCTTGAAGCATAACCGGAGTAACAAAACCCATAGGTGGAACCGAGATAACCAATCATACTGCCGAGCCGAGATAACAAGCAACTTGTTAAAACCGAGGTAGATCCTGTAGCACCCTATTTAGCCGAAGTAAGGCTTCTTTTTCTTGTTTTGTTTTTGTAGCACGGTCAATGATCTGTGCTTAACACCTTGTTTTTCCACTTTGCAGACTTAGGTTGCCCAGGCACTCCCTCTGCGCGCTCAACCGAGCTTTTGAGCACATCTTCTCAACCGAGCTAAATTATTTTTAACTTATACAATAAATGGGGAAATATAGGTTCCTTGTAGAAATCTCAGGAGGCCTAGCCGAATTCCGAAAGGATTACAACATTCCAGCCGATGTAAATCTTACCTTAGCCGAACAAGACGTTGACCCATGGGACAACGAAGGCTTTGTCCCCTTTACCATCCAATCAATAATAGAAACCGGACTCAGATTCCCCGTCCAACCTTTAATATGCGAATTCCTTAGACAAACCAGGTTATGTCCAACCCAGCTATCTACCAACACTTACTGTCACAACCCAAACCCGCCCCTATAGGTTTGGCACCGTAACCGGCCAGTAATCCGAGGATTACCTACGGCCTCTGAACAAATTAACAAATAGTAAGGGGCTGCGGAAGCAAATAAGAATATACAACGTCCATTGAGCTGTGCAGACTTATATGAGACAGAAAAATTTTAAACTTTTTATATACAAATATACATATCATCCTCACGTCGTTATATATACATAGATTAGGCAGAAAGGGACTTAGTCCCTTTTTCAAAATACACAAGACTTGAAGAACCCAACAAGAAAACATAACTTAAACTTTTAAATTACATAATGACAACACTTAGCATATCCAAAACCTCCACGGGAGGCACATAGGTTGGCTGACAGAACAGATTCTAGACAGAAGCCTCTAGCCTGGTCACCTACATACATAAATAATACAGTAAGCTAAAACCCAGTGAATAATAACAGAGTAAAGGGTTTAATGAATGATGTCCATCACAGAGTTAGAAATCAGAGTTTATATCAGAAACACAGTCTTAGCAGAAATAGAGTCTTATGCATATACAGATTTCCAATCAGAAATAGATTCAGATACATGCTCATATTCATAATCATATTCAGATTTTGCATAAGATCATATGTGGTACACCCATTAGCTATCCGAACAAGTAGGTCCAAAGACCACAACAAGCAGGTCCGAAGACCACAATAAAGTTGGTACCAACAACCATAAAGGTCCATATCTTGCGCGCAAGTAGCCACGGTATTATATCCCCCGGGCGAGGGCCTTATGCCACGGTATTGTATCCCCCGGGCGAGGGCCTTATGCCACGGTATTGTATCCCCCGGGCGAGGGCCTTATAGACTAAGGGTGCCACAAATATTTTTCAGAAAAACTGGATATTCATTCATTCATTTCCAACATATCATAGCTTTTCAAGAACCAATCATTTCGTATCATAGTATACTGAAAATACATAACATTGAACATAACTTTACAAAGTTATTACTCACAGAGGGCTGCAGAGGCAAATCAGACAGACTGGATATATCAGATAAATCGGGCAGACAATGGCGCGTGACCTACACAAACATATAACATATACACATTGAAATACAACATTACTCCCTTGATTAAACTTGTCCTTTCTAGTCTTTATAGTCCGAAGTTCTACTACATTTATTCTTTCATTACTGAGTCCTTCTTTTCCAAATAGATTGATCCTTTACTTAGCTTCTTAAACAATTATCACAAGATCAATGATTCATTCCTTAACTAACTAATCTATGTTGATTAGTAGCTTATTAATCTTTATTGAGTCATAAATTCCTTAAAACATTATTCACATGCATGAAATTGACATCAAAATTACTAGTTTTATATTCTTATAAATTTTTCAACTAGTTTCCATAATCTTGGACTTAGCTTAATTTATAACCTCAATTTAATTCATAACCATAGATGCCCCAAAATATGTTTAATCTCAAATTACAAGTATGGATTAAAATCTAATTATAAAATCAACACTTTATCTAACATTAGGATTAATTCTAATTTTCCATAAACTTGATGTTTATAAAACATTTCATTTTTCTCTTCAAAATATGAGATTGAATTAATCCAAATCTTTCAAAATCCATGATGTATGCAATACAAATAGGTCCAATTTTATATTAATAACAAAATCAACTTAATTATGAATTTCACAAATCAATTTCTTAGAAATTCAATTTAACTCAATTTCTAACCAAAACTTAATTTATAATCATAGATGTTCTAAAATGTGCTTAAATTGAACAAACCTTTTAAATTAAATCACATGCATGGATTAAACGAATTCCTAATTTTCATAATAAGACCAAAACTTCCTTTAATTCCAAAATCAACTCTCAAATTAAGAATGATTCTCAAAATTGAACCTAATTCAAATCCATAAACCTTTTAGACATGAACTAAAATCCCAAAACCTTAAAATTTTATAATGCATGTCTAATTAAAGTATTAATCTTGTAGATTTTTCCCATGCATGTAACATTTAGGCATAATTTCATGCAAAATCACAACATCAAACCCAAATAATCAATTTCCATAAATTTGAATCTAATTTCATTTATTCATTAACTTGCTAATTTCTTCTATTTATGTGAAATTGAACCCAAATTTAACAAATTTAAGGAATCATAATTCATATACTTCAACCTAACTTAATTAAACATGCAAGACCCAATTTCTATGAATTAAACTCTAAAATCTTGAAAATTCACAATGCATGCAAGGATGAGTTTCAATTTGTGAAGAATAATAGAAATCAAACTCTAATTAATTAATTTCCAAATTTAATTCCATAATCTCAAATCTAATTTAATTTCATCATCTTTTTACTAATTTCCTTTTAATTACACGAAATTGAACCCATTTACCTCTTAATTTCAGCATGTAGGTAATTTATTTACAAGATTGAGCTTCAATTTCTTACCCAAAACTTTCAATCTGATGAATTTCTCCACAACCTTTTGAGCTTCCTCACTTTTCTTCACTTAGTTGCCTTGAGTTCACATCTCCAAAGCTTCTCCAGCAAAACCATGACTTCAGCCCCTTTTTCCTTTTCTCTCTCTCGGTTTTGCATGCAAAAACAATGAAGCTCTCTCTCTCCTTCTCTTTTCTAAATGTTGAGCTTCAGATAATACCTTAACTCACACACACATACTTCACTTCTTGGCCTCACATGGCACACGTGCACTCTTCTTAGTTCTCCAACACATCACATGCGCACACACACCCACCGAATTTCTTCACACACCCACACTCACATACATTCTTAATCTTAGATTCAATTTATGTTTAGGACTTATTTAATTAAGCAATACTTAGTTTTAATAAATTTCAATTAGCACATCATTAAATTAATTATGACTAATCATAAATCCCACATGATTCAATTGATTTAATTTGACTTCCACTAAGGCCCAATTAATTATATTTAATTCCATCAATCCGAATCAGATTTTTAGTCGGACTCCCAAAAGGCTCCAAATATTAAATTAAACTTATTTTCAACCTCAATTTTGGTTTCTTAAATCATTTAGGTCTTCAATTTCTGATCAGACTCCAAGTTTCCGTCAATTAAATTACATATTCAAATTAGACACCCCATAACTAAAATTAATTCACAATAATCACAATCCTCAATCCTCATAATTTAATTAGCTTGATCAACCCCAATTAGGATCTAATTTATCGAATCTCAATTTACTAAATGAAAACGAATATTTAATTAAACTCCAAAATGGGTTCGTAATCAAAATTAAATTTATTCAACTTCTTGATTTCACTTCCTTAAGCCATTTGGACCCTTAATTTCTAATTCCAAAATAAATCTTTAATAGAATCATATACGAGTCAGATTTCACAATTCTCATAAGTCCCAATAAATTACAATACTCGGCAATTAAGTCTCAAATCCTCTTAATTAATCAAGTACTAATCATTATACGTGATGGGGTTGTTACACTTACCGTATAATAATGGGCATAGACGCGCTAAACCGCCAAGCCGGGCTCAACCTCGGTTTAGCCAAAATAGTCCATCAATACTCTTTAGGATCCAAAGATGAAGGCTGGTGTTATTATTTGAGAATACGCCGTGGCCGAGAGAAAATAATTAGGATACACCGGACAAAGACTTAAATGATGATGATTTCTTCTGGGTGTCTGGGAACTTTGAGGACCATCAAGCCCAGATTCCTGGCCGAAGAATAAATTGGAAAAAAGGAGAACCCGGTATACATACTTCGGTTTCAATTCATCCTTTTCTTTTAATTCGGTTTTCATTCTGAACCGGACTAACAGTTGTCTTCTTTTGCAGATAAGGCCCATCTTCTATCGAATTACGGCTACCCCAACCTAGGTATTCTGCGCGCCGCACTACGGGTTAAGGAAAGAAGTTGGGCTAAATTGCTAAACTTCGAACCGACATACCGATACAGCGGTCGCCGAAAAGCGAGGGTGACTGACTTTCTTCTTGAGGAAGCACCGCAACCAGACCCCTCCTTGCCCGAAATCAACCTAGTACCTCTCACAGCCGAACAAGAAATGGCAAAAAGAAACCGACTGTAGGCATTACTGATCGCAACAAACTCCGCCGAAGTACCACAAGCCGGCCCAGACCATTGAGACCGTGGTGGCCCTTCCATCCCAACAGCCATCTTCCTCTCGCCGAAACAAGCGTGCCCGGATTAGCCAAACCGAGCCACGACTTGCTGATGAGGACGAGACCGTTCTGCCACCCAGCCCTCCTCCAAGCCCTCAGCAAAGCCTCCAACCAGAGCAGTCCGACCGAACTGCCTCCTCCTCCAAATGGGCTCCTAATCTCACCTTCAACGACCGAGATATAACTGCTTCGGATTCGGTGGTTGCTGAGAAGGACCACTTGATGGCTTTCAACCTAGCCAAAAGTGTGTGCCTTCCCATGGACATGGAGCACCATTACAAGCAGCTCAACACCGAACTGAAATCCATCCGGTCTTCGACCAAGTCCATGATCCTGGTAAATAGCTCTCTACTTTCTATGTAATTTTTTTCCAACTTTCAGTTCAGCTAAAGTTACTTCTCCTTTGCAGGCCATCCAGAAAAACCAAGTTACACACAGGAGGGTCATGGAACTTAAGAAAAGTACCAGGGAGGCCATGGCAGAGGCCAAAACAAAAACGGCCGAACTGGAGGAGGCAAGAAAACAACTCGCCGAACTCCGGTCCGAGAACGGTCGGCTGACCGAGCTTGCTAATTCGGTTGAGGCCGAAAAGTAGAAGGTTGCCAACGAGGCAAAAGACAAATACCTGCGCCTTTTGGCAAAGATTGAGAAGAAAAAAGACACCGAGATAAACCAACTGAAGGAGGGCATCAAGAAAGCCAAAAAACAAGGCTTTAAGAAGGCCGAAGACGCATACACCCTCCAGTGCAACGCAGCCAAAGATTTATTCTTCAAATGTGGCTGGAGGAGTGCGGTGGAGAAGCTCGGTTGTACGCCCGACACCGAGGTCTACAATCCTCCGCCGTACTCCATTCCGGCTTCGCTTTCGCAATATGCTGCCGATCTTCAAAGGCAATTTCTCAAAGGATCTGACAATGATAAAGATGATGATGAAGATTCTGATGAAAATGAGCCAACTCTCACCCCGGTCGTTAATGAACAACCAAATGATCAAACAGTTCGGTTGGAGCCTGTCATTGAAGACCTAACGGACGAGCTGCTAACTGGCAGAACGCAACCAACTGAGACCGAGGTTCAAGGTGAAACCGAGCTCCCAGCTCAAACCGTGCTCCCAGCCGACACCGGACTTCGAACAGATGCTGATGGTGATTTTGATGCAGAAATTGATGATCTCTTCAACTGATTTTCTTTTTTCTTTCTTCTTTTCTTTTGTTTGAAACTTGTAACCGGGCTGCGGCCCCTCAATTGTACTGTCTTTTGTACTTTTAATGAAAAAATCTTCTTCTGTGCTCCAACTCTTATTTCGGTTTTATTACCTGTTTGATCATGCTTGCACTTGTAATGAATTTTCCACGAACTCATTTGCTGTGCTGTGATCTCAGTTTAAGCTATCTAACTTACTAGCCAACCACTCTTCAGCCGATATATCTACTTCGGCTGAAGAGTATCCAGTGTTGGTTTAATCCAGCCAACCACTTCTTCAGCCGATATAACTACTTCGGCTGAAGAGTACAAAGAGTTGGTTTAATCCAGCCAACCACTCTTCAGCCATACACTTACTTCGGCTGAAGAGTAAAAATAGTTGGTTTAATCCAGGCAACCACTCTTCAGCCATACACTTACTTCGGCTGAAGAGTAAAAATAGTTGGCTTAATCCAGCCAACCACTCTTCAGCCATACACTTACTTCGGCTGAAGAATAAAAATAGTTGGTTTAATCTAGCCAACCACTCTTCAGCCGATATAACTACTTTGGCTGAAGAGTACAAAGAGTTGGTTTAATCCAGCCAACCACTCTTCAGCCATACACTTACTTTGGCTGAAGAGAAAAAATAGTTGGTTTAATCCAGCCAACCACTCTTCAGCCATTCCCATACTTCGACTGAAGAGTAACAAGGGTTGGTTTAATCCAGCCAACCTCTAAGTTGGTTTTTCCAGCCAACTTAGAATAAAGTGTTTGGTTATTCCGACCAAACGTCCTGCAGCCTGGATCCTTATCCTGGGCTTAGGAGGGGTCATAGTTGGTTATTCCGGCCAACTATGTTTACAATGCTACTTACTAAAGCTACTTTCTACTGAAAACAATTATACTAAGAAAGAATCGACTTGTTTTATTGAGAAAGTAAAAAATTACACATACTTAAAAGAAAAAAAAGCTAGAAATAAAACAGCTTGAGATTTGCAGTGTTCCATGGCCTGGGAATTGCTTTGCCGTCCTTATCTTCCAAGTGGTATGCCCCTTTGCCTGCTAATCCAACCACTTTGTAAGGTCCTTCCCAATTAGGCCCCAGCTTGCCATCTCCTGGAACCAAGGTGTTTCCCATCACTTTGCGCAGCACCCAATCTCCGATCTTGAATTGCCTTGGATGCACTATTTTGTTATACTTTCTTGACAATTCTTTTTGGTAGGAGGCGATGTGAACCAATGCTTTGTCTCTTCTTTCTTCCGCAAGGTCAAGCTCCAATGCTATGGCTTCGCTATTTAAGTCTGGATCAAAGTTTTCGCTTCGAATTGTGGGGAGGCCAACTTCTAATGGGATGACTGCTTCCATGCCATAGGCTAAGGAGAATGGTGTTTCTCCTGTTGATCGTCGAGGCGTGGTGCGGTAAGCCCATAGAACATGGGAGAGCTCTTCTGCCCACTTACCTTTTGCCCTCTCTAACCTCTTCTTTAATCCATCCAAGACTACCTTGTTTGACGCCTCTGCCTGACCATTTGCTTGAGGGTATGCCGGTGTAGAATTGTAGAACTCTATCTTGTACTCTTCACAAAAGCCTCTGAAAATTCTGCCGTCGAACTGAGTGCCGTTGTCTGAGATTAATGCCTTTGGTATGCCAAATCGTGTGATGATATTCTGCTAGACGAACTTCTTTACATCTTTCTCCTTGATTGATGCCAAGGCTTCTGCTTCCACCCACTTTGTGAAGTAGTCAGTTGCGGCGAGAAAGAACTTCCTGTTGCCTGGTGCTGTTGGAAGCGGGCCTACTATGTCCAATCCCCACATTGCGAAGGGCCATGGGCTAGTTAGAGGTAGAAGTTCTCTGGCAGGTTGGTGTATTTGGTGTGCGAACTTTTGACACTTTTCGCACTTTTTAACATACTTTTCTGAATCCGCTTGCATGTATGGCCATCAATATTCTTGTGAAATCGCTCTATATGCCAATGATCTTCCTCCTTGATGGCTGCCACATACACCCTCATGTATTTCAAATAGGAATGCTTCTACTTTACTGGGGTGAACACACTTTAAGTAAGGTCCTGAAAATGATTTTTTGTATAATGCTAAGGATGGAGAGAGCCAAAATCGCTGCGACTTTGCTCTTATTCTGTTGGCTTCTTTCTTCTCTTCTGGTAAGGTGCCGTCCTTCAGGAACAGTATGATGGGATCCATCCAAGAAGGGCCTAACTCAGCACAACATACCTCTTCTGTTTCTGGGTCTTCAATGCTTGGTCTAGGCAGGTAGTCGATTAGTAGTGGGTGAGGAGTGGAGGTGTCTGCCATTGAGGCGAAGCCTGCGAGTTCGTCTGCTCTGCTGTTTTCCTCTCTGCCGATCTGTTCTATCCTCACCGCCTCAAACTTCTTTATCTCTGTTCTGACCAATTCTTGGTACTTGGTCATTCTATCATCCTTTGCCTCGTAGTCGCCAGATATTTGGTTTACCACCAGCTGTGAGTCGCTGTAAACCATTAGCTCGGTGACCTTCATGTAGAATGCTGACTTGAGGCCTGCCAGGAGCGCTTCATACTCCGCTTCGTTGTTTGATGCTGGGAAGCCAAGGTTGATTGCCTGCTCCACTACTAGGTCGTCTGGAGAGATGAGGACTATGCCAAGTCCTGCTCCATGCCGGTTGGATGCTCCATCCACGAAGAGCTTCCGCATCTCTCCGACAAACAATTTCCAGCAGGTGGAGGGATCAGATGATACCTTGGGATCTTCCAGGTTGCTGGCGTTTTCTTCAGAGTCCATGCTCGTTGTCTGCCCCTTGCTTTCTATTTGTACCAAGTCTTTATTTGTCAGTGAGTCCTGACTTGGTATAGCATGGTTTGTTTCTTCCTTCCTTACTTTACTCTGGTCTGCCTTGGGGCCTGACTGAGTAACCAGTACCAGGGGTTGCGTTATTCCGACGTCAACTTCCATCCTTAGTTCGGTTGTCTCAGTTAGGTCGATTGGGCAGATGTGATGACTCCCTGGTGTGAATTCTGCAACAAAATCTGCCAATGCTTGTGCTTTTATTGCGGTCCTAGGTTGGAACTTGATGTTGTATTGTCCCAACTCTACTGCCCACTTTAGAATTCGCCCATAGAAGTTTGCTCTTTCAAATAAAGCCTTTAATGGGAAGGCTGTGAGAACAATTATGGTGTGAGCGTGGAAGTAATGCGACAGCTTCCTGGAGGCCATCATCAAGGCCAATGCCAGTTTCTCCAGTGGCAAGTACCTTGTTTCGGCGCCCAGTAATGTTTTGCTGACATAGTAAATAGGAAGATGTTGGATTCCTTCTGCGCGGACCAAAACTGCGCTGATTGCATGCTGCGAGACCGCCAAGTACAAGAAGAGCTCTTCTCCAGGGATTGGTGTTACAAGTAGTGGTGGAGAAGACATGTATTCTTTTAGGCTTTCCAAGGCGTGGTCGCATTCTTCGTCCCACTCAAACTTGGCCTTCAGTGCATGGAAAAATGGTCGTAGTCTGTCTGACGACCGGCTTATGAACTGGTTGAGCGCAGCCGCCATGCCAGTGAGATGTTGTACTTCCTTTACTGAGTTTGGCCTCTCCAGATCCTGTATGGCTTTGATCTGAGAAGGGTCCGCTTCTATACCTCGGTTGGTCACCAAGAAGCCTAGGAATTTGCCAGATCCTACTCCGAACGCACACTTCGACGCGTTGAGGCGTAACTTATGCTTCTTCAGGATCTCGAACATCTCGCCTAGGTCCTTGAGATGGTCATTCTCATCTTTGCTCTTAACCACCATATCGTCTATGTAAGCCTCCATTGTTCTACCTAACAATGGCTCAAACATCTTGGTGACCATTCTTTGAAATGTCGCCCCTGCGTTCTTCAGGCCGAAGGGCATGACCTTGTAGCAGTACAATCCTCTTGGAGTTGTGAAGGATGTGACCTCCTGGTCTGGTTCATGCATGGCGATTTGGTGGTAGCCTTTGTATGCATCCAGAAAGCTAAGTCGGTTGTGCCCCGCCGTTAAGTCTACCAGTTGATCTATCCTTGGTAGAGGAAAGCTATCTTTTGGGCACGCCTTATTGACTGTTTTGTAGTCGACGCAGACTCGCTACTTGTCATTCTTCTTTGGTACTACGACTGTGTTGGAGATCCATCTTGGGTAGTGTACCTCCCTGATTGCCCCAGCCTCCAGCAGGTTTCCTACTTCTTCTGCCACTATTTCGGCATGGTGGAGTGCCGATCTGCGGGTGCGCTGAACGATTGGTTTGGCAGAAGGGTGGACGTTGAGTTGGTGGCAGATGAAGTTGGGATCAATGCCTGGCATGTCGTATGGGGTCCAGGCGAACACTTCGATGTTGGAGGTCAGAAATTCCAAGACCTCCAATCTCTCAGTGCTGGACAATGACGAACCAAGCAAAAAGAACTTATCCGGGTTCTTTTCATCTATTCTAACCTCCACTAAGTCCTCTACTGCTTTCTAACTAGCCGCCTTGCCAACATCTGCGAATAGTTCATTACTCTCAGGTTCTTCAACCGAATGAACGTATCCTTTGGCAGCGCGGCTGCCGTTCACTGTGACAAAGCACTGCTTCGACATGATCTGATCTCCATAAACTTCTTCTATCACTCCGGTGTCGTTGGGAAACCGCATTACTTGGTGGTAGGAGGACGCCACCGAGCGCATGGCATGCAGCCATGTTCTGCCCAAGATAATGTTGTAGGTGGATGGGGCCTTCAACACCCAAAACTCCACTTGTTTCGTCACACTCCCTGCTCTGACTGGGAGGATAATTTTGCCGACGGGCCATTCTGGCATGGAGTTGAATCCGATCAGGGGAGATACGGCAGGTGCCAAGTCTTTATCTTGCAACTTCAATTGTTTAAATGTTTCGTAGTACATTATTTCACATGAACTACCCTGGTCGATCAGAATCTGCTTGACGTCAAAATCCTTGACTCGGAGAGTGACAACCAGAGCGTCATTGTGAGGGCAATAGATCCTGTCCAAGTCTTTGTCTGAAAAAGACATAACATTTGTAGCCTCGGTCTTTCCCCTCTTAACTGTAGGCTGGGTACTTAGCACCTCTCTTAAGTGTTCAGCCTTTTTGATTGATCCTCTGAGCTCGCATACACGCTCTGGTTCAAAGACTCCATGTATCACATTGATAATGCCTTGAGGTGGGGCGTCGATCGGCATCCCATTGGGGTTATTATGATCTTGGGGGGCTGGTTGCGTCCCTCCTTCAATGTATTTGTCCAAGTGACCTGCTGCCACCAATTCTTCCAAGTGCTGTCTCAATGGTGTGCAGTTCTTAGTGCGGTGCCCCTTTTCTTTATGGAAGGTGCACCGTGATCTGTCGTCGTAATCCTTCTGAGCCTCGCCTAGCTTGGCTGGCCACTTGACGAAAGGCTTGTCTCTTATTTCACTCAGAATTCGGTAGATCGGTTTCTTGAAGACCGTGGTTATGGCAGTGCGGACTCTCAGCCATCTCTTATCCTGGTCTTCTTCGTTGTCTCGCCTGCCCCGCCCGTTCTTGCTCGGACGGTTTACCGCATTGACTTTTGCTGAGGCCTTTTTCTCTGGCGTTGCGGCTGTGTTAGACTTTGTTTTAGCACGGGCGCCATCCTCCTCCACCCTGATGTGCTGATGCACTCTTTCCATCAAGGCTTCCATGGTGAGAGGCGGCGTCATGGTGATTGAGTCCTTTAGTCTGTTCCCAACTGGAAGTCCTCTTTTATACTGGGCAATGGCGAGATTGGTGGGACAGTCCCCAATCTGGTTAAAGGTCTTCCAGTAACGACTGTTGTAAGATCTTAGGGTCTCCTTGTCGCCCATGTTGATGGAGAGTAACTGGTCGATCTCTACCGGGGTTTTGGTGTTTGTTCTGAATCGTGTGACGAACGCCTCCGCCAATTGCGCCCAGGAGGCTATGCTGCCTTCTGGGAGTTTCTCAAACCAAGTCAGGCCTAGGTCTCCAAGGCTTGACGGGAAGAGGATGCACATCAAGGCCTCGTTTCGCCGATATACAGCCATGACCTGGTGAAAGTGGCTCAACTGTGAGTAGGGGTCCGTCTTCCCCTCGTATGTAGTGAATTTGGGCTGAAGGAAGCCTGATGGTAGGGGCGCGTTCTCAATTGCTGGAACAAACGGCGAGGTCTGCAGCCTCGCCAATGCCTTGTACGTTGGTTCGTAGGCAGGGCGCGGTATTGGCATTCCAAGCTCGACGCTTCCATGCGTCCGATGAGCCAACCGCTGTAAGGCAGAAACTCTATGTGGATCATGTGCCCTGGTGTCTTCCCTGCATCGTGCCTTTTCTTCTAGCACGGTTCGTAGGTCGGACGATCTGGGCAACTTTGTCTGTCTAGATCTTGTTTGGTGCGTATGTGAAGGCCAATATATGCTCCCTTCCATGTATGACCTCTCGGATCTCGTCCTTTCAGACCTAGGGTGACGAGTTCTGGAAGATCTGGGTTGAGTATCGCCTGTCCTGAGGCTTTTACTCTCTGCTTGTGAAGGTGTGGTGTTCCTACTATGACCTTCCGAGTGACGAGGAGGCGTCTTGGTTGTGCGCCTCGCTCCTGTCGCCACTTCTTTTCCCTTCATCTGGCGCTTTAGGGATTCCATATCCGCCGCCATCTGTCGTATCAACTCGTCTTGCTCCTTGACGCGTTCTTCCAAGGTTTGATCAACCCTCCGCCTTTGTCTTTCTGGACTTTGTGAACGGGAGTGGTGAGGGCTGTCAGTCCGCCTTCTCTCCCTTGTATCCCTCCTGGGATTCTGTCGTTGCTCCAAGTCCGCCATAGGAGGGATCAAAGGTAGTCCTTCGCGTCTCGCACCTCCCTGTGGTGTTTGTCCGTCGATGGCGGAGTGTGACACATCTTCGTTGTGCGCCATTGATTCTTTCTGAGGAAAGGCTTGATCAAAAGGTTGTTCTTGTCTGAGTTCCCACAGACGGCGCCAATTGTACGGGAAAGAAATACACCTTCTCGTATAATCCTGTTGATCAAGTATGCGCTCCTCCGTACGACGTCGTTCCACTACCTGAAAACACAAACGTGAGCTAGCCGGCGGGTGTGTGCCGGAAACCTCTCCGATGCCTAAGTCAGTCAACATGACAAATAGGCAAAAGCTCTATGTATTCAGGGAGCAAAGTTGCATTACCTCTCCAAAGGTGATATTGGTGAGTTTTTATAGGTTTCGTGTGACACAATCCTAGTAGGACTCTTACTCCTCCACGTAGAGTCCTCCTAGGATTCATACTCCTGAGAGATAATGCTTCTCTCAACACCCCCCTCACTGCTTAAACCAAGTGAGATGGTTTTACCACAGCCGAACTACCTTACGACCGAAGTAACATTGCCATGTCAGACTAACCGGAGTGACCAACTTATACGCTAGTTCGGCCCTGCCTTACCGTCTTCTACCTCGGCTTCCCACACTACGACCGAGCTATCCATAGAAGATACTTGCCGAACTAACTCAGAACAGTCTGGAAGATAACTTCTCTTACTTCGGCTAGAAGACTCAATCGGGCTAACCGTAGTGCCCTCCTGAACCGATATACAACATTCTTCCTTGACCGGGCCAATCGCGACCGAGATAACACACTTCCGCGACCGGACTACTTGAATGAGGCCTTTTTACTCTACTTTTCATACTCCGGCCCACACCGGCCCATTACTTAGCCTGGCCCAATTTACCTGTATAAACTACCCTCACAATTACCATCAATCAAACAGAGTGCAAGTATATATTAAATAATATAATTTTTTTTTTATAAATAACAAAATAAATATATTAATAAAAAAGAAATTTCATTATTGAGTTTTGAATAAATTGAAGCTCAATTAATTAACGAGTTGAGCTATTTTTAAATTAAATTAATTATTATCAAGTCGAGCTCAGCTTAAATTTTAAGTTGGATAAAGAAACGAGCCGAAATTGAAGGCAGATGTTTGCAGCCCACTGGAAAAAAAACTAGCTGTACAAGTGCTAGTACCTTCCAAGCCAGATGTTTCTTCAATTTTCTAGCTCCCACAATAGCCATTCCCTTACCTACCTCTTCAAATTCCCAATGTTGTTCGACTTCTTCTTCTTCTTATAGCACTACTATTACACAACAAAACCAATTGCACTACAATCTTGTTTCTCTTTTTTTCCATTTGCATTTGTGGGTTTGCAAATGGCTGTGGCTATGGCTTCTGGGGGTATTACTATTGGGCTTTACACTAACTTCAAACCACTTGACAAGCAACCCTCCTCCAGAACAGCCCTCTTCACAGCCTTTTCAGGGTTGGATCCAGTTCAACGCTTGTGCATTTCTACTAGGGGAAGGTATATATCACTGTTAACTTGTTCTGTAGCAAATTTGCCCCAATTTGAGATTTGGGTTTTGTTCCTTTTTTTTTTTTGGGTTTTATTTATTTATTTATTTATTCCATTTTTGGGACCTTTTAAGTTGAATAATTGACACCCAAAAAATAAAAATAAAAAATGTAGATGAAGAGAAAAAGAAAACTGAAGAATTCATAAAAATTTTGGAATTTGCAAACTAATTTAGGAATGAAAAAGCTGTCACAAAGCTTCACTGCTTAGGCTTTACCTAATTAGATAGAATATTATCAATCTCTATAGTTGCAATTAACTTACTAACTTCTTGTTCTTTGTATTTAATTTGGTAAACTATTGGTACTTGCTATCTTGTGGATTGTTGTTCCTGATTGGGTTATGTTTACTGGAGTTTGATATATTAGTGTTTTACCTTTTCCTAACTATGCTGGGGTTCTTTCTCTCTAATCCCAAAATTGAGACTAAAATTTTCAACAAATAGTACTAGTTTATGTAGTCAATGTGGTGAAATGGGTCTTTACTATCTGGATCAATTCCGCATTGCTGTTAACAAGAGCAATATTTAGAGAATGGGTAGAGCTAACCTGACCCACCTTGGTTAGTTGGGTGGGAGACTCGGTCAGTCGATCCATCATCTTTTGTGCAGCCTCGGGAGCACCACATGCACATGCAACAGTTTTGCTTCGAGACTACTGAATAATTTTTGAATTAGACCAAATAATAGGATCCTTTAACTGGTATTGAACACACTAGCATATTCTACCACATTAATTTTAATCCATGGGCAATGTTGATCCACTTGCAATTGCGCCAACTAAGGTTGTGACCATTTTTGAGTGTTTTAAATACTGTTAGCTTTATTCTCCAAAATCCCCAAGTTTAAGATTGTTTTTCATGTATTAACTCTAAATATTTTTTTGTCAGATTCTCATCTTCCCTAACTACAATCATTCGAAGAGCATCATCTGCCACAGCTGTGGAGGTACAAACCAATGATAACCACGTAATTGGTTTTGATTGTGTACTAATACACTAATTTATTTTCTCATTTTCTTGTCTATTTATTTTGGTTGGTTGGTTTGTGGGAACGGTATGATAAACAGGGTGGAAGTTATCAGGAGATTGACTCAATTCCAACACCAAAAGTTATAATAGACCAAGATTCTGATCCTAATGTGACTGTGGTAGAGATAACATTTGGCGATCGCCTCGGAGCCCTTCTTGATACTGTACGTGCACCATTTATTTAGTGCTTCAAGTATTCATGTTTATACTTTTGCTCTTGCTGTTTTTGCTTATCAAACTGAGATTTTGAATATAACTTCTGCCTGTTTTTTTTCTAATCTATTAGAATGCATTTCATATTGTTTCTCGCTGTCTATGAATGGGTTGCAGATGAATGCACTTAAGAACCTTGGGCTGAATGTTGTCAAGGCAAATGTTTATCTCGATTCTTCTGGAAAGCACACCAAATTTTCCATCACTAAAGCGTAAGTCTTATGTTGTGGGTATTATTAGAATTTGAGTTGTTGATGTTCTAAATTCTGATCCAAGTATGGAAACACAAAGGAACAGAGAAATGTTTATTGTAAAAAATAAAAAACAAAAAATTTAGTGAATAAGAGGATAGTTGTATCCCAAATGACCTTGTGTAGGAATTTGTGGTACAAGATAGTTGGAATGTGTTTTACCAGAAATCTGGATTGGTCCTTGGAATTATGTTATATAGTGATTTTTGATTGCTTTGGTGGCGGGGGCTTATGCAGTGACACTGGTAGAAAAGTTGAGGATCCTGAGTTGCTTGAGGCAATTCGTTTGACGATTATAAACAATCTGCTTCAGTATCATCCGGTATTCCTTGAATACACGATTCTGTGCTTAATGCTATCTGCTAGAGCACATATTGCTGGATTTATCTCTGCCTATAAATTTCTTTACTGTTTTGCATTGGTGTTTCAGGAGTCAAGCTCCCAATTAGCAATGGGAGCCGCCTTTGGAATTATTCCGCCAAATCATCAGGTTCTTCCTTTTCCCCCCATCTGAAAAATATAAAATTATGTCTAATACTGTTGATTTTTTATTTTTTTATTTATTCTTTTCTTTGGATAAATTACAAATACATCCTTTGAGATTTGCTTAAAATACGGATTACCCCATGTGATTTGAAAAATTCCAAATACCCCCTTGGCATAATTTTTTTATTTAATTGAATTAGCCAAAAAAATGAAATTTCTAACTGCTCCCTCATACAATAATAAAATTACCTGAATTATTAATTGAAATATATTTTTGATATCATTAAAAACTGTTAATTGACTTGATGATTTATTAATAAAATGGGTCATTTGTTATGAAATTAGAAACCTCAGGGGTGAAATGTAATTTTTAAAACCATAAGGGGCGATTCCTATTTTAAGCAAACCTAGGGAGTATTTGTAATTTATCCTTCTTTTTTTTTTGGATTGTATATTGGTTTGTGCCCCTTGGAGCTTTCTGAATACAGTTTATATCGTTGCTGATTAAAAAAAAAGTTGGTTTGTACTGTACAACATTTATTGCGGTGAACAGTGAACACTACTATTTAGTCAAATAGGATTTATTTTTTGTGAAATATTTGTTTTATGTTTACCGTCAAAAGGAATGGAATGGATGGATTGAGGCAGGGAGTGGTGCGATAACATTCAATTTAAAACAGCATGTTTAGTGGTTCAACATTTATCCCAACATTCCCTATTCTGCGAGAAGGAGAAGAAATTTTTTTCATGAGCGTCCTTTACTTTATTAACATTAAAATGGAAAAAAAGAGACAGTTCTCCAATAATCCTTTATCAACTCTTCCCTGTAATTCATGATATGCATCCTATTCATAAAAATTAGGGGTGAGCAGCGGATATACCGATCCGCCAAAACCGACCGAACCAAACCGATCCGCCTCATTTTGGACGGATGCGTGATGACGAGCGGACGGTTGCGGATTGATTTTCTCCAATCCGCCAATTTGGCGGACGGATGGCGGATTTGAGGTTTCTTTGGCCGCAACCGAACCGCCAAACCGCGAGCACCCTTAGTAATTTATAAGATTTTGTGTTTTCAATGGTTTAAATATTTTGTTTGTATTTTCAATTGAAAAAGAATTCAAATATTCTATTGAAAAAAAGTTTTTAACTTGAATATATTTTTTGAATTGAAAAAAATAAACGTATTATTTATCTATATTTTTCAGTTTTTAAATCTAACTCTAAAAGTAATAAATAGAAAATATGATATATGCTTGTTGGTTTTTGTTTTCAAAAACATATATAAATGTAACAATACAGAGACATACAATCTCTACTATTGCTCTGTTCATGGTTTTGGTGGTTTAAATTGTTTTTATATTTTAAGAACCACAGATTGTAATACTTTATGTAGATGAATCATGCAATGATTGTGATAATCTAAAGTTTCAAACTTTCTTTCTTTGGATGAGGCATGCAGTAATTATAATACTTTTTTAAGTCATTGACTGTAATATTTTTTTTTTTTTTTTTTTTTTTTTTTGAGGAAGTGCACAAGTTGAACTATGTTGAAAATTTATAAAATTTCAAACCGCCAAACCGATTCGCATCCATCCGCCAAACCGCCAATCCGTTCAATCCGCATCCGCCGGATTGGCGGACGGATGCGGATTGATTTTCTCCAATCCGCCAATCTGGCGGACGGATGGCGGATTGGAGGTTTCGTGGCCGCAACCGACCCGCGCCCACCCCTAATAAAAATAATCCACTATGAAATTTGGAAGTTTTATGGTGGGATCATTCAATGGAACTTGATGCTTTGTCTTAAAGTTTTTCCCTCAACGTATGCCCAGTGGGGACTTAACAGTTAATACTGTGTCATAATCGTTAGCATATGCGAATGCACTGGCTTTATCAACGACGTGTGAGGACCCCGATCCGGTTGGTGTGTGCTGATTCCCACGTAAAAAGTGTACATTGAGAGTCTTGGATATATAAAGAGGAGTATTAAACAAACCCAAATGATATCTTTTTGGCTAGCCCTTTTGGGTAGATTCCATAATTGTTACCTATGGTATTAAAGCTCTCTTGACACATGTTGTGTGGGTCCAAGGAGCTGCAGCGTGGGATTATTGTTCAGCAGGACTGACCATGAATTGATTGCGGTGATTGTGATTGAGTAGGCCGCTCATAGGGATGTGGTGATTTGGGGGCAGATAGTTACAAGTCCAACCCCAATTCTAACCTTTGTTGCCATGTGTTGTGTCATCGGATGTATGAGTTACACCAATGAACCCAAATGAGTTCAAGAGGCTAGCCTTATGGATAAAGTTCTCATGGTTTTTATTCAGCTACAGTATTTCTTACAATATTATCATGATGCAAATATTTAATCATTTCAACATGTATGGCCTCACAACCATTTTTTTTTTTTTTTTTGTAGTATTACATATTTTCTTTTTCTTTTTGTGGTGGTTTCTCAGGTGGATGTGGACGTAGCAACCCACATCAATATTTATAATGATGGCCCCGATCGAAGGTAATGCATGTTTTCTTCTCCCCATTTCCCTTTCCCCTCAATATGATGGGCTCTGTTCACCAATTTACTAGTGCCCCGCCAAATAAAATAACTACCAAGGCTGAAGTCTTTAAAACTGCCTTCCAGTTCATCAGTGTTAGTATGTTACCTTGCAGCTTGCTGTGTGTGGAAACGGCAGACCGCCCTGGATTACTGGTGGATCTTGTAAAGATTACCACTGACATAAATGTTGCTGTTGAATCGGGAGAATTTGACACTGAGGTAATAACCAACTCGGTGGCTGTCTGTATTCTCCAGATTGTTGTAGTAATGCTAGTAGTGATGTCACCGGAGCATGGTTTAACATTTTCACTTGCATTTTGATTTGGGTATATCCAAGGGGTTATTGGCTAAGGCAAAGCTTCATGTCAGCTACCGGGGTAAAGCCGTCACCAAGCCCCTTCAACAGGTAAATCAGGATATGACAGAACATTATGATTGTCTTACAATGGAACTAGTCTAGATTTGCTTTTTGGCATTTCTTGTTTTTAACCTTTTGATCTTCCTCTCCATCTTCTTGATAGGGGTGTTCACGGGTCAGTCCGGGTCGGGTTTAGTCCCAATCCGTCAATCGACCGAATATAGTCGGGTTTGCAATCAGTGAAACTGCTTTCGAACCATATGACTTTTGCAATCGACCGAACATCTATTCGATTTGTCGGATCGGTTGCAGTCGAGTTAAGCAGGTTTGATAGATGGAATGTTGGGCCTATTTTAATATAAATCAAATGTTAAAAAAAGTTGAAAACCCTAAATCAAAACATAAACAAATAAAATAAAAAAATTTAAAATCCTAAAATATGAAAACATGAAATAAATACAAATCCTAAATCAACCATCATTGATTCAAAAGATTTTAAACAATGAATCAAAATATGAAACTACTAACAAACTAGAAGGTAAAAAAATCAGGATCAAAAGTAAAAATTCTAAGAAAGATACCTCAAATATCTGAAAGATTAAAACCCTCTTCTAGGATTGAAGATCGACCTTGTCGCATTTATGCTTCAAACTAGCTAGCAGATTGAAGAAAGAAATCAAGGGAGAACTAACGGCATGGCAGATAGAGAGATCACTGAGAAGGGAGAGAGCGAGAGAGAGAGATAGAGTAGAGAGAGGCAAACAGTCTTGTATACTGCTTTGCTGTTTGGTTTTTCCAAAATATAAAAGAGTGTGTAAGTATTGTATGCTAAGACCAAGTGTTTGGAAATATGAGAGAGTAGATTTTTTTATTTTATTTTAATAATGCTATATGTATTAATTTATATATTAATTAGTGTATTAATAGATAATGTGATATGATTTTAGAGATTTTGAATATTTGTAATTTATATAATGGATAAGGTTAGTAATAATATCATAACATATATTGGTACATTAATTAATATATCAATTAGTACATATAGTACCACTAATTTTTTTTTTTTTTAATGTATTGTGAGTACCAACTATTTAGAAATACAAGAGAGAGGGGGAGAAAGTGTACTCTGAGAAGTCATATCATCACGTGATATAGGCAGAGTCATCATTCAAAGATTACAATCTCAAATGCTTGAAATATACATAGTTGACAGGTGGATGGCTCAAGCAAGCAAATATGTAAGGCATTATCGGTCGGGTCGGTTCCGACGGATAATAATACATTAAATCTGTTGCCGACCGTGCATTCAATAATTTTTCTAAATTAGAACCGCTGCCGACCCAGAAGCATTTCGAAACCGTCCATGGTGATGCGGGCCGAGTCGGGCCGGTCGGTTCCATTGGGTACGCGGTTTGTATGAACAGCCCTACTTCTTGATCAGGTCCTAATGCCCAGAAGTATAGATTGTCCGTTTCCTTCGCTGAAGATCTATATTTGTTTTTATGGTTTGATAATTGCCTTTGTGAACTCTTTTAATGGACCCAGGTCCATCTAGCTCAACGTTAGCAAAAAATCACAATACATTAGTAATTTACATTTTGGAGCGTACATTCCGAAACATGGTACGCTTTTGTTCCAAAATGGTAAATTTAGCAATTCAAAGTAATCTCAAAAATATTTTCCAATATAAAACTTAATAGTTACATTAGGAGGAAAAAAAATCAAGTACAATAAATTAAAATCTAACGAAAGTGGAGTTCTGGTATGGAGAAACATAAAAAAGTAGATATAATGCTTATACATGTTGATGAGAAGATTATATTGTTAAAGATATCAGAATATATGGAAGATATCAAAATATATGGAGATCCCATAATTTGTACTTATCATGTTTTTTTTATATCTTTGATTTATTTTGATCCCGTAATTGAAGGGATTTGATTGTATCTCCCACTCTATATATATGGCATATCATGTAAGCAAAAGAATCAAGTTGAGTGAATGAAAGATGCATAGCCCATAGAGCTTTGTGTGTGTGGATGAAGGACAAGATTGGCTGAACTACATTAATCTTTTGCGTTATTTCTTTTCTCTTTTCCGTCTTCATTATCACTCCATATTCAATCTTATTGCCTTATTACAAAATTCAACTATACAAATGTGTTTTAACAAGAAAAGTAACATTTTATTAGATGTTTAATATGTGAAAGAAAATTGCTCTAAAAGTATTTTAAATTCTAATAGTGTAATTTAAACAAGTTTATCCCCATGTACCACATTTTAGAGAATGGGGCATACCCACATGCCCGATTCTGTTCTACGTATCGAAACAATTCACGTCTGATAGAAAAATTTTGATTTCCAAAGTCAAGTTCATAGTTTTTATAGATTGATATAAATATTTGATTTGTGTTTAGGAATCAACATGAGCTCGCGTGCTTGGCCAAAACCAGAGTTTGCCATGTTACTATAGTCTCTGTATTTACAAGCTGCAACATTTAACCTCTTACCAATTTTGGCAGGTTCTTACTAATAGTTTGCAATATTTCTTGAGACGACCGACAACCGAAGAGGCAAGTTTTTGAGATGTTATATAAGACGAACATGTTGGATTACTATATAGTAATAATGGATTTTGGCAATTTCCTCAATAACCCACATCGGGGATTAATGTTGTCGTAAATTTCTCCAATCTGTGCTCCAAAAAAATTTCTCCAATCTAGTATGTATGGACAGAAGAGAGACACCGATGCCACGGTGGCACTTACATTGTAAGTCTATGTACTTTAGCAACATTGTAAAATGATCAGCTGTCATCACAATGTAAGAGTATCAATGGTTTCAACACATGCTTGTTTCACAGTAATGCTTAAATCTATGTATGTATAGGGATAGCAATGGGGGCAGGTATGGGTTTGTGGGACTCTTACCCCACACCACCCCCCCCCCCCCCCCCCCCCCCAAAAAAAAAATTTTGTGAACACTATTCTCATACCCGACCCTACCCGCTAGACCTCTCCCCCACCCCGCTTAGTATAATCCTACTCCTCCCAACCTTACCTACCCAATTTTAACTTTGCAACGTATGTTTTTAGTATTGAATTTTAATAATATGATTTTATAATTTTGGATAAATGACTTGTGTAACAATTGGTGTTGTTTGATATTGATCCTAGTGAAATTGTAGAATAAACGGAAAGAGAAAAAGTGTGATATAAAGAAAACATAAAATAGAAGTGGAAAAAATCTTTAAATAATTTTATATCATTAAAAAATAGTAAAAATATGTTAAAAATGAGAGATTTTAATAATATACGGGTCAGGGTTGAGGCGGGATTATCCTTCCTCATACTTGACCCGAACTCTATTGGATATTTTTATTCTCTCTCAATCCAATTCTACCCTATTGAAAACCTCTAAACCCATTTTATGGGAGTTGGGGGTCATGGACCTGTTGAGTGGGGATAATTTCATTCCTATACGCAAGTTTTGCTTCTTTTGCACAAGCTATCATTGCATAAATCTGTTTTTGGTATCTGAATCAGATTTCTCCAAATGCAGCTGTAAGAGATTGGTTTCTTCATTATCACACACACACCACCACCACACCCCCCCCCCCCCCCCCCCCCCCCCAACAAAAAAAAAAGAGAAGGGGGTAGAAGGGACAATCCTCCATGGGCATGACCAAATGAGTCCTTAGAGTATCTCCAATGGCAAATGTTATAATAGTATTATCATTGCTATAATTTGACAATGAATAGTAGCAAATTGTCAAATTATAACAATGGTACTCCAATGCTCACATGCCATTTTGGCAAATTTTAACAAAATTTTTCTCTAATTTTGTAGGTGTTGTTTGGATATAAGTTTTTTAGTAACTTTTTTTATTGTTTATTTATTTTTTTTGGTCATTTATGACCTTTTTTAAAATTTTTTCTAAAAAAAATTAAATATTCACATTCTACTCAACTAGATAAATATAAAAAATTAAAAAAATATAAATATAATTTGAAAAAATAAATATAAATATAAATATAAATTAAATATTAAATATTTACTTTTATAAATCTTCATTATCTGGGTTTATGTCTTTCATCTTAGAAGTTAAAAAAATACAATCTAAAGAAGATGAAGAGGACCAAATTGAGTGAAGAAGATGAAGAAACTTCAAACCCTTTTCCAAGTATTTATCTTTGTGAAATTACATTTATGAAATTGCTTGAAATTAGTGGAGATTCCTTTTGCTTTGTTTGAGATTGCTTAAAATTTGTGAGAAATTGTTTGAAATTTCTTTGAAATTATTTAATTATTGTATTTGTAGTGATTGTTGTTGTTGTTGTTTTTTAATTATATATATATATATTTTTTGTTTGGGGGTTTTGCCTCTATCTCCCTATCCAAAAATCTGGAAAACAATAATTTATTATTATTATTATTGTATTGTTGTTGAATTTTCCCACTGTGTTTGTTTGTTCCATGGAAATTTCGGAGCCAAATTATGTTTATTTAGATGATGTGGCAAGTTTGGTAATTGCCAAACTTGCTGCTAAATTTGATAGAGGAAATGACAATTGTCAAATTTGACAAGGGTTATAGCAGCTCACTAGAGCAAGGTTTTTGGAGACTCTTGCTAAATTTTGACAATGGCAACTCCAATAACTTGCTATTGGAGATACTCTTACTCGTGATCATATTTTCTTATGAAATTTTGTTTATTATTTTATATGTTAATACTGTATTGAAAATAGACATGCATGGTGAGACTTATTATGTTGGGGGAATTGCTAAAGCTTGTCAAATGAGCGTTGGTTAAGGTTGAAAAATGTGTAAAACGTGTGTTAAAATTTAGAAATGTATTGAAATATATAGAAGTGTATAGAACTATATAAAAATGTAGTGAAAATTTGAAATTTAACCCTTAT